>LOEQ01000495.1:192488-251667 GCA_001685075.1 Bramus lutescens
GAGAGAGAGAGAGAGAGAGGAGGTCGGGGAAGAGAGACACTAAACATCAAGGACCAGCTGGTTCTTCATCCTAGGCATTGTGAGCAATGAGGAGACAGACACAGCTCCACTGTCACACTCAGCAGCCTGAGGCACTCCCCTAATCTTTCAAGGACATCAGCTCAGACTAAACCAGGATTCTGTTCATGGCTTTGATGTAGAAGAGAATTTCACAGCTAGTCAATATGAACCAGAGCCAGGATTTCATTAAATATATTTTATTACGTGTTTAAAGCATACAGGTGAAGAGAAGAGGGGGCTCTCAGAAAGACACACCCAAGTGTGGGCACCAGCTACTTACGAGATAAAACCAGGGATTGTCTTAATATTAGCCATATATACCATTCTAGTGACTCTCAAGTTACATCTCAAAGGGTTGCTAAGAAACATCTTTTTTCTTTTTTCTTCCTCGTTTGATGAGTGAGAACCTAAGGTGACTCTGGAGGTTCTTGGATTGGAATTATAACCTGATAAGGTCAACCTGGGACTCACAGGAGCACATGCAGGGTTCAGTGCTTGGCCTTGTCTTGTAAATGTGGTTCCTGGTGAAAAATCCTCAAAAACTGACGTTTTACCGTTGGGTGGGAGAAAGGCCTGGAGCAGGCGCAGGAACTTTTGCTCCTCTGCTGATCAGAGACATCTTGTGGGCTCTGGGTGAGGGGCTCTTTCCCTTTCTTATGTCCTATAATTTTCCCTGTCTTTCTATCCTATCTTAAATTCATTCCACCCCCAAAACACGGGAGCATTCTAGTCGTTGAAGACAGTAAACTGAAAAATGAGATAGATCTATGTCCCCATTCAGCTTCAGTCCTGGAAGGAATTTTTTCCTGGATATATAGTGTGGGATTGTGATGTAGTGGTCAGTAATCATTGCACTGTTGAAGGAGACTGGATGCCAGGGCTCACTGATCCAGTGGCAAGGCCACGCCATGTTGAGTTCTGTCTTCAGGCCCTTCTGCTATTTTCTCTTGAAAACCTTGCTTTCCGCAGGGCCTGTTGTCAGGTTATAATTCAGGGGTGACAGGGTTAGTGTGTGTGTGTGGGGGGGGACTCTGTTCCTTACAGTTCATTCTGCTTCTGTTCTTTCTCAGAGGAACTGGATGTGGAGCCAGATGACCCCAGACTAAAATGCGCTTTTGTTGTATTTCTTGCCAAGCCACTTTGCCAGCTGGGCCTCTGTTTTCCCACCTGTAACATGGAGTGATTCCACTGTCAATCCCCACTTCCTAGTGTCCAAGCCCCATTTCTTACTAAGTCACTATTATCTTCACCTGTAGAGGAGGCTGCCGCTGCTATTGCTCTGTACTGGCCGAGGAGGATAGGGATCCAGTTAGAAGGAGTCTGAAGTATCCGGAAAAGGGCCTAGGCTGGTCACCCAACCTTGAAAGGGATGGGGTTTCTGTCACCAAGGCTTGCAGCAACCCCTAATCTGGTGAGTTCCAGAACATGAGAGCTAATTGGAGGGCCTATCTGTTGCTAAACTAAGAAAAAAAATTTGTGAAATCAATTGAGAGAAAAATCAATAGTAGGCTCTACTCACACACAATAAAAAGGCAAGATCGCCACACAATTAAGAACCGGGCCCAGGTTTCTATGCTGAGCCTGTCCTGTTCTAGTGTTTCTAGGCCACAGTTGTTCGTCAGAAATAATTAAACATTTTCCCATGGGCAACAATTACTTGCTTAAAATATTATGAGTAAGGAGAATACATTTATAATTACCTAACCTTTCTGAAGGTGAAAATATATATTCTCCTTTTCTGTTCCATCAAAGGAGCTGGTGGATCCGCCAGCTCTCTGTACCCTGCCTCTTACTGCGCTAATTGCCAGAAGGGATGGGATAGCACTTTCACCATACTTTGTCTTTCATTTTCTGGAACTTTCAAGAAATCAAATCATGGTTCCGCTTTCATTTTTTTTTCTTTTGGCAAGTCATTAAACAGCCTGCCTATAGTTCTTCAGGATCTATGGATGACCCCAGCATTGTGTTAAAATTAGGGTGGTGATGTCTCTTTCTTCTTTGGAATCCAGAGCCCACAACTGACATATTTTCAGTAGATTCTTGATTTCCTCTTAAATTCACATGCAGGGAAAAGAGCAAAGTAATAATAATAAGCGCCAACAATAGCACAAGTACAATAGCTAACTCTTACAGAAGCCAGCATTTCTTTAATGGTTGTATCCTTATCTATTAATTATACACACTAACGGGTTTCATGATGGCATTTCCATTCATGGACGTAATGCATTTGGGTTATATTCCCCCAGTACCCTCTCTTGTCTCCTCCTGCTGCTGCTAACCTCTTTCCTCTTCTCAAGTAGCTCCACTTCAACTTTCTGTTTATTGTTTTGTTTTGTTTTGTTTGAGGCAAGCATTCTAAGGAGGTGTGTATACTGTCTCATTCAATACAACTGGGAAACTTACAGGTGAGAGTACTGAGCCCCAGAAATGTTAAGTCTCTTGCCTAGAGTCAAACCGCTAATAACTAGAGAAACGTATATGGTCTAGAGATCATCCCTGTAGTCATCATAACCTTCTAGCTGGAAGACTCCCCCAAATTTCTCTCTCAAGTCATTTCTCTTCACTGTATACCTACAAATAACATATTTTATACAAAATAATTATCAAAGTACTTGTTGCTTTCACAGTAAGCCTTTTGTGCTTACTAATTGATCTTAACTTTTTTATAGTCCACAGTTACTGTTTAGTTTATTCTCTGAAATTTTTATGCATGTATACAAAGAATTATGATCACATCTATCCCTCATTTTTCCCTCCAACTCTACCTGTATCCTCCTTCCAATGTGAGTCCATTCCAACTTCCTGTAGATGCCGATGTCATTGCTCTTCCTCCTCCTTGTCCTTCTTCTATTCCTCCTCCTCTTCATTCTTCTAAAAGAACCTAAAACATTAAGCTAATCCTACCCATGTTTGAACAAATGTAGGGCCATCGACAGGAACATGGGCAATGTAGCAGTGAGCCCACTCCCACAGAAACCTGATTCCCCGCAACCATCAACTGTCAATAGCTCCTCAATAAGAGGTGAGGCACAGAGAGTTCTTCTCCCATTTATGCTGGGATGTTGACTGCCTTGATCTCATCTTCTTGGCACAAGTATATGAGTGCAATAGCCATCTAGCATCCAGAAGACTGCAATTTACAGCCTTGGCTCTTAGGTTCCTTCTGTCTCCTCTTTCAGTTTGTTCCCCGAGCCTTGGCGAGAGTATTGATAAAGATGATCCGTTTAGTGCTGAGCACTGACAGTCAATTATGCTCAGCACTTTCATCAGCTTGAGCCTCTGCACTGACTGCCACCCACTGTAAAAAAGAAACTTCTGTGATCAAGACTTTGAGTACAAACATAAATATTTAGAAGGCAATGCCCCACCTTATGATTTGTGTCCTCCTTGCAATGGCCTTTTGACCAGATTTACAGGTATGAAAATCCCTCCTGTGGAACAGGTCTTAAATCCAAATACAAAGTGGTTGGTTACCTCCAAACAGACATTCCATTATTGGGCAGTTTACCTGGCATGCTGTGATTGACTCATACAAGATCCAATGTTGGGTAAGACTGCTGATAACTTTTCTCCCCCAGCAGGCTGCATAGAACTTTCTAGCCCTATGAAAGCTAGTCAGCAGAGAGGAAGCTTCTTGGTCAGTTTAAACTTGGTTTCTCAATATCCTACATTTGGCCTTGCTGAGTTTCCATCTACCAATATGTAGCAACAGCAACAGTAACAGCTCCACTTCAATTCCTGAGTGTATGACCTAGACACACCCTGACTCGGGGCCTCCCCACTCCTCCCCAGCACGCACAAGAATGATGCCTAATAAGTAATCTTACCTTGGGTTACCAATGAAGATGCTGAAGCACAGAAAAGTTAAGAGATACTGCCAAGGTCGCACAGCTAGCACTCTGGGAAGCAGAGATTTCAAGGCAGTTGACATCTTAGCCTGTTTTAACCCACAGCTTGTGATAGGTACTGACCTTGGCCTGCTAACAGGAATGAGGTCTCAGAGGCCCCACCTTCTGCTAGTTAATTGGGCTGACTCACACACTGTGTTACAGGGCCAGTAACAGGCAAAGTTTTACAAATGCTACCTTCCGAAGTGTTCTTTATGATATTTTAAAAAACAAGATTTGGGTAATTTGTTGAATTTTGGTACTCTTCAGTAGACTCCAAAATTAAGTAAAAATCTGTTTTAAATTATAGTTTGTTAACGATCGCATGTGCCTGCAGAGCCTTTGCATTCTCCATTGGTTCAGAGCATGATTTCTATGTGGTTGTGTTTCCCTGTTGCATTCCAGTGGCAATGGATATCATAGTTCCCTGTGTGCTCCTCTTCTGCGATGCATACACCGTTTACATGGCATAGCATGCTATGCTGGGAATCGTGCTAGGAATCCATCGCAGTACAAGGTCTCCTCAACCAGAGCTGACTTCTTATTTGGCGCAGTTTCTTGAGGTAGGAATACTTGGATGATGACCACACTCTATATCCAGCCTGCCTTTTGTGCTGAGGTTCTAACGCTAGCCAGCTGTGTGACTCTGGGCTGATTATTTGTGCATCCCTGGCTTCCTCGTTTATCCATCTGTGATAGGGGGATGGTGGAGGCATCAGGGGTCTGTCCCTGTGTGGATGGATGAATAGATGCGCCTCATGCTTGGGATAACTGGATCTGGCCCACTGGCACCTGCAAATGTGGGCTCTTGGTACTGGTACCCATCCATAGACCTGGCATTTAAAAACCACGTTTTTCTTTTTTAACAAAAGGAAAAACAGCTCATCGTTATCTCCCTCAACCCCTACATTCAAAAGGCCACTTTGGTTTCTCTTATTTCTTCTTGGAATCGACACTCAGCACTTCTGGCGTAGGTGAGAACAGAGCAAGCCTTGGTGTGAACATTTAGAGGAGGCATGAAGCCTGCATGGCAGCCCACTCTGCAATTAGCTGTGCATTCTGCAATTAGTTACACTGGCATGCATTCTGCCTTAAGCCCTATTCGGCAGGCCTGTTGTCTGATCAGGTTGTAAAGTTTGGACATGCACAACTGATAAACTGTCCCCTCTCCCTGTCCTACCAGACAAGGCCTTGGCTGTCATTCTATGTTGTATAGGAACCCTACCTACTGATAACTGATCCTTTGCTTTTCGCTGTTGCTCCTAAAAATTTTTCTCCACAGGGCAGCCAGAGGGATATTTTTGTACATCAGACATGACGTCTCAGCTTTATCCTTCCTAGTCTTCCTATTGCACTAAGAATTGAACCCCAGGCTACCCTGTGGACTGCAGGCCTTATGTACACTGAGTTCCTAGGTCTACTTTGCTGCTTTTCAACACATCACACCTTCTCTGAGAGCAGGAACTTGATCTCTGTGTGAAGAATCCCTCTGTCTGCAACATCCTTTGCTGGTCTGTGGTCTCAACATGAGCTAGAGCTCCCTACGAGAGGCCTGCTTTGACGACTCTGCATCAAATAGCAGACTCCTCCTTCACCGCCACAGGGCCAACAGTCCAGAACCAAACGCCTTCTCTAACTGATTCGGGCCCTACTCTAAATTCCATCTACCTGAGTTCTCTGTCTGCCCTGTCTCTGGGCTGTTTATCCCTAGCTAGGCTCTTTATTTTAGATTCCTCAAGACGGAAATGAAGTCATGGTCAGAAGTCTCTTTGGGTGGGCTGGAGCAATGGCCTGGAGTTTCCCAGCACCCATGTCAGGAGGCTCATAACTGTCTGGAATTTCAGCTCCAGGGACATGTCTGTAGTTTCAGCAGCTTAAAGCATGTGGGTTTTGCAAAGGTACCTGGAATTTGGGTCCACAGATAGGATCGTAGGGTTGAGGAAATTATCAGCTAGTGAGGAGTGACTGGCAAGTACTTGGTCTCCCCAGAGTATCATTTGGGTTCAGATAGGGGGAAAATGAATATCCTAAGGGGCACTGGAGAGATACCATCAGTTGCTGATCATTGAGAGGTACATAAAGATAAAAATATAGGTTTCAGAGATGGCCTGCCCACCTCTACCTGTTACCCGCTGTGTGACCCGAGTAAGTCACTTCTCTGGGTTTCAGATCCCTAAGAGTCATTTACTTTCAAGGTCTCTGCTGATTGGAGGGGTCATCTTAAGGACTCCATATGCACTAATTATTATAACCATTCTCAACTGACTGTGGCCAGAAGCATGGGATGTACCTTTCCCATTGCCACGCATGAGTGTGGGATGGGTACTTGGGGTTTTCCAATGCCTTCCTCTCAATCCGCAGTTTAGAGCTTGGTCAACAATCTACAGAACCTCTCTTACCTCAGAGGTACTCAGTCAGGACACTGTACCTCAGCAAGATCTCCTAGGAATCCTACTCTACTAAGTTTTCCAAACCGTAGTATAGCATAGCTGTTCTGAGGCCTGGCTGACCCCGTATGCCACAGGAGGGAGAAGACATGTTTGAAGCACAGAGCCATGAGATAGGTCTCTGCTTGGCCCTGTAGCTTTTGAGGCAGGAATGGATAGCAGAATATGGCTCCACCGTGTCATAGCGCGGGAACTGAACCTTGTTTGCCTGCAGAAACAGGGAAATGCTTCAGTCCAGTTGTACTGGAGGAAGTTCAGCATGGCGACCCTTGTGGAGGGCACTGAGAGAGAAGAGCAAAAGTAGAGGGCAGGAGTCCTGAAATGTCCCCTCAGAGGAAATGGGTCCTAGAGATAAAAGAGGTGGAAGGAACCAGGCTAGGGTGTTATGGGAAAGTAACTCAGGGCCTCAGGGGTAGACATGGGGGAAGGAGAAACCAGAGTGCCCTGTGACTGGATTTGGAACTTTAGCCATTCTTCACCACCCATTCTGGCTGTCGTCTCTCATGGTTCCCTTTCCCGAGTCTGCTCAGAGAAGAAATGTGTCTTGTTCTCCAAGCAGAACTTTCTTCTCGCTTATCCAACACATACTTGAGACTATCGCCCGCCCCAGAGTCTGTGGACAAGATGTGCTACAGGTTCCATGGAACGTGGTGGCCTGCCTTTGTCTAATGTCTCTTTCTAGCAGCCCGTTCGATTGCAAACTCCTCAGTTCGCCAGATCCCTCACGACGAGCCGTTCTGCACTTCAGTTCTCAGCCTATCTTTCAGGTGCAGAAAGTTTTTATTTAAAATATAATTACATTTTCTTTTAAAGCATCAGTCTAAGACTTTTTTTTAATAAAGGCATTGGGGCCCTTTTAAAAACTAGTTGTCCCTGAAATCTCAATCTACAAAACAGAATAATGACAGTTGCCTTTGCTTAAAGGAAAGGCTGAGCCCCAGATACTTCTTTTTCATTTATCTCTAATTTCACTATCTACAGATCCCTTAGAGCACATTAAGCAATCTTGAAACCATTGTTTTAAAACAAATATACTCTTTGCATCGCTGACTTCCTAATAGAACAATCAAATGCATCTTTTAAATGACAAGGGTGTTTTATCAGAATCTTTGTTATAATAAGATTGAGTTGGTCCAGATCCCAGATCGCTTGCATTGACAGGGGCTGGGATCGAATTAATGTAAGTAGGCAAAGCCGTGGCTTTATTGGCATGTGCAGTTAGGCAGTCTTAGAGTGCTGGCTACAGGCCAAGTCTTAGCCAAGTGCTAATGTGACTTTTCTGAGTCATTCTCCCTAGTCATCGATTGCTTCTAGCTTTACCTGCTGCCATTCCTGTTTACTCCTGCCGTGGATGCTTTATCCTTGTAACAAACATATTTACCTTTGGTGGTTCTAAGATATAGTCCTTACAGATCTTGATCCCCAAAGACTGGAGTTCCTTCTCTTCAGCATTCATAGAAGAACTTTTGTTGGTACTTCTTGGGTCATGTGTTATCCTAGTTTTGTTCCAATAGCTGTGGTCAAACACTATGACCAAAGGCAACTTGGGAGGAAAGGATTTATTTCTTATTACAGCTGTAGTCCGTCAGGAAGCAGAGTCTGGGCAGGAACGCAAGGCCGGAACCTGGAGGCAGGAACTGAAGCAGAGACTAGGGAGCAATGCTGTTTGCTGGCTTGCTCTCCATGGCTTGCTCAACCTGTTTCCTTAAACCATCCAGGACCATCTGCCCAGGGATGGTACAGCTCCCAGCGGGCTTGGCCCTCCTGCAATCAATCATCAATCAAGAAAACGCCCTACTGACTTGTGTCAGGTTGTCAAAAGCTAAACCAGAACACATGTCAATCCCTAAAGCCAGTGGATATTCAGAAGTCATTGTGATTGATAGTTCCTCCACAGTCCTGCCTGTGGCCCCAAGTGAGACAGCTCTCCAATTACACAAAAAAAGGTGCTGGGGGGAACAAAGCACCAGATGTCTCCTGCAGTGCCACAGGCTCTTTCGAAAAATAATTTCCACATTCATACTGTGTGCTGAGCATTGTTGCAAAGATCAAAGACAAAAACACAGAATAACACCTAGGACTGGTCACGAGGTGCCTGAATTTAACTTGATGTGATAAGGTGAACCAAGCAGAATTCACTGAGAGTCTGAAAGAAATAACACTGGCTGAACAAAGGGGCCATTTATTTTTCCTGGGGAAATCAGGTATGACTTATTTGGAGGTGACATTTGATGGTGTTTCCATGGCAGAGGGGAAAAGAGCTTTTCAGGGAGAAAAAAAGTAAATCACAGAAAGGCCTGGAGACTTGTACTGAGATGGGGTGTCAGAGAAATGTGGGCCCATAGACTGGGCAACTGGAGTGACTCCTTCCCCAGTTCACCCACACTCCTTCCTAGGAGCCACCACCATCGCCCAGAGCCTTCACAGTCTGTGGAGGTGGTGTGCACACCGGGAGTTCTGGTAGGTTTCACCACTCTGAGTTCTGAGCTGGCCTACTCAAGCTATATTTGCAAGGACCTCCAGAGAACTCTGGCTCAAACCTTCCAGATCTTCTGAAGCACCCTTGTCCTGAGTATGACTTGCCCTTTCCCTCTGATCACAGCCCCATCCCATCCTCCCTGCTCTCTTCTTTTCTTTCCCCTCCTCCATTCTGTTTCTCTGGGTGACTCATTCCTACCTTTCGACTTCCTTAGGAGAAAGACCACTGCTTTGTAAAGACCACCAGCCAACCCATCTAGTCTTCTACTCTTAGAATTTTGTCTGCAACCCAAACAATCGTGTGACAGCCCAAGAGTTTGTAGGAAATGTCCTCTATGCAGGCTCCACCCACAGAGACAGTCACTTCCCAAGTAGGGGTTAGAACCCTTTGTAAAGCCTTCCACAGTAGCATCAGTATGCAGCCAGCCTGAGGACAGACTCCGCTGGTTAGGCAGGATCAGGCAGCCCCTGGGCTTTGGGCCCTCCTCACAGAAGCTTGTCTGTAGCTGTCCTGACTAAAGGTGTGACCTGTTTTGCATACCGCCCAGGCAGAAGTCTAGTGCCTTGATAATCACGAAGACTCCACTGTGCTCAGGGTTAATGGCACATTCCCAGGCTTGTTAGACTGTTGTCTTGTTCTCAAAAAATTATGTTTTAGCCTTCTGGACATCTAATTTTGCAAATCAGTGTCGGGTACAGAAAGGAGCCTGTCACTTGAGCAGCACATTCAGTAATTTTAAAGGTCAAAGCCCCACATGGAAATGAGCTTTCAGCCATTGAAGTACATTGATTTAAACACACATAACAGAAAATGTGTACTTATGGTGCAGGGCTATTTATGCATATATAAATTAGCCCATTAGATGTACTGATAACCAATATCTCAAGCACTTACTCGCTGATCATCAGGGCAGCATGGTAGAAAAACACTGATAAGTGCAGAAACAGGCTTCATTTTAAGAACATCGCAATAATAGCTCTCAATGATAGAGTGTCTGCTTATGACAGACATTCTGCGGCTGGGTAGTTTATCCCAAATCCACATGGCAATCTTGCACAGTAGGAAATTCGAGCTCAGCAAGGGAAGGGAAGACATCCAGGACATCCCAGAGAAGAGAAGAGAGCTAGACACCTATGGCAGACCCTGGGAGTTCAGATGCCCTCAGCAGCACACCCTGCCTTAACACCCAAGTACAGAGAGAGCAGCTGTGTGGGGAAGGCTGCTAGTAGCAGGCTGCCCACAAGGAAGTATAGAATCTACTTATATCTGTGACCCACAAGGAGGATTCTTTCCCTGGCAAAGAATATGTTGATTCCAGAACTGATGTATGATGACTGGGGTTAAATGATATTTGGGCGCCTATTAGTTCAGATTCATTTCCTTATTTTTGCATGGTCTGGATGGGTGACATTATATAGGAAGTAAAAAAAAGTAATAAGCATTTATGAGCTGCCCACATGTATGTTATGGTCACTCTAGATCCTCAGTCACTCTGGCCGAAGGACTATAGAGAGCTTTGTTGTTGCTACTTCTGTTTTGTTTCCCTTCACACCACCAAATGGTGTGTCTCTGAACTGTTTGGGCTCTGGAAGTAAAACCGACCCAGCTAGCAGAATGTCTGTCTTGATAAATCGGGAACAAAAAGACCAAAACTAATGGCTTCCACAATGGAAGGTACCCTGGGAAATCAACTATAGAACAGAGGGACTGGGGGCTTGTTTTACTATGACTCTGCGTATCCATTTGATGGGAAGTATAAAT
Organism: Bramus lutescens; assembly: GCA_001685075.1. Lineage (NCBI taxonomy): Eukaryota > Metazoa > Chordata > Mammalia > Rodentia > Cricetidae > Bramus > Bramus lutescens. Next base: position 203,123 of record LOEQ01000495.1, read on the forward strand.
AGGTTTCTTTCCACAAAGGACCCGGGGAGCAGCGAATGGGGGAATAATTGACTTGTCTTGGTGTGTTTGTGAATGTGCATTTTTATCTGATGGTAAATATGCTGTTGGCCTTTGAGTCAGTCACCCACCATAAAATTTCCTCAGCCTCGTCTGCGTCAAGATAACATACCCATCTCCCCACCCCAAGAAAACATTTCAAATTAGCATTAATCATCCAGTGTCTTGGTTTGGGCCCTATGGTGAAAGCCACCTACTGCCACTGAATGCCATTCAACGGGCAAGAAGTGATTTGCAATATAATTTAAATGAAGAGTTGGTTTCCTTTCCCATTCAGAACACACCAGTATGGAAAACTGATTGTCAGACATTCTGGTGATGTGCATCAACTTGGCTATTCACTCAGAAAATGAAGTTTCCTGAGACACCGGTACATTTAATTTGTTTTTTTTTTTTCTCCCTGTGAAGTTAACTTCAGCTTGTTAAATACAATGACTATCCAAGCCACAGAGAAACCAACACTATTAATTTTAATGCTTATAATGTAATGGAAGGAGATTATATTCATTTGGAATTTTCCCCCTTTTTAATAGAATGTTTACTTGCCCCACTCCTTTTGAGTTAATTATTACTTTCTCTCCATAATGCTCTGCTTATTTCTGAGCAGCCAAACACTGTGTCTGTCAATGTCCTGAGTTTAAGAATTGGTGGTGAATCTAGCATTTCAAAATGGTTATTGCTAAAGCTTCAATAGCTTGGCAGCGCAATGTGGGGATATATGGCTGACAGGAATACAACTGGTCCCTTGCAGAGCCCAGCCATCTATTTTTATTAAGTATTTCACTTTCTTACAGTTTCTTTCCTATGCTTTGATTGTCAGATTGAATGACTTTTCCGAGAATTATCTAGTCATAAGTTATGATTTGGTGGCTTTTCCTCTTTACTCATTCGCTTTTCTATTTTTAGTTCATTGGCTCACTCAGTTAATAGACATTTAGTGACACCCACTTATGTCAGTGCTGTGTGTGAAGTATCAGGGATTGATCATTAAGACAAGTCTCCCTTTTCAGGGAACTTGGTGTTGAGTAAGAATTAAAACAAGGTGCTATAACACATGGAGCATCACTGCAAAAGAATTGAGGATTAAAGATAATGCCAGGTACGGTGGTGCACACCTTTATTCCCAGCCCTCAGGAGGCAGGCGCGGGCAGATCTCTGTGAGTTTGAGGACAACTTGGTCTGCATAGTGAATTCCAGGTCAATCATGGCTACATAGTAACATAGTAAGACCCTTTTACAAAAGCAACAGCAAAAACTAAAAGACAATGGAGGTCAGAAGGGGGCAAGGCTCTCTGGAAAAGGGACCACCAAGCATGGATCTGTTGGGGCTGAATCTTGGCTTCCTCATGCTCATGGTGGAAAGAAGGTTATAGTGGAAGAAGGCATTTCAGGCCCAGGCTTTAACATGTGCAAGCTGAGAGGAAAAGCTGTTAGAAACTTTGACCTACTGTGTGCTCACATCTCAGCAAAGCCATACACAGTGAAAGTGCATTCAACTTACCCATTTATGGAACATCGTGCCTTGGATATTCAGTGCCCTGTAGATTGCAGGTTGTTCTTCTGATCCCACGTTTGACTGGGACCTACAGTTCACTGCCACAACCCAGCATGGAAGAGAGTACGTTCGCACACTTGTTGACCTGGGGAAACAGCAGATTTCAAAAAGTGTGCCTTCTACTCAATCTACATCGCTTTCAGCCACCACAGAGTCCAAATGTTATGACTGAGACAATCCTACTTGTATTTTCATTTTTTAAAAAAATTATAGTGATGTGGGCTGACCACTCACCAATATCCCCATCAGTCTGGCACTGTTTTAGATTCTCTGATCTATAATCTGAGCCTTCTGATGTCCTTTGGAAGCAGGCATCATGAGCATCCCCTTTCATAATGGAAACTCACACAAAGTTGGGTAATGTATGAAAACGCAGAGGCACTGGACTTGGTATCAATGGGAACTCAAATTCTTTTACTCCAAAGTCTACCATTTTAAACATCAGGCTCAGAGTCTCTGCCCTCAAGAGCCTTCAGTCCAGGCACACAGATAAGATGTGCAATTAATGACAGTCCTGTATGCCTGTGTCTAGACACGACAACAGCACACACAATTTGTGAAAAAGATCAGGAAAGATACAAAGTACATGCAGTATTGTGAACAGTGCCTGGTACACAGGTAAGCTTATGCTAACTGCTGGCATTGTGGCAACTAACCTTTCAATAGCGGTAGCATCCAGTGGCACTAGGGAACTCAGAGATAGAGGAGTGTACATCTGAGGTAAGGGCTAAGGAATCTTGTAGAGTTAGTAGCAGTTGGTGTAGACTTGAATGGCTTCAGGGAAGAATCCAAAGGGAAAAGATTTGGGGAAACAAAATGATTACTGCAGCAAAAAGATCAGGATGCAGAAATGCAAGCTGACTGAAGGATTCCATCATGTTTAATAAAAGCAAATAGACCAATTTGATTGGAGTGGGATCTCTATAAAAGAAAAAAATGAGATCAAGCGAAGAGACAGGAGCTCTTTACACATCATGATGCCTGCTGAATGGAAGGCACTATTCATATTTAGTTGTCATAAAAATTTTCCTGAGGTTCTCAGGTCACTTTTTCATTGACATAACAAGGTTCAGAGAACTTAGGCAACTTTTATAAGGTCACCAAGGTAAAGAATGGTAGACCATGGGCTGGGAACTAGAACCAGGTTCTTTTGGTTACACCACCCTTTCATTTTCGTATCTCATCTTTTACATTCATTGTCAATATTTATAGAATCTTTTTTCAGATGAAATATGAAGAAAAAATGAGAAAAATGTGTTAATGTGTTGACATGTTCTTCTTTAGGCTTTGGTTATCATTCCACTTATCCTAATATTTCAAATTTTTCTTTCATCAAGATGGCAAGAACTAGCTTTTTGTTTGACTTCTTATACAGCCCCCTCCCCTGCTTCCCTCTCCATGTGTACCTGTTAGAACACACATCATCAAAAATACACCACCACCTGGAGTAAGAGCTGACAGTTAAGACACTTGACTTTGAATAAGGACCTCGGGTACTCAGGCTAGAATCTTCACTCTTCCCTTAAAAGCTGTGGTCACAAACACATAAGTAATGTTTGTTTCTGTGTCTCTATCTGTATAATAACCATAGTAACCCTACCAGTGACTTACTGTTAATTAACAAATAGATTAATATATGTAATGACTGCAACTTGCACTCAAAATACTTTTATCACTCATGAACTAGTAGCATAAGTATTGTCATAATTGCGGTTTCTATCTCCTGTCTTTTCACAAACGGAGTTCGGATCTGGTCGTTCATAAGTGTGGCCCAGTCTTTCCCTGTTTGCTGAAGAGAGCACACAATTACAGCCATTGCAGATGTTCATTTGGCAACATCTGTCAAGATTTAAAACATACATTTAAAATATGATTTACTGTTATTCTTAAATTATTGTTATTTGTACATGTGTATGTGAGGATAGGCACCCACAGTTTGGAAGAGGGTATTGGATGCCATGGATCTGGAGTTGCATGTGGTTGTGGGCTCCAATCTCATTGCTGGAAACCAAACCCAGGTCTTCTGCAAGAGCATTCGCACTCTTAACTGATGAGTCCTCTCTCTCCTCCCCAAATATACACCTCCTTTAACCTTTGCTCCCAATGTATTTACTCCCACAGATAGATAGACTCAAGGAGTGAAGAATGTACAATGTGTAGCTTTGGGGGTTGGGGCTTGTGTGTGTATCATCCAGTCTGAAATATTGAGACAGACTTTGAGGAACATTTGAGGTTCCATGTGTTTTCCACACAGCCCAGTCCTCTGTTTAGGCTCAGTACCCCATACATACTCTAGACATCAGGCCTCCTCCCCAACCATTTAATACAAACTCCATTGTTGAGACCCTCTCAACTCAACCCTGGTCCTCTCTTCTCCTGTAGTCTGCTCTCCAAACTGACATGGGCTTCTTTCATTGCAGCTGCTCCCTGCCTTTTCTCCATGATTCCTGACTTGTGGGCCTGGCAATCTCAGAGGAGCTTCATTGAATTCCCTTCCACCCAGATCCTGGGGACTCACCTCCCCTAGCATCGCCCCTGCGCAGCCTGGACAAATTGACTGGACCAATTGTTAGGATACTTGTGAGTTCAATACTTGGTTCTTTCATAAAAATATTTCAAGTCACCCCTTAGCCCCTGTGACTCTTTAATTTTGTTTTTCTCTGTTCTCTCCCTTTCTGGAGCTCGCTGTCGGCTCCAGAGGGAACACATCAGGACCCTCAGTTGTTTAATCACTGACTATGGACTAAGGTAGTAGGCAGCAGGGATCAAGAACCATAAGGTGCATGCCTTTGTCCTCGCATGTGGTTCCATTCAGGTTACTTGTCTCCCACTTAGACTGGGAACTAAACGGATTAGAATAAAACCAATTTGAGGGGAAAAGGAAATGTTCACAGGAATAGAAATAGAAAGTCCTACTATCTTGAATGCCTAAGATCTGTAGTCCTCACCAAGGAATTTAAAAAGTAATGTTTCTTATCGTAAGGGACAGAAATACGCTGCTTTCTGCATCAGTAGATATGAAGATTAAAAGGTCTGACCGTATTAAACAATTTCGCACAGCACCAGACACTCTGGGCAGCACTCTTGGCCTTATTACCCTGTTTCATGTGGCTATTTCAGGCCCAATTTAAGAATACAATGCAGCCTGGCTTTGCAAATTGACATCCTTTAATTTAAGCTGTCTTGTGGGAGAATTAAGAAATTATGGAACAATTATTCCCCCTCAGTTGAAAGCTGGATGACATCCTGAGATTCTTGTACATTAGCCATTTGAATTGATTAAGTCACGTAATTGAATTACACCTTTGCCCCCATAATATCTCGTGGCAGATATGTTGGTGTTTCCTGTTGGGGAAATGCTCTCATAAAAATAGAACAGGGGCTGGGGTTGTAGACTGACCTAGGTGGCAAAGAAAATCTCAGAGCAGGTGGGAGTACAGTGAGGCTTGTGGAGGTGGCAGATTGAAAGAGGCCACATCTGTCTGGCATCACAGTGAATATTCACAGATGAAACTGTAGCACTGAATGGAGCACATCCTTCCCAGCTCTTCTTCATCATCATCCTTGAGCACTTAGCTTGGGGGTGTGCCGCTCATTTCAAAGCTTTGGCCAACATTGCCAAGGAACAAAATGCTGAATTTGGGGTACTCTCCTTTGTCCTCCATGGTTCCCCACAATTCTTCATCAAAGGTACCTACTAGGAAGTTGACAAGCAGCCTTCCCCAGGCAATAAAGCCAAGCTGGCAGCCGTTCCCAGCTGATCTCTGAGTGAGGGAGGGCACATACATTTGCTGCATGAGGTTTAAGCTGGACTTGGACATACAGTTGTTTTACCTTCTGAAATAATTTCTTTAGCCTAGCCTGGAGAGAGGCAGCCAATTTTTAAAGCATCGCCCATAAATAGGAGTGTTTGCACTAGCTGCATCTTTAGAGGATTGTATTTATCAAATCCAATTTATTTATTTATCTTGTTCAGAGAGTTGTATTCATTAAACACAACTCTCCAAGTCATAGATACATATTATATACAAAAGCTAGGCAGTGGCTAATGGAGAAAAAGTGGTCAAAATGTATTCCTATTTTTTAGTGGTGCTTGATAAGTAGAGGGGAAATGCCCTGGTCTGAAAGTAGAAAGAAGACCAGTAGGGATCAAAAAGCATGCTGGGAAGGAAGGGGGGTGGGAGAAGGGTAGACAGCTGTGATGGACGTATGACACATGTTTTTTTGGGAATCCACAGTGAATCCTATACATTTGTGCGATTAGTATGTGCTAACAGTTATGATAAGAAAAACAAACTGAAAACAGTTAAGTCGAACATTATTTTTTGAACCTGAAGACTGGAGAGATACGTGCAGGTATAGCCCTGTTGACAAGAAGCGCAGGGAGGAGGCAGTGGACTTCTCCATTTCATTTCTCTCTGAAGTGTGTGTTGTCCTGGCTGCCCCTGCCCCCCCCTCACCCTTTCCCACAACATCCATTTGGAACCCAGCGGAGAAGAAACCTCTTAGATTCTCATCCAATGGTCAAGCTGGCCATGTGCCTTTCTTTAGCAAGCTCCTGTGAAGGAGAAAGGTTTAAAACATGGCTCTGCTGCACCCCGCCCCCACCCTGACTTCCAGCTCGCTGCCACACTGCGCAGCATTCTGGGGCTTCGAATTCTTTGTCTGCTCTGTGTGGCAGGAGAATCGCTCACTCTTTTTAAAAGCCCTTTACCTTCTCTTTGCCTTTATCAAAGAACACTCTCGGAGCTTTCAAACCCAACCGCGGCTATCCTCCTGACTATTTCTGTGTGGAAGGGATTAATCAAGTCTGTCAAACACTGAGCAGTAAAATCTTTAATATTTCTAAAAGGTTTAAAGCCTGCATATTTATCGCATGCATCATTGAGAATAATCTTTATATATATANAAATTAAACACTCATAGTGAAATCGTGTGGCGATGAGGCAGTGGGTGAGAGGCTCATGCAGGACCCTGTTGCTATGCTGGAATGGAGACTTCAGTTCCAGCCATTCTCTGGCATTACCTAGCTAGAAGCAACCCATCCACCCTACATGCATTTACACTAAGGTTTATGCTGGAATCTGAGCATTTGGGTGCTCAAGAGAAAAAGAGGAGAAATAAACAAGACACTGATTTTTGCTGAGTGCTTGATATGTGTGAGGTATTGTATCTGCATGCCTGAGGGGATTGTTACATTTTTTATTTTCAAACATCCCTTTGTCCTGGCATTATCTAACTGATTTATAGGTGAAGATATCAAGGTCCCAAGAGGGAAGCAATTTTCTCAAGCTCACATATGTGTCCATTTACAAACCTGGGATTTGACCCTGTACTGGTCTAATTCTTTCATTCTATGTGTACAGTATGTGCTTAGTCTAGAAAGGTACTTGTCTTAGTTAGGGTTTCTGTTGCTGTGATAAAACTCCATGACCATAAACACTCTTGAAGAGGAAGGGAGGAGTCGATTTCAATTTCAGTTTATAGCTCCTAGTCCATTACCTGGGGAAGTCAGGGCAAGAATTTAAGGCAGGAATCTGGAGTCAGGACCTAGAAGAACAGAGCACACAGGAGGGATGCTGAGTAACCTGCTTTCGATGGCTTGCCCAGCTTACTCTCTTATATCACCCATGGCCACCAAGCCCAGGAGTGACACCACTCACAGTGAGTTGGGTTCTCCCTTCCCAATCCTCAATGCAGAAAACACCCCATAGGCTTGCCCACACGCCAGTCTGGTGAGGGAATTTCTCAATCTTGGCTTGCTCTTCTCAGACAGATGACTCTAGCTAGTGTTAAGATCACAGAGAACTAGCCAGCACACCACTCAAGTGTCGTCAAGGGCAGTTAGGGCTGAGACGTCTGAGGGCTTTTAAAGATTCATCATCATTTTACAGAGAGGCAGTATAACTAGCTGGACATGATTCTGAGACTCTGCGATGCTTAATCTAATAGTGGTGTAAATAGTTCTTAGAGCAGAGATTCACTTGCACCAATACGACAGACTTGTATTTTGTTATGTAGAAAGTAGTCTAATGTAAACTACTTAATCACCCTGTGAAGTGATATTAGCACTACTGCCATTTGACAAATGGAGAAACTGAGACCCAAAGGCATAAGTTATGTCTAGGATATACAGCTAAAGCAACTACATTGATGCTCAAACTCTGTTCCTCTTATTCGAGAACATTTTCACTGATATTCTATATATGTATGTATGTCATGCACATCTGTATATTATATATATACATTATATATACACATTATATAGGGAATACATTCATGTGTATGAATATAGATGCTCATGACAAACTGGTGGTGACCAGAAGTCAACCTTGGATGTGCATCCTCATCATCCAGCTTGTTTGGGGACAGTACATCTATGTTGCTGCCAGGTTATCCGGCTGATGAATCTGAGGATTCTCTTGCCTTCTCCTCCAATCCTGCTGCATGAACACTTGGGTTTACAGATGTTGTCCTTGTACCCAGATTTTATGTAGGGTCTTGGGATTCAAAGTCTGGTCTTAATGCTTGTGTGACAATCTCTGTACCCACTGAGTCATCTCTCTCCTCCTGCACTAATATTTTAAAACCATTTGTTAAATGCCTGAGAACTGAAAAAAATGAAAGAGCTGGAATTTTATTGGTAAGAAGTGTATACTTTCTAGAGTGCTTTATCAGTTATCAAAATATACTAGATTGAAATTTTGATGTTTTATTTGGAAATTTTTATAAACACTTTTCATTTAGAAAACATAAAAGAATTATGTGTTATTTTATGAGTGTGCATACATAATCATGTTCAGCTTTACTGGCAAATAAAATAAAGTTTTGAAGCTTAAAAAGGCTTCAGAGACCTGTGCCTCTGGATTTCAGATTTGGCAGCTGAGGTACTAACACCGACAGTGGTGTAACCAAGTCCCTACAGCATCCTGTGATGGAAAGAAGGACTTCCTCCTCCTGATGGGATGGGTGATACAAAGCTAGGGAAGTTCTTGTAGGAAATGCAGAAGTTGATATCCAGAAAGGAAATGAGGATTTTAATCACTGGAAAATATTCAACTAGTAATATTAAAATGAGGAAACGGAAGAACTGTATGGCACAATGACAACTGATGACCCATGGGCAGGAGGCTCTTATGGAAGCTCAGGTTTGTTGTTTCAATAAAATTAAAATTAGTTGTATAATTGTATACTTTTAGACTGCCACCATAGTGAGATATGTACGTGATTAGACCCCTGGGCAGCCAGGATGTGACTTCTGCCACCTCTACCTCATACCACCAGGTTGACGTGAGCTAACAACTGGAGGAAGGGCCCAAGGATAATTCTAGAAGATTTGCTATCCCAACCTTACATTATGTACATGTAGTCCTCTCTGTAGTTACCAAATCTATAGACAGACTAAAAGATGAGAGGCACAAGAATGGCTTTCTCCTTCTAGGCTACCAGGAAGACAATGGCTCCTCTTCTGGAATTCTTTGGATGGACAAGCTATTTACCCAGTTCATATTCTGCACCCTGTAAATAACAACCACAGGGGAAGAGAAGTGAATTCTCCATGTTCCTGTGAGCTGCAGCCTGCTGTGGAGGACTTGCACAGGCACTGGCCTTTTCCTGTGTGCATGTGTTCTATGACAAGGGCTTGTTGTAGGAGAAAGCTCCCACATGCACTTAAAAGCAGAGACCTAGGGCATGGTCTTCTTTCAGACAGTGAAATGCATCTTAGGTGCTGCAAGATGGCATTCAGAGTTCTTGGGGGTCCCATTGATTCCCTCAGCACATGGCAGCTTACTTCCACACATAGCCTTTCATGTTGAACACTCACCTAGGCACAGTTCTACAGAGCACCACAGGTCTCTCAAAAGTCAAGCTGGCAGCAGAGGGCAAGAAGCTAAATCCACCAGCCGAGGCTCCTGGGGTTGGGGACCTGTGAGTGAATCAGAAACTCTTTGCAGTAGTTAGGAAGAGTAAAGTTGGCTTCCTTAATCAACAACCCTCCCTACTTTTAGTCTTAGCACAACTACAGGGGATTGTTCTACTCAGTGCACCCATTTGGAGAACTGGGTTGTATTCCAGCCTTTCTTCTGTTACCATCATTTTCTCACGTTCCTAAAGTCTTGAAGAAGAGGACAGGAAGAGGAAAATTCACTTGATGGGTTTGGAGGGGTTCTTATTGAACACAGTATGCTTCCCATCTAACTGTATTCCATTGGCGGGAGGTCAGCCATAGAATCTACTTAACTGGGAAGGAGCAGCAAATATAGTTTAGCTATATGCCCAGAGAATAGGTGACAAAGATGCTCTCTTGTCTCAACACGGTCCCTTAACTGATTCTTATTAAAATATACACAAACTTTCCTGGCCATATCAAAGGGCCCCATCAGAAAGTATGATATTCTGGGGTGGGAAGGAAGCTCTGCCAAGCATTTTGCCACCGTAAAGTGTCTGGAGGAGTTTTCAGTGGTAATACAACTTTCCACCCCAGGATTCCTCTTCTAGTATTGCATCCTCAAAATAGATAGAGCAAAGATTTGTGAGCCAACACATTCATTTCCATGAACTTTCTCGGAAGTTTGAAAGTGAGCAAGAAACAAACTTTCACAAACGAGAAAATGGCTTCAGTGTTTCCCCATTTACATAGGTAGTAATTAAACACAACTGATTTCCAAAGGTTCTTTAATGTAGTTAATGACATATGGACAGACGGAAGGAGCGAGAACCTTGACACAATCTTTTCCTTGCAAACATATGCTTAGGTGCGTAATCACAGACTCCTAATGAAGGCTAAAAGTGGCATTAACATCCAACGGAATTTTTCCCAGAGTGGGAAAAGAACACCGTTCCGTTGTTCTTCATGTGTGTTTTCTTCTAAACTTGTATATCTTTTGTAAATATGAAGAGAAAGAGAAGGGCGAGTGTGGTGGCTCACCAGGTAAACGGTTTACCTTACAGGGATGAGGATCAGAGTTCAGATCCCCAAATTTCACAGAGTTGAGTGGATACAGTAGCTTTCCTGAAATCCCTGGCACAAAGCTGGCTTGTCAGATTAAGCAATGCACTGAGTTCCAGTTTCAGCAAGAGACGTTGTTTCAATATATAATGGATGGAACCGTTAAGGGAGCCACTCAGTGTCGACTTCGACCTCTCTACACACAAATACGCATGTCTGTGAACATGCATACACACCCAAGTATACCATACACACATACAATGCCCAAAAGCAAGATAATTAAAAAGAAACTTTAAGAAAGTAGGAAGAATGGCTTTGGATGCCTGATTCGCCAAGAGACTTATCATCCCAAGAATCTTAGGATGTGATCAAGTAATGTCCTGCAATTGTATAAGAGAGAAGGGGAAACAGGAAGCTTGAGACCAGAGGGCACCATGGAGGTCAAAGGTTACACAGAATATGATGCACATAACACTTTTCTTATCTCAGCTGGAGAGCATAAGTATCAACTTTAATTGCTTTTCATAGTTAGGACAATTACTGACTGGGTGGTGTATGCCCGCCTATAATGCCAGCATTTGGAAGGCAGTTCCAAAGTTCAAGGAGACCCTCAGCTACTTAGCAAGTCTACCCTAACCTGGGATACCTGAGACTCTGTCTCAAAAGTAAAAATTCTTGGACAGGTCACTGATTTAAAAACTCAAGAAAGTAGCAATGGGTTCAAATCTTGAATTTCTGTCTACTGATTGTGGGGCTTTCGCTATATAACATCATCACTGCTTTGAATGTCTTTGTAAAAGTAGAAATGATACCTTTTTGGTATATGATTAGGGTTGCACTAAATATGATAATATCTTCAAATCTGCGATTCTCGCGCTTTTGCGGAGATGAGTTTCTATGTACATATTTATTTGTATTCGTGTGTATATATGTGTATAAATTCCATGCATCTCTATCTGGGAACCTGTAACTAAACTCAGAAGGGGGCCCTTTGGGATAAAAGCCCCTTTCTTATTTAAATTCTTTCGGTCCTCTGCAGGCTTTTTTCCCCCTCATCCCCTGCCCTTCTTTTCCCCAGACTCCACCCGGAGTTTTATTTGAGGGAGACTATGCCTGGAACTCCCACCTGTAGTGTGGAGAGTTACTCCTGGGACCACTCTCTATCTCCTTTCCTGGAAGCTTTCAGTTTCATACGGGCAGCCCAGGCCCACTCTACCCCCGCTTGTTTGCGAACTCTGAGACAGCAGGTATGTCCTTGTCTAAAGGTTTTAAGAGAGACATTCGGAAGCAAATCAATTCTGGGTTAGCATTGGGCATGGGTAGTTCGGAGTTCTTGGGCTGTGACACTTCTCAGTGCTGTAAATCAAGATGAAAACCAAGCAGCGTGGCATCCAGACTCATTTTCCTGAGTCTGTCCGTACCACTCACCACAGAGCATTGCAGCAACCCACAAATAAGGAACACACACGTGGAGTATTGGGCACCAGGTTCTTACACCCAGGGATTATCTTGGCATCATGCTTCTTTCAGCAATGAGTTCTATTTTCCTATTTATTTTTCCTCCTGGACATATCTATATTTATACAGCTGCTTAACTGGATGGAGAAAGTGCTATCCGTGTGTGATTTGGGTTGTCTACACTCTTTCTCCTGCACAGAAGAAGGGGCCGGGTTGGCTGAGAATCTTCGAGGGTCCTTGAACATCCTGCCTACAGGCCTTCGGCATCATTAAAATTGTGCTCAGTAACTTCTAAGAGAAAATATGCAAGGGAATAGCTCATTTGCAACTTAGAACTCGCTCGAATCCTAGCCTAGTCTCCAATTTCTGCTGCCAAGAATCCTATTGCTGATTATGCTGGATGCCCCATAAATTAATGAGAACTGGACTTAGAGGTGACAACGATCGCTGAGCCTGTGGAGCAGAAAATGCAACACTAATACATATGTTTCAGAAATGCCTCTTTGTCTATATATTTGGAGGAGAAAGTGCTGATGAGGATCAATTTCATATTGACTTTAAATTTTTCAATTGACCCAGGGCTCTTTTTATTAAGTAATGCACACGAGAATGGTTCATCCCGAGCCCACTTGATGGCTTGGAGACTTCTCTTCAGAATCCAGTAAGCTGAATAGAATTTGAAATGCAATTCATCCATGTATTCTTTCATTTATCCTTTAATAAATATTTATTGAGCAGCTGCTATGTGCTTAATTCTAGAAAAGAAGCTAGAATATGAGTAAGACCCAATATACCCTCAAGGAATCTAAACTCTAATGAGCTTGACAGACATCTCAACATACAGTCCTGTTCGGAGCAGGTGCCTCATATTAGTGAGGTGTGGAGGGGGTGAAAAAGTACTGAAGAAGGACTCACAAAGAATGTTGTGGGCACTTGACAGATACTAGCTTTTGTTGAATGAATGAATGAATGAATGAATGAATGAATAGTTGAATGAATGATATGGCTCTTGAGTTGGGTTTTGAAGCACCATAGGGATTAGTTAAGCAGGAAATAATGTTGAGGGCATTTTAGTTTGAGGGAGCCTAATGTATAAGACAAGAAGATCTGGTATTTTAAATATAGCCCAGGGCATAAGAAGAGGCAAGAAGTAGGACCAGCTGTTCCAGAGCATCTGGAAGAATCTTGGGTGCTAATCCAGCACTTATGCAAATAGGTATGCATCTAGAAGGCACAGTTCAAGGTCCCAGGACTGCAGGGACCAGTATGGCTCAGCCATGATTGCTTCCTGTGGTTGGAACAGAGATGGGATGTAAAAGAGGAAACTAGTGCTCTTATCTTTGAACATTTACCTGGAAGGGCAGCCTGGTAGAGGACCCAAAGGCCTGCCCTCAGAAAGATGTGGTTGGAACCCTGTTTCACCACCCATCATCAACTACTTGATTCTGGAAGCTTGGATCCCCTGCTGTGACTTCAGCTGGACTGGGTGTTGGGCAATATGTTGTGTTTTCTCTTCTACAGCCTTCGTATGATTTTCTGAACTAACCCTTTCCACATCCTTTCTCACTGTCTGGATGCCTGTGAGTGGTACTGTTCTGTTTTGTCTTTCAAGTCCTAAGCAAGTCTGGGCAAACATGAGCATCTCTCTCCTGAGCCCCTGCTTCTGGGACATCCTCCCTGTGCTGGGCATAGCAGGTTGGAATCTTGTTGTGCTCTCCTGGACTTGATTCAATGTCTGCAGCAGCTGGTTGATTTATGACTGTTTGCTCCTCTGTTTGATCTTAGCACAGTCCGCTATGATGTAGCGGCTGCATTCCACTCACCTGCTGGTATCTTCATGTTTGGTCAATAGCTTGTTAACTACTAGGAGGACAGGAACTGCCCTTCCTGGCTAACATTGAGAGTGGTCTCTATGGTAACTGCATCCCATCAGAGATTGTGCTCATTCTTCAAGGTTTTCCTCATCTATTTCTCTCTGGTGACTTCTGAATAACCTGTACTGTTTGGAGCCCTGTCTCACCCTGCCAGGAAGCTAGTGCTGATTGAAAGCCTCACAGAGGAGCGGAACAAGACACACTGCTTTCTTCTGGCTTGCTCTGTGTTGCATTTGGGCCAGGCCTGCTGGGACTTGTCAACCCTCCTTCACCATCGCTCTTTGTGATGGTCCCCAGCTACTGCTCTTAGTCTCGCTCAGAAAGCCTTGCTGAGGTTTCCTCAGATCTCCCTGCTCATTAATACCTTGCAACAATTGCCTGTGAGTCCTGCCATTCTGTAGATGCCTTTTCCTCGTCTGCCTTTGTTTAGTCTTTCTCTATCATCTCCTCAGAACTGACTCCCAAGCTTTCTGTTCTTCATCTGTGCCAAAGAAAGGCTGTCAATGATACTCATGTAGATTGCTCAAATGTAATACGGGGAAACCATCATTTATATGAAATAGGACTCTAGAGTATTCAGTCTGCTGATGACATCAGGGCTCAGCAATAACACAGGTGATAACAAACCCCAGGAAGAGAGCTGTGTTCCAGAGACTGTGGTGAGCTCATTACATCTTTACAATGCCCTAGTAAGGAAGGTACTATTTTTGCATCATTGTATAGATGAGGAAACTGAGACTGGAGAGTTTAGGGATGTGCCCTGGGGTTCTTACTGCTGAGTAGCAAGTCTAGTACTCATAATCTGGTTCAAGAATGTTACTGTGGTGATCTTGCAAATCTTACTCACTTTTTTTTTAAGAAGCAAAGAAGCTAAGATATTGATAAATGACTATATATATATATACACGCACACATCACAACTCTATCTCTATAAATTTATTGATATGTGTCTATAGAGTGATGAGCCAATACTTATTTTTATTATTCTCAATTTTTTCATCCTACTAATGTGCTAAAGACCAACTTTAAAGCTCCACCTCCTTCCAGTTTAGTTGATTGCAACAAACTTCTTTCACCTGGGGTGGTTCAACACACAGTCTGCAGCTCTTCTAGGCAGAAATCCCATTTCCAACATCTCAGCTGCTTCTTGATGGCACTGGAACTTGGCCTCCTCTTTAAACTACATTTGCCATGGTTTTCTTTCTCACGGTTCCCTTCTAGACTTAAGACTCCCTTTAATCACTTTTTACGATGTAGAAGCTTACCTGGGTGGGGTCTTGCCTTGAGGTCATCATTCCCTTTGTTCCCCCATCTAGCATCAGGCTTACCTTTTGTCTCTTTGATCACTGGACTTAGCTCTATTCCACTTCTTTGTGCTCCATTTTTCTTCACTGTGTGTTTTGTAGTTCTCCTTGTCCAGCTTGCACATTTACATTGTAGATCTGAATAAGAGTGATTACTAATAACCACATGACACAGTCTTAAAAATCTCCTCTGTTGGTGCAATTAATTCAAAACTCTTTGACTTAGCCTTAAACAGATGTTTTGTGGACAAGAGCAGAAAGCACTTCTTTATATTCTTTACAAGAATGTCACAAGAATGGTCTTTAGGTCATTTTCTAATATTCTTCCCCTCTGAAATATCTTGCGTCAGGCTCCCGCAGTTCACACTGTCCTCAGCACTGTCTTCTGGGTTCCTACTAGATAGCCCATTAAGCCCCAATTGAAGCATCCAACCACTACTCTAGCCCAATGTCCCAAAGTCTTCCTTATTCCTCCAACAAGCACCATGGTCAGGACTGTCACAGCAACACCCTGCTCCTGGTACAAACTTCTGTATTAGTCACGATTCGATTGCTGTAAAGAGATATCATCATGAACAAGGCAATTCACAAAATATAGTATTTCATTGGGAGCTTGCTTGCCCTTTGAGAATCTCAGTCCCTTATCCTCTGGATGGGGAACGTGGTGGCAGACACGGTGCTAGAGCAGGAGCTGAGGCCAATATTCTAGTCCCTAATCTGAGAGGAGAGACAGGAGATGCTGGGCCTGGTGTGGGCTTTTCGGGACCTTAAACCTCATACCCAGTGACACATTTCCTCCAACAAGACCACCCCTACCCTAACAAGGACATATCTTATAATCTTCTCAAATAGTGCCACTCCCTGAGGACTAAGCATGTGAGCCAGTCTTATGCACACCACACCTGTCTCAAACAAAACAAAATAAAAGTCTCTTTTTTGTATGTCCCTTTTTTTTCCTCTTTCTCTTTCCTCCCTTTTTTCTAGTCTAGGTTCAAACTGTCGAACTTTCCAAACTTTCTTGTTGTCTACACTACCATCAACAAGTGATTAATCCAGCCTCTACTCGTGCTCCTACAGCTCTGTAATCCTTTTATGATGCTCTCAACTCCAAGTCTTAACTGTCTACCTATGCATTTGTCCTGGAACACAGACACACTGGAGGTTAGGCACAAGCCTTATTTTGTGTTGTGTTCCGAATCCTAGTACCTTGTGAGCAGCCATGAGGCTGGGCTACTTAGGCTAACATGAAGACATTCTGACAGATAAATAGCATTTGAGTGGCTTATAAGCAAAAGAAAGTGATTTATCCCAGCTTTTGAGGCTGGAAAAAAAATTTTAGACCAAGGCTCTTACATAGATGTTCTGATGGAGGCTCATTTTGTTTCATGGTGACTTCTCACTGTGTTTCCATATTGTACAATGTATATGGGGACTCCTTGATATGGGTGCTAATTTCATTTGTGGGGGCTCCACCTCATGAGATAATTACTTCCCAAAGACCTACTTCTAATACTATTATACTGGAGATCTGTGAATTGGTTTCACTATATAAATTTAGGGAAAGGGAGGAGGAAAACATTGTGACAATAGAAATATTAAACTTATTATTTAACTGCAAAGATAATTAAAAAGATCTAAAAACTTGCCATCAGTATTATGATAAGTATCTCACTTAATACCTTTTCATCTCAAGACTCTTAAGCTGGCAATGTGGCTCCAAGGAACAAGATCTTCCTGCATAAGGATGAGGACCAGATTTGAGTTCCCTAAACCAGATCCCTAGAACTCACAGAAATCCCAGGTGGGCATGGTAGCCTCCACCCCAAGAAATTCCAGTGCTCAGAGAGTAGAGAAGAAAACAAGCTGGCTGGCTAGACTAGACATACCCATGAATTCTGAGTTCAACTGAAGGACCTTGCCTCAGAGGGTGAGATGGGAGTGACTGAAGCAGACTCCTGCTTTAATGACAGCTTCTAGCCTCCAAACACACGCTGACACATGTGAACACAGAGACACACTCATCACACACACACACACACACACACACACACACACGTGCAAAATCGGTGACTTTAAAAGACCCTTAAACTTCAGATTATGGTACAGATGCAAATGAGAGAGGTGGAGCCTCCCACGCATACAGTGCATACTTAGGTCACAGCCCCTGTGCCATGAGCCTGATGGGAGCTACAGAACTGTGCTCTGGGGTGTGAGAAGAGACCTATTCATGTCTGCTGCTCATCCTTGCAACCCGAGCACCTAGGGCAATAGGACTGTAGGTGTTGAGATACTGTTGGATGGATGAAAAGATGGATGGATGGATGGATGGATGGATGGATGGATGGATGGATGGATGGATGGATGGATAGATGGATAGACAGATGGATGGATAGATGTAAGGATGGATCTATTGATTGATTCAATAAACTTCAGTATCTGCCAGATGAACACGCACTTGCCTCTTGAACATGTAGGAAGAAAGGAACACAGGAGAACTCTCACTCCTAATAGGCTTTTACAAGCATGTACTTATTCACACATATAGCTCCACTTCTCTGTATGGAAAAGGGAATCAGGACATTCTGAGTTTGTGAAGGCAGGCTGTGTGCTGAATGTTGTCATCTCTAAGGCAAGTTGTCTTTGGGGTCAGATGACACTCCTTATGATCTAGAACAATGTGGGCTTTTAGACTTCTAACTGTAGTCCTGATGGGTCAAATTTTGGAGTCAGTTTAGATATTAGAATCTATACTTGCCATGTATTCTCTTTTTTAACTTGCAAAAGACATTTAATGCTTCAGAAATTTAATAGAGTGGTTAATGAAACCCGAGAGTTCTGGGGGTACATGGCCTATAGCCCTGAGCTCCCTGGCTGTGTGGCCTTGCATCCAACTTCTGAAAGTGTAGTAATAACGAGTGTAATAATAGTAGGTGTAGTAATAACATTTTCCTCTTGGAGTTGACATGATAATGAAATAAGTCAACTCACCTAGAGAGTTTAAAATGTCACCTGGCACCCAAGATTGCTAACTCTTAGATGTTGTGTTTCTGGATTTGCAGAGAGAATGAAAAGCCCCCGATTTGTGCAGCAGCTAGCCTCCTGAAACTACAGCCCAGAGCTGCTCCAGTGACCCCCTCCCCCACATTCTGTTAACTGGACTCCTAGAGCCAGCCATGGTATGTTTAAAAGGCTTGGAAGGAGCTAACTGCAGTAAGTGTGTCTCAACCAGGACCAATAAGGGGCAGAGTAGCCCAGCACAGGAGAGGAGACAGCCGACAGGCCGGAGGGCTTGGGTTTGGGATGCAAAGAAGCATCGGGAGTGTGACCTGTCACACTCTTAGATGGCTTAGGTGGCCCTGTTCAGAGCAGACCCCTCAGGTCCTGCGCTCAGGAGCTGCCCTGCACTTTCTACAAAATTCTAACCAGCTTTTAAAAGCCATTTTCTAAAACCACATGAAACTAGAATGCATGAGACATAAAGTAATTTCAGGAACATGTCCTTTGGCCATGTAAAAGGAAACAGAATAAGCAAAAAGGGAAAATGTAATGTGAAAAATTATAAGGTAAAATTTGAAAATGAAGGGGAAATGCAGGCATTTAAAACACACTGTCACCAAACAAGGCTGCACCTGTCACCAGACGCCAGACAAATACACATCCTTGCCTGTAATGTGGACCCTTTCTCTACATCCCACATCAGTGATGAAGGGTTGCTGCTCTTCCACGGATCCAAGGACCCTGTACACCCCGTTCTCGATGGCAGTCCATACACAACACTGAGGGCTGCTTTACAGTGATCGGCTCATGTTACTGCCGGCCATTTATTAAATACCTCCCTCTTTTCAGGGGCTACACAAAATTCTTCCCTAATACCATGTGATCCCCTCTAACAGTTTTCAAACCTTAGGATCAATAAGATGGGCATACAGGGGTTTTCTCCAATGAGCAAGGTGAAGATACTAACAAAAGTGTTTATGTCTTTTGGCCTCGTGCTCTTTCCCCCTTCTTTATCCAACATTTGCACATTTAGTCTATTTACTGTGTGTTGCATACCTATTATTTTACCTTTATCAAGTACTGTGTGTTTCAACACACATAATATAAGTCCATTTTCTCAGCATCCTTGTGCATTTGTATATCCTGCAGTCTCAGCCATACTACAGTCGAGAAAACAGCTTAGACGGGTCAAGAGAAGTTCCTTTAGACCAGAGTTGAGATTCCCAAATGATCTCTGTTCTGCTTCAGACCCTGGGATCCTGAGACCTTTCTAGCATGCCATGTCACAGAACTCTGTTCATCTCCCAGAGCAGACCCTTGACTGCACTCAGCCATCTCCTATGATGCCGTGCCTGTCCTCTGAAATTTGACTGGAAATGAGTCTACAACCATGTTCAGGGACATTTTTCTGCAGCAAATACCTAGTCATGCATGTAGACCCAGGCTAATGGTTTCTGTCCCCCTCCTCTATGCACTTGGCTCTAGACTTGTTATTTACATACAGCATGACATTTCAGAGAGACTTTGAATAGCTTGGAACATAGTCTGAGGAGACTTGGTGAAGAAGAGGAAGGCTAATGGCGCCTCAGAAAGCTTATCCCACAGCTGCTGGAGTATTCCGCGGGGCAATGAGCGTGTTATTACAGCTATGATTGGGTTTCCATGTACTTCTCAAATCAGATGTGTAAATATAATCAGAAACATTTTTCTCTGAAGCACAGACCTCCAGCAGGTTCTACCTGGCATCCTGGTTCGGAGGGGAGAAAATAAATTGGCTCTAATTAGCTTTCCCACATGCTGAAGAAAGACTCTTGTCACAGTTGTGCAATGAGGAAAGAGCTGCCCCAGACCCCTCTTAAGGAAGGTGGCGCAGCAGGTAGATGGATTATGGACTTGACAAACATGTAACCTGTTCTGCCCCAGCTTGTGCACCTGCCATCTCTCCCCTCTGGCTTTTGTATTTGCCCATTCATCTTATATTCCTTCTCTCACACCTTCCTGGACACCACTATCCTGAAGAATTTCCCAGATTAAGCATCTACTTCCATATGTGTGGGAAGAGAGTAATATGAGGTCTACTGTGATCAGGCTTAGACCTGAATCCAGGGATGCAGAGATGGATAAGAACTTGTTGCTGCCTTTAGGGAAATCCTTTTTAATGGGAGAATAATAAGAATAACTGACTCAGTTTTAATGCCAGGGGTTTGGCCATACCCGGCAAAGACATTCTCTTATTTAATCTCTGTAAGATTTTTTTTTAGGCTTTTGTAAGCAGGGGAGTAATTTCAAGGTGGTAAATCATTTTCTAATGAGTGTTGGAGCTATGATTCCAACTCAGAGCCCAGATCTTAGCTAGTAGATGACATTGTCTTGCCTAGACAATGCAGTATGCCATAAATGAAACAGCTAGCAGTAAGGGAGGCCGTGGAAACAGCTAGCAGTAGGGGA
The DNA here is from genome assembly GCA_001685075.1 of Bramus lutescens. Taxonomy (NCBI): domain Eukaryota; kingdom Metazoa; phylum Chordata; class Mammalia; order Rodentia; family Cricetidae; genus Bramus; species Bramus lutescens. The sequence continues at coordinate 223,766 of LOEQ01000495.1, forward strand.
GGCTGTGGAAACAGCTTAGCAGTAAGGAAGGCTGTGGAAACAGCTAGCAGTAATGGAGGCTGTGGAAACAGCTAGCAGTAAGGGAGGCACTGGAAACAGCTAGCAGTAGGGGAGGCTGTGGAAACAGCTTAGCAGTAAGGAAGACTGTGGAGACAGCTAGCAGTAGGGGAGGCTGTGGAAACAGTTAGCAGTAGGGGAGGCTGTGGAAACAGCTAGCAGTAAGGGAGGCCGTGGAAACAGCTAGCAGTAGGGGAGGCTGTGGAGACAGTTAGCAGTAGGGGAGGCACTGGAAACAGCTATCAGTAGGGGAGGCTGTGGAGGTGACATGTGTATCAGCTGAGTGATAAAGGTGAACTTGGTGAAGAAGACCATTGAATGGATTCGGGAAGGAAATAACCCTGAGGGCTTTTATTTGCTTTTACTTTTTAAAGTGTATGCATGTGCTCCTGAGTTGTATAATGTGTTGGGGGAAGGGGGCATGTGTGTGTGTACCAAGGTGCCGGTGTTGAGGCCGGAAGACAACTTTGTAAGACTGATTCTCTCCTTCTACCTTTAATGCGGGTTGTGGTGATTATGCACAGCTTGTCAGGCTTGCATTAGACGGTGGCAAGTCCGTCTACAGGAGAGCCATCTAACCCGCTCCATGAAGGGTTTTAATAAAGGAAAAAGCGTTTTGGATGGAAGAGTCAAAACTCTGACATATGAAAGGAAACCATAGGAATGGACCAGAAAGAATATGTCCTGTGAAGGGTTTGTGTGCAGGCAGACCCTATGCTAATCTACTTAAATGACAAACTTGTTAAATGTCTTCTGTGTGTCAGGTGTACTGATTGCCTGGGGATTAATTAACATGGTGATGAACACAAAATCCACACCGTTAAGGCATTCAGGATTTTAGCACATGACTTTATAGTGGGGGCCGATCTTATCTCTCAAATGGCACTTGGCAGCACAGAGAGGTATTGTTTGGTTGCAATTGCAGGATGCTACCAGTATGCTGTGAGTGGAAGCCAGATGTACTATAAAATGCCCTTTATACACAGAACATTGCCCTACAAGACATAGTTGTCTGACCTAAATTGTCAATAGCTCTAGTGAAGGACAAGCTGGGGGAGGAACATACCCTCACTTTTTCCCCAGATTGTATAGCTTCTAGCCAGGAAATGAGAGCAGCTAAAAACTTTCTGTCATAAATAACTGCCCAACACTAAAGAACTCGGTTTAATTGCCCAGGCTCTTTTATGAGCAACCCCTGATGACCCAAAAGTGCTCTTCCACCACCTCTGGTTCAGGACCACTCAGCCCTTAGCCTCTCCACAAAGGGGGTGTCAGATGGCTTCTTCCTTTTTAATCAAATTAAGTAAATAGTGGTGCTGCAGACACTGCACAGCTGAGGAATGCATTACAAATTACCTAATCACTTGCTTCTTCCACAGAAGGGAAGTTATCAGAGCGCTTCTCCACTTCCCTTCCCCCTCCATGGTAAGCAATATTTATCGGCCCTAGCTCACTAGTAACAATGGGTGGATCTTAACAATTTCAAAATGAAAGTCCACTTTTCATGGTTATTTCAAACACGCCAGAGCTGAGAGCTTTTATACCTTTTGTTTGTTTGTTTGTTTGTTTGTTTGTTTTTCTCAAGACAGGGTTTCTCTGTAGTTTTGGAGCCTGTCTTCCTGTCTTGGAACTAGCTCTTGTAAACCAGGCTGGCCTCGAACTCACAGAGATTCGCCTCCCTCTGCCTCCGGAGTGCTGGGATTAAAGGCATGCCTGGTATTATACCTTTCTAATGCTGGCTGGGAGCTGAAGGAAGAACTGGCTGTGGCCAATACTTGAGGAAACTTCAGATTCCCATCCTGAAGAATGAAAAAAGTAGGATCAGGGTGCTGGGGACAGGCTCTTTGGACTAGCTCTGGCTGTCCAGTTCAGTCTCACAGAACTTTTTGCCCGCCGCTACCACTGCCTTTATCTGTGTAACCTTGAGCAAACCGTTCACTTGATCTCCTTGAACCTCAGTCTCTCTGTCAGAAAGAGTTAAGAATCTGTTCAGTACCTCCTCAGTTGTTAGGGTTTAGTGTGGTGAAGCTAAGGGCAAAATATAGTATCCATGGCACAAAACAGAACACGCACTCAGAAAATGGGGGCAGGCTGATGATGTCCTACCCAGATCTGGCTTCAGGAATGCGGGGTGTGTCAACAAAGAAGAGGCAAGGAGGAGGGAAATTCCTTGCGCCCTAGTCGTTCCTTAGCGATTCATGTGGTCTAGGGCATGTCTCAGGGTGCAGGCTGTGCTAGGAAGCTCACCGACAGATCAGAGAGAACATGAGGGAAAATCAATTAAAAGGGCCTTTCAGGGAAGGAGGGGTGGCAAAGGCCTAGCATCAATCCCAAGAGATACCTGAATTTCCATAGCCGGCAAGGCCTTCCTTTTAACCCATTGGCTCCTCCAGTTGGATTTCCCAGGGTGAAGTCCGTTACTAGCAATGGGTGTGCTGGTGTGATTAATGACCCTGGTTACAGGCCGGTTAGCAGCAGAGAGCTCCATCCATCTCACTTCGTGGAAGCATCACACGCCATTTATTGTCTGCCACCGGGATGTGTTCCTTTGCAATTAGGTAAATGCCTTCTTCGCAGGAGATGCTGTGGTTCCTTTAGCAGCAGCTCACCTCTCCTCCCTGTTCTGGCCAGCATCCTGCAGGAAGCCATTGCGGGGAAAAGGTAGTGACCTGACCAATGGGGCCTTGGAACTTTTGTCTGCTCCCTGATGCTTCATATAATGGTGGCAGGGGGTCAGTATTCATCCCAGGGGGTCCATAAATATCATGACTTTGTAATCAATCTAAGGGTTGGGAGGAATGAGAGAGCAGGAGGCAGGGCAAGGCATATTAATTGAGACGTGGTGCTCCTTTTCCTACGCTACAAAGAATCCTTCAAAACCCCACTTTCAAAGACCAGACTTGGTCATTTATAGAATATTGCTTCGGTGTGGCACTACACTGTCAGCGACACTGTCCCCTGTCACAGACAGACACTCAGGTGAGAGAGGAGACAGACCTTCCTCTGAGTTACCCAGCCAGAACCAGGCTTTGAACTCTGCTGCTCTGTTCCACTAATAGACAAGTATGATGTAGGACAAAGAGAGTGGCCATCTGTGAGTACTTGCTCCCTTAAGAAAGCAAAAGAGAGCATGAATTTATGCCACAGTTACTCATTGAGTCCTAGGGAAACCAGGCATTGTTCTGGAAGTATACTGGTGAAGAAGATAAATGTTCATGGAGACTAACCCCTCTCTACAAAAGGGGACGACAGCAATGACCTCCAGTTGTGATATTATACCTCAGATTCCACTACTTACATGCACCACAACATTTAATCTTCGCCCTTATCATCAATGATCAATGAGTAATAACATTTCATTTTACAAATGAGACAATGGTAGGGAAAAAGTGATCTCATCATGACTGGGGCTGTGTTCCTTATAAAAAGAAGACTGCAGAGAGTTGCCCTGTCTGCACACAGGAGGACGAAGAAGGCATGTACCGTCTTTGAACCAGACACGGAATCTGCCAAGACCTTGGTCTTGAAAGTCAGAGAGACTCATTGTTGATAGGGTGTGCAGAGTCTGGTGCTTTGTTATGCCATACAAACCAAATGAGGATAGACAGCATTAAATAATCCGGTCAAGTTTATGCAGCCAGTGGGTCTTAGACTTGTGCTTTCAGTCCACACTGGCTGACTCCAACTTGCTTTTGCACATTGAATAAGCAGGTTCAGGTATGTGGGAATTCCTCTTGATATGTGGAGAAAGAGTTCTGGGAGGTGACAGATACCTTGAACATAAGAAGCTAGAATAAAAGGTTTGGAGGCCTGCAGGAGCAGTGTGGTAAGTCTGTAGAAGGAAATGGGGGTGGGGGAATGACACTCTTACTCAGCAAACAAGAGGAACTCCCAATTTTTAAGCCTGTGAAGCCAGTGTGGACTGAGTACCAACAGATACAAGGCAGGTATAGAGGTCAGGGGTCAACGGATATAGGTTCCACTAGTCTGTGCTCAGGATGGTACTTTATCATTGGAACCCTAAGCAAAAAGGAAATACTCTGTGATAGCTAGTGCCCATTCAAACTCTATGTTCCTTACTCCACACTTGTCTTATGGGTGACTATGGGTAAATACAGGATTATTTCTTTTAAAGATATTTTTATTGATTGTTTAAAGAATTTCATGCATGCCTACAATAGTTTTCACCATCCATACAATGTATTTTTACATACTCTTCCCCCACTCTTCCTCTCCACTCCTCCCATGCCACCTAGCCCCCCTACTGAGTCTAATCTGTGTTGTCTATATATAGGCGTGGGAGTGGGACCATCCACTAGGACATGGTGGCCTACCAGGGACCACCCTCATGAAGAAAACTACTTGCCTCCTTTAGTAGCCAATAACTGTTAATTGCAGCAGCACCTCAGCTAGGGGTGGGAGGTAGGGGTAGGGCCTCAAATATCCTTCCCCTTTCCATGCTGGAATTTTTGTTATCTCTTGCTAGGGAATGTACATGGAAACGGTGCCTTTAATCAGATTAGGGTTATGAAAAGGCAGCTATGGCCAACCTGTCTGTTTTCTTTCCATTTAGTTTATGTATTTGAGCCTTTCTAGTTCCTGGGAGGAATCATCTTTGATATTCTACGTGATGGTGGAGATGGGAGGAGAGGGTCTGCATCTCTGAGCCAGCCTGTGACACACACCTCTGTGTGGATGAGCTTTTGTCAGGAACAGCAAGCACACTACTGCCATTGACAAGATGAAGTTTATTTGTCGAGTCGTATCAGGATGGCTATTAATTGGCCTTTTCAAGGCATAACTGTGGTTATGGGATGGAAAAGACAGAGAGAAGACTCAGGGAGAGGCATGTTTCTGTTGAGAAGGGCAAGAACCTCAGGTCATTGTTGATATTCACACATGTGTGTACCATGTATGTCTTCTTTAACTCTTCCATAGAGAAACTGGTCAGTAAGCAGGAATAGCTGGAAACAAAATGTCAAACTCAATTCTTCTGGAGCACTTCAAGTGTTCTCTCTCTCTCTCTCTCTCTCTCTCTCTCTCTCATAACACTACCATGGTTTGCAAAGCCTTAGTTTGCAAATAAGCAAGGAAGGGATTAGATATCGTGCAGGTAACTGTGAATCTCTCTTCTGTGAGCCCGGGCTGTCTACTGGGTGTTCATGAGCTCAGGATTAATGGTCTCGAGAGCAGGTGGACCTGAAGAGCTCCCTCAGAATATACTGCCTGCATGTTTCTACAATTCAAATAGCTTGTCCTTCTTTTCTCGTCTACAATAAGAGGATAACACTAGTGCTTGCCTCATGAGGTCACCCTAAGAACTCATTGGCACCCCAAGAGGGTCAAATAAAAAGGTAAGTTGCTGTTTTCATAATCCTATGATAGAACAACTTATTTTTAATCCTACTGTCCTATATCTTGTTTTGAACCCTTCTGCCCTGATCCTAAGAAAGTCTTCTTCCATGCCCAGCTCCCTTGGATTCCACTCTTCTTGCTTCTCCAGAGTGCTCCATCCAGATTCTTTTCCTCAAAGATATAGTGAGGTTCATCAGTAGGTTATTTGTGTTTATTTATTAGTGGTTCATTGTATGACTATATTACAATGAATTCACACACATGCCCTTTGAACCTTTACGAGGTTTCTGGGGTTACTAATAAAGACAGGAGCATTTGCATGTAAGTCTTTGGGCAGTCATGCTTTTAATCTTCCTCATACTAATATGTAGGAAGAAAAATTGCTAGATTGTAGGATATGTAATGATAAATTGCTAGATTCCCCTCCATGTGGCTAGACCATCTTATATTACCATTAATAGTGTAAGAGAGGTCCTGTTGGTTTCCTTTCTTGCCAATATAAAAGTGTGCAGTGGTTTCACATTGCTCTTTTGCATCATGATCTCCTAATCAGGATTTTTCGTGTATTTCCCTCTTTATTTGTTCTTTGGTAGAGCACCCACTTTATGGGCTTATTTGGGATTGTAAGAATGTCAAATAATGTTGCACAATTCAGCGATCTTGGAGAAATATTTTTTGTGCCTTGTCTTTTCAAACTCCCTTGCATGTATCATAAGGGAAATGGTTAATTGCAGTTTCTTCTATATTTCTTGACACTCAAACACTTAGTGTTAAATACTGAAAATATTCAATATGTTTTGGTTGCCGGAGACAAACTCTAATTTCGAATATGTCTGCCAAGAACATGGTAGGTGCTGCCTTGATTTGCTAATCTAAATAATAATGATAACATGTCTCCTCCAGTGTTCACTGCCCAACTAATGGCAGTGAATAATTTTCCTGGATTCAAGTTAAATATATTGTATGGTAGGAGTTCCAGAAAAATTACTATGATTTTAGTCTGTGGTTCTAGGGGGTAGAATTGGACCAAGGAGTAGAAAACCTAAAGAATGTGGATATAGTGAGGCATTTTCCCATCTCTTTTCAATAAATGGGAAGGGACGGGCTCGCATCTAGACTACTGAGCCATCTATCACTGGGAGTGGTTAAGGCCAGAAAGAACAGTTACACAATTAGGTTCCAGCAGAGGTGATAGCTATCTCAAGAAAAACTGTAGACATCTCATGTCTCCTGTTCTGGAAAGTTTGGGATCCTGGTAGGAGATACAACAATATATAATATAATATAATTAATATAATATAATAATATATACATTGTACAACATAAAACATACTATGTATATAATAGTAAGTTTTTTTGAAGACATACAATTAATTTTGTTCAATATTTACAGGGCATAACTCCAATTAATTATCACAAAAATCTCTAGGGTAAGAGTGAATATTGTCCCTAATTGATAGATGAGAAAAATGAATTCAAAGTTTTTAGGTAGCTTGCCTAGTAACACAAATCTGGAAGGATTGGTGCCTTGAATTTGGGTTTATGATAGAAAGGTATTTCTCTCCTGTCAAAGGTTGTCTGTTAGAGCCCTGATTCCAAGTGATGGCATTAGAGCAGGGTCTTTGGAAGGTGACTATGTCCTGAGACTCCAATCCTCATGTATTAGGTGAACACTTCTGGAGAAGTGGCCATAGAATTAGTTGGCTGTTCTGATGTTGCAAAGAGCCTTCCTCCATATCAACCCATAATGGCATCCTGATCTCAGAGTTCCAGCTCTCAGCACTGGAAGGAATAAATTCCTGTGGTTTATAAACCAGAAAGTCTAATATGTTCAGTATGGCAAGAAACAAATTGTCAGAAGCTGAAACGCAGTCTGAGTTAGGTCCATGTGTGCCACCCTCAGACTCTGTGGCCAGTTTGCCTCTGCTTAGTCATTGTCTGGGGACAATTGCTACTGAAGCATTGTTCTCTAGTACCTTATGTTACAACATGCCCTCCTATCTTCGAGCCAGTGTGAATAGGAACTTCGCTTTGCAGCTGCAGAGTGCTATTCTTTTAGCCTAGGTCCCCCATGAAGTGGCCAAATGCCAAGCTGACAGCTGGCTAAGGTCAGCCAATTGACTTGCTCTCTACTCAGCACTACCATTCAGATCTCAGATCCATGAGAAAATGGCACTCATCATCGCCGTTTGGAACAGGTCTTTCCTTGGCTCTTCCTTCTGGCAGATGAAGTATTTATTTGTTTTCGAAGTCTTCAGAAGTGGGCAGCGTTTTCAATACGCAGCAGTACTGAGTATCCCCATTTGGTGCCTGTCCATCCAGCATACAATGTTTACTCTGTCACTGAAAAGCTGTTGGACCCTTCCATCCTAATCATCCAAAGATACTTTTGGGACTTCTAGGAATCCAGCCTGCTCTTATGAAAGCCAGTAAGCCTGCCTCCCTGCCATCCCGATTACCAGTTCTTGTTGGCAAGAGGGCCATAAGGATACTCACCAGATTGTGCCAAACAGACGTTACCTAGCAACCAGTGGGCACCATCAGGATGCATCTTTGTGTTATCAACACAGTGTGGGATTCTTTAAGCTTCCTGGATTGGATGGAGAATGGAAGTGCTCCATGAGGCAGCCTTGAAAGAAGGCACACGAGACTCTTCATCCTGTAATTCTGAAAAACGGCATGGCTCTCTGTGCCTCAGTTTCCTCTCTCTCTCTCTCTCTCTCTCTCCCCCCCCTCTCTCCTTCCTTCCTGCCCTCTTTCTTTTTCTCTTCTTTTTTCTTTTTTTAATTTTAAACTTTTAAATTTCTTTTTATTGATCTATACATTTTTCTCTGCTCCCCTCCCTTCCTCTCCTCTCCCTTTCTACCGTCACCCCCATGCTCCCAATTTACTCAGATCTTGTCTTTCTCTCCTTCCTATGTAGATTCATGTATGTCTCTCTTAGGGTCCTCTTTGTTATCTAGGTCCTCTGGGGTTGTAGACTGTAGGCCTGCTGGTTTTTCTTTGCTTTATGTCTAAAAGTCGCTTATGAGTGAGTACAGCCTCAGTTTTCTAATTGGGATGGTGCGATGGTAGTTAGTTTTGCCTTCTTCATAATACTGCAAAAGCCACAGATGTCGCAGAATGCATAATATTCTGTAATATACTATTGTCTATTAAAAAGTTATTTAACGAATGTTAGTTCACTTTGAAGTACATTTTGGTTTTCTAGGCTACATTATTAAAATATATAAATCTAAGCCTTTAAGGGACAAGGATATCTATCTGCACTCTATATTAGTAAATCATTTGATCCTTAAGATAGTTTGCTAAGTTCTTATTCTGGTTTGAATATGAGATTCCCTACAAAGGCTCATGTATTCAAGGAACTGATTAGATCATGAGGACTTTGTCGTAATCAAGGGATTATTCTCCTGATGTATAATATGACATAATTAGGATGTGGTAGAAAGTACAACACAAGTTTAAATGGATCAAGTCACTCATTGGTGACATGGCATCAAAAGACATATTCTGTCCCTTGACTCTTTTTCTTCCATTTTTCTTCCTGGTTGCCATGAGATAAGCAACTGTGCTCCACCACAGGCCCCGGCAGTGGAGTTGGATGGCCCTCAACTGAACAACGGCACAAATGTTCCAAAGCCTCCTTATGTGGGGATATGAGAAGAGAGTAAAGACTGTGCTCTGCATGTCAGAGGTGGTCCAGACACCTGGCTGAAGGATCTCATTAGAGAGTCAGAAGCACCAAAGACTGACCAAGGGCTTTCATCTTGATGTCATGGTTTTCATTCATGCAGGTGTTCAATTTCTGAAAGAAACTTGAAGTCACATTGAAGTCCAACTGTTTTAACCCTGCCTTTTTGCTTTATCATCTCTCTTTACCTGAGAAAATGTGCAGCATGTGTAATCCCAAGAAAGCCAATTACCAGAGGAGATGGAATGGATGCAGCGAGTGTGTTAGCCATGCTGGTTGGAGAAGCCAAATGCTCATAGACTGGAATAACGAATGTGAGATGAATACCATTGTGAAAAATTCTCAAGTCTGAAGTAAGGTAGCCTAGATTTCCACCTCTGAGGACACTGGGTCTCAGTCTTCTCACATATGAAGCAGGTAGAACATAGCTTACTTGCAAGGCTGTTGAAGAGATGGGAGCAATGCGTGCAACGTGGCTATTAAGATGTCTGAAAGATCAAGGAGCCTCAACATAGGATACATATTTAATATATTACTAATAGCAATAATAACAACATCCATCCATCCATGCATGCCTACATACATGCAGGAAGAAAGCAGAACCCAAACTGGAGAGATGGCTCCAAATGATTGGCCTGAATGGTGACTCTGAAACACTCACTAGGGAGTCAAATGTCAACAAATGTATGAGATCAGGAGCCAGGGAAATGAGAAGAAACAATTTAGTAGGCAGACTGATGCGGATAAATAAATCAGGGTCCAGACTAGACGTAGGCCTAAGTCTGGGATTCTCAGTAAAAAGTGCAGAATAGGGCAGACATCTCCTTCTTGGGGCAGCTCTATCCATAGGCCTTTGCTGTCTCCATTAGGAGTCCACTGGCAATGCCCTGAAGAAGTGTCCACTGGACCACTGAGATGCCCTATAGACAGGGTGATGACCAATGAAGTATCTGGCATCTGTCCCTGGGATCACAGCGCCTCAGTGCTGGGAATTTCCCAGAAAAGGTAGCACCTGTTTCTCCTTAATCCAGCGAATCTGAGCAAACACATCATAAGACACATTTAGGGAGCCCAGCAGCGAGGCCTTCCTAGAAAAAGAGACCGAAACTAGGGATGTATTCATCCAGTCATGCCAACCCAGTCTCTGAGAAGCAGTTAGACCAGCTAGGCAGGGACTAAAGGTTACGTTAAGGGGTAGAGAGAGTGCCTGTCTTTATCACCTATAAGGATGGCTTTCTTCTGTGACATCTGAACTGTAATTATCACCTGTCAACCTCACAGAGTTCAGAACAATCACGCAGCAGCCAGAAACCAGTTCTATATTTAGGAGCCCTTGTGGTGAAGCTGGGTCTGAGAAAGTGACCCGGAACCCACCCACCCACCTGTGGTCTCATCAGTGCTGTTGGGGAAGAGGGCTGTTGAAGTTGCTGTGCTAATGGCAACTCCCTCCTTTCTACCAGGAATCCCAGGACACCTTAGTAAAACACATGGAGTTGGAATTTTTAAGTCATTCAATTAAGGGACAAACAATCTCCGAGGATCCCTTGGATTCTAAGTGGAATTCTTGGCAACCAGGGCCCTTGAAACTGGGGACACTTTACCAAAAGCAGTCGAAGATCAGTCTCCAATTAACTCCGTATGTGTCATGAAGTTGGCTTGATTTTTGAAAAGTAGCATTATAGGCTTTCAGTCATTTCTGCCCCTGTAAGTATCTCTCACTCATATTTCTATAAGGAACCCTAATAAAACTCATTTGTTGGGGTGGGGGTGGGTGGAAGCAGAGGGGAAGGGCGAAGTCAAGGGGGAGGAGGAGGGAGTTGTTATTAGATCCCAGAGCTTAATCTTGTTCTGTGGTTAGTATGCCATGTGTGTGAGTGAGTGAGTGTGTGTATGTGTGTGTCTGTGTGTGTGTAAAGGAGTTACTTTTATTTACCACTGTAGGTTGGTAAGATAAAAATAGGAACCTTGTAGCCAGTCACTTTTAAGGTCTTTTCTGTGGTAACATCCTAATAATCTTGTAATGGTTGAGCTGCAGCAATGTAAAGCAATGTAAAAATACTCCTAATCTTGGACAATGCTCTTAACTTTATCACATATTAAGAATTTCTCATAAAAGCCACAAATTAGTCATCTGTAGTATGGTACTTAGTGCACAGATAGTGGCTAGCCATCAGTGGGGAAGGGCTAGTTCCTGCCATTCACCTCACAGTGCCCACTAGATTGGGCTTGTGAACTCCGTGTCTTCTGTCTGCTCAGCACCTGGGTCTAGGACTCACTGTCTGAAGGAGAGGTAATAATAGGCCCTATCACACAGCCCTGTTTCAGGATAAAGTAAATTATTGTATGAGGAACACTCCCAACAGCAGCCAGGACGCTGCCATCCTCATCTCGACATCCTCATTGCTCACTGGATGATTCCTCCTGCGCCCACACCATCTTCAGAGCTCTGCTTCATATGCCAAGGTCATCTGGTTATTTACATTGGCCCCATTTCTTTGTTAGTATTCTTGTTCCCAGGAAGATCTGATATATGATGGACATTCAATCACAATTTTTTGAATAATGAATTAGATTAATAATGACGTATCGGGGCCTATTTGTAAAGCCTCAAGTTTCAGGGTTTGAGCTTATAGAATTTGCTACTTCTTGCAATGACTCAGTTCAACTCCTCCCAAACCACTTTGCTGAAGAGAGCATCCAACCACAGATGCGCCCAGCCTACCCTTTCTCTGACAAGAAATTAAGCAAAATCTAGCCTCCTGGCTCCTCTTCTAAGACTTATTCAGGCATTCACTACACTTCTGTTTTAGCAAGGTCAGTGTGTAGGCGGAGGCTGTTTGTTCATTCCCTGCTGCTCAGACCTGAAATAATTGCACAAAACTGTATTAATTAAAACACTGCTTGGCCAATCACCTCAGTATATTGTTCGCTAGCTCTTATATCTTAAATTAACCCATTGCTATTATTTTATATTTTACCATGAGGCTTGTGGTTTACCAGTAAATGTCCAGGGCACATTTTTCTTCTCTGATGGTTACATGGCATCTCACTGACTCTGCCTACTTTCTCCTGGCATTCAGTTTAGGTTTCCTGCCTAGCTCTACTCTGTCATATAACAGGCCAAAGCAGCTTCTTTATTCATGAACCCATAAAAGCAGCATATATACAGAAGGACTTCCCATACCATCAATGTATTTCTTTTTCTGGGTTAAGAAAAAAAGAAAAGAAAAATGTAAAAAATGCAGTAAGCATCATAGTCTACATTTACGGTGGCTCTCAACCTTCCTAATTCTGTGACCCCTTAATATAATTAATTCCTCATGTCGTGGTGACCCCCAGCTATAAAATTATTTCATTGCTACTTTGTAACTGTAATTTTGTTACTGTTATGAATCATAACATGAATATCCGATATACAGATATTTCTCATAAATGACCACAAGGGGGTCATGACCCACAGGTTGAAAAGTGCTATCCTACAAGAGTTGAAAAATCATTATCTCGTCTTTCATGCCTTCCTGGACATTCGTGTTCAAAATATGAGTGCTAGTATCCCATGTAAAAAATTTACATGAGAGGTCATTTTTGGGGGTCTCCTTGTTTTAAAGTACCAGTCTAGGGCATCATGGCCCGAGCCATGCTCTCCCAGCATGTGGATTTCCTGCCCCTCTTCTGGTAAGAACTGAGCAGAGTCACTCTAGTGCCAAGTGAACTGAGTTAGGGACATGGCCAGGCCTCCAGCTCTCAAACATCTGGCCAGCCCTTGGTGTGTGAGAGAGAGGAGAGGAAAAGGTGTGTGTTGAGGGGAAGAAGGTCATTGGCAGAAGAACCCGGAGTTCAAATCCAGGCAAACTATGCTTACAATCTTGCACAAACCATTAATGTTCTAGAACCCTCCATGTTATCACCGCATAAATGTTCTTTCTTGATATTGTTGTGAAGATGAGGTTACACTTTATTCAGGAAGCACATTGCCCCTGGAATCTTGGGGAGAGTGCCTCACTCATCCCCATCATATCCCCTCTGATACTGTGACAGCCATCATCTCCCTTGTGGAAACAGGTAATAGGCTGCTATATAATGGTGCCTTATGGACACCTCAGACCCACTGGTACCCTGGTAATTATCTCAACTTGTGGAAATGTCAGGGTCTCAATGTCTGAAGAGTTCTAATAGCATTTGAATTTTATTAACCTGAAAATGGTTTCAAAAGAATTATTTTAGGGAAGCAGGGCAGTCCCGAGAGCACTGCGTGCATTGAATATTTATGTATGTTGAGTGGGTGAATGAATACATGAAATAATGAGTGAATGAGTGGATAACACCAGCCAAAGAAGAGCTGCTGGGACTCAAACTTGGGTAGCAATGAAGCCTGCATACTAAACCCCAGATACCCAGCATGGCCACCAGAACCTTCTGACGTTTAGTGGAGGATTCAGTATGGCCTAATGCCATCCTTGCAGCAGACATTTTTCTTACAGAAATTTTGGTAAGATGGTTACCTAGTTGCATTTGGGGAGAAAAAGTGGAAAGAAAGGAATATTCACTCTAGTTCCAAATAATTTTAAGAAATTCTTAACTGAAATCAATATGTACATCTCAAAGTTTCTGACGTTGGTGTGTTTCATTCACTCATATTTTTTGGAAACAGTCTTTCGATGTAGCCCAGAATAGCACTGAATTGTCTATTTAGTTCAGGCTGGATTCAAACCTGCAGAAGCCTAGTCTTAGCTTCCAGAGTGCTGAAATCCTGGCTGTATACTTCACACCTGACTCTCATTCCCTTGAATGTTAAACATGGATTGTGTGTTCTACCTGAAGCTTCACTCTTGGGCTGTGCTCAGCAACTTAATTTTTTAAATGGGTTTCATCTTATGTTATATTCATCAAAGATCAATATAAATTTTCACTGGCTAATTTCTGGAATGAGGAAGAATCACGCTACTCAATACACAGCAAAAATATCTTCGAATCTGCTTGTCAAATCTTTACCTAATAGACCTGATCAGCACATCATTGGCTTAGCTAGTAACATACTGCCATTTGCTTTCTTCTCCTTTTCTTTTTCTTCATTCATTCTTCTGCCCCAAAATTTCTTTATTTCTTTCTTTGTTTCTCTATGTAGCTAGAATCCTTTCCTCGGCATTGTGGTCTAATAACCTTTCTTTAACCCACTCCTCAATTGTCATCCCAGTTCTACAGAACTACTGTCTGCTGGCCTGCCCTTCTCAAAATTTGTAGGGGAAAAATTTTGTGGCTAATTATACTTTATTGTTTTTAGCCTATTTGACAAATAGATTGTAATTAATTATAGCCTATTTTTGCCATACTTGCTATAAAAGTGCAATTGTCCCGTCCTCATGTAGCTAATTATTACACTCAGTACAGTGTAAAAATACTAAGATTCACTCATTTGACAAGTATTTATTGAACACAGACTAGATGTCAATCACTTTCCTCGGTGCCAAGAATTAAACAGGCAATAGACTCATTAAAAATAGGTAAAAACTACTTATGTCTGCTGATAACAAATGTAATAGGAAAGGCAAATGGGGGGAGGGGCTGGGGAAGAGAAATGGGGTTACTTCTTGCCCATATAAGCATGTGACAAGTGAAATTCGGACAGAAAGGAAGCCCTGAAACCATTTATATGTATGCAATGTTATTTGTGATAGCTTCAAGCAAGACTGCTGTGCTATATTGCTGAGTACTGGGAGCCAGGAAGAATGTGGTACCCTTGAGGGGGCACGGGCATCACCACCACCACCACAGGTTGCTCTGGATTGTCAGAGCATCTGGAATCCCCCAACTCCCCAGCGCCCCGAGTTTTACCAGTGAGGGAGGAAGGAAATGCGAGAATCTTTTGAAGTACTGATGGGGTTTGAAGTATAAGGTTGAAAAAGTTATATGTGCCCTCGGCTTTCACACTGGGCACAGTAGGAACAAGAGATGGGTCACCAAGAAGAAAAGCACGTCGAATTTGTTTTAAAAATGTTTTGCATGGCACTGAACCGTCAGAAATGAAGATGTGTAAAGCCCAGGGTAAAGTGGGCAGCTGTGCAGAGTGACAGGGATCTGATTTTGTGGAAATACACTAAGGACAGCCAGGAGGACTTTTCAACTTTAGTTCCTAGGCACTCTGTATGCAGCTTTCTTTATAGTTCAGTGTGGAACAGGCTCTTGTCACATGAGGGCATTCAACAGAGAAAAGAGAATGGTAGCGAACAAACTTTTGTATTTTCAATATTGTGTGTGTGTGTGTGTGTGTGTGTGTGTAGTGGAGGACAGAAGAGAGTAATAACCCCCCTAAAACTGCAGTTACAGGCAGTTGTAATTGACCCAGTGTAGGTGCGGATAACCAGGTCAGAGTGCTGGGTTCCCTGGAAGAGTAGAAAATGCTCCCAAAACACTGAGCCATTTTTCCAGACCCTGAAGAGTGAATTTTCTAGACTGTATGACGACTTATTTCAGAGCAAGAGTCCTAGTTTCCCCCCCAAGAGGAGAATTCTAATTTTTCTGGCATGCATCAGGAGAGAAAAGAAAAAGGACAGAGGTGTCCCAAGGATCTGGCTTCCAGGCCCCTCCCGGTCTTCTCAGTGCAGAGTACCATGTTCAGTGTGCCAAGGTGGCCAGAATTGGGGTATGGTGTTTTGTGGGTGATGGCTATATGCAGGTAAGAATGGAGACAAAGTGAAAGCCATGTGTGGACGGTCAGGGCAATCCATGATGACAGAGGGTGAGCTCACCATGCAAAGTGCAAGTCAGAGTTACAACCAGATATGCCAGTTGCCAGCATGGAGGAACGGCATGTGCTCGCTTAACCAGCAATGGGAACCCGTGGGAAGTCGGAGAAGGCAATGGACGGGGTCGATGTTCTTTTCTGCTGTTTTGTGTTATGGTATTGGGTACTGAACATGGGGCCTTGTACCTGATAGGTGAGTGGTCTACCACTGAGCTGCAACCCAGCTTCTTCTAGACATTTTATCTTAAGATTGGGTCTCACAGTGCTTTCCAGACTGGCCTGAAACTCAGTCAAGCCTAAAATCTGTAAGCCTCCTGTTTCAGCCACTGGAGAGGCTTGGTTTATAGCTCTGTGTCATCAGGACCAGCAGGACCCAGAAAAAAACAAAAAGCTGACTTAAAGAAAAGAAATGCTTCATCTGGGAGCAAGGGCAGAGCTTAGGTGAGAAGACGAGGTGGAGATCAGCCCAGACACTCAGTCTGAATCAAATCCTTCTCTGTCGCTGAGCCTTGCAGCTGTTCTTCTCTGTCCACAAGCCATCTAGTCACCAGGGTCACCGCCCAACAGCTAGCTCATCTCAGGTGCAGTCTGCTAATATCTGGGGCTCGCCTTGCAGGCTGTGTCCTGTCTCTATATCATCCTGTTGTCCTTTCATGCGGAAATCTACACGGAAGTGAACAGGTGTTGTGAACGGTTCTAGAGAAAAGGAGAATCGGGAAACAACATCTTCAAGGCCAAAATAATAACATTTTAATTGGAAATGTACCATGAAGACGCTGGCCTATGTAGATATATGCAAATCTTATGCAAATTCGCATGTGGTCTCTCCTACTATTGTCAGAACCTCAATTTGACTCGTGGGAATTCCTAACACCAGATTCTCTTGCTTTTAGCAGAGGCTAAGGGCTGTTGATGAACAATTCTAGGTTTTACCTATGTTTAAACCATAATTAAGAAATATATTGATGGCAACCTGAGCTTAATTAGCCTAATTGAATGTTGGAATTGATTGGGTCTTGAGAGAGCCTGGTCTCTGAAGCTAAGCCTTGGGGACCTCGCTGGTGTAGACGGCAAACTAAACTTAAAAGTCCCTAGCAGAAATGAAAAGGAATGGGCAAGAAGCCACTGGGAGTTTTACTAAAGGGGAAGGGTTTTCGTTCGAGAGTTGAAAGACGAAGGCTGAAATCTCAAGTCACACACAGCCATTCTAGGTCAGACCGCTCAGCCAAATGGGAGAAAATGATGCCAGGAAGGGAGATTCTGGGAGACAGAGGCAGGTGGCAAGCACTGAGGATGGATGTGTCATGTGCTGCTGAACAGAACATGGAACTAAACGATACAGTACAGCCCGATTCTCCAGGCTCTCTCCACACAAAGCACTTGTATGTATACGATGTGCGGAAGGGCCATGGGACTCTTAATAAGGTGAATGAGAAAGGATTTCAGCTGTGTTGTGTGTCACTTCCTTTCAGGTATTATGAACTAATTATAGAAGCTACCATGGTTTATAAACCTTGAAAAACAATAGCATGGCTCCACCTTTGCCCACATTTTACAGTGTGTTTTTGGACAACTGTTTTTTACATATCTGAGCCTCATTTTAATTTATTTTGTTTTTAACTAGGAATGGTACAAATCCAATTTGTAAGAAGGAGGCCCTCAGTATCTAGGTAATCGCCTACTATGAGCGGTTGGGCTGACACACAAATCGAGGCCCAGGTCCATATCCATCTCTCCATGCATTTCTGGCTTAATTCCCTAGCTCCACTCTGGCCCATGTTTCTCTTTAGGGCAGCTGTGAGGACTTTGTCTAGAGGGGCTAGCTGTCTCCACTTCCTCTCATCCCTCACAGTGACTGGCCCACTAGTGTGTGCTTACACCTCAGAGTTCAAGGTCATCTCTGCTGTCATCTCTATCTTACTCCCTCTGCAGCATCCATGCTCAGCTCCTCCATGAAGTCTCTCCCTTCCACCCCCATGACGATGGGAAGATGATAAGGAGTAAGCCAGAATATACCACACAAATTGCATTTCTCATTTCATTTTTACAATATTGCACACACACATATATGCACATCTCTACAGTCAGACGGGAAAATGAAATTGCTGGGAGGGAAAACAGCCCAAATGTTACCAGATGTTATTTCTGAGCATGGTTGGAACTTTTCAAATTATCCACAAGGCATATATTATTTTTAATGAGAAAAATAAAATGCTTTTAAAAAAATTCATGGTTGTACTAGCCTAGAAAGCCTTTGAACCTGGGTTTCCACCCCGCCCTTCTCCCCCAATGCTGGGGGACCAACACTCAAGAAAGGTCTGTTGCCTGTCTGAATCCCTCACTCCCTGCATCCTTGTTTTCAATTTGCAGACCTTGTTGGATGTGAAATTTAGATGCAACAGGGATTGACCTTTATGAGGTGGCCTCTCCTGGGCTTTATTTCCTTAGACGTCATGACGCTGGACTCACGTTTTTTCTTATAAGGGTCTTGGCATGTTAGTATGATTAAGGAAGAGAGGCTGACAGGTGTATAGACAGATGGAGAACAGGGATGGGGTGAGGTGGGGGTGTTAATGAGTGTGTAACAGGGCAGGTGGGGCCACATCTTTCGGGTGCAGCTGGCCCAGTACCAAGGTCCCTTGGGCCTACCTCAGCCCCTCTTTGACCCACTGCCCTCTATTGTCCTTCTGCTTACTGGCTTGGGCTCCTATGAAAACCTTTGAAAATGCTGAATTCCTTGTCGCCTATACATTGTCTCAGGTTTGAGCTGCAGGAGAACCAAACACGTTTTTAAAAGAACAGTAGCCAGAATCTAGAATACTGCAGAAACACAAAATCTCTTTTTCACAGCTGAGAATCTAACTTTCCACAAACACCATTGGATATTTCATAGCAGTTTCTTCCTTCAGGCATAGGGCCTGGCGTGGGCTTTCTTATGACTTCTAAATTCTGCTCTAAAAATGTAAACTATTGTGTGAGTGACCCTTGCAAAATGAGGGTTATTCAGCTATTCCCTGGCACCACACACACCTGCCACCATTCTGCCTGTGGCTACTACGTATACCTCCACATCTGTCTTAAGACTTTCTTTACTTTGATGTAGTTCAGAACCAAGTTGCAATTTCCTTCAGCCTCGGGTATTTGGCTACCTGTCTGGCTTGGACATTTCTAATCATCCTGCACTGTTGTTTCTTTCTAAGTCGTGGCTCTTGGTGCTTCACTGAATAGAACGGTCCCTCTCTGTCTGGCCTGGACCTCTTCTTAACACCAGAAGCTCAGATTCCATATAACAACGCTGTAACTCTCGTGGAACAACTATGTCTCCAGGCGTTCACGTGGCTTTCTCCTTTGACTTGCATGTAAGTATCACATTACTATACAAACTCAATAAATCCCAAAACTCATAAGAATTCTTTTAATAAAAAAGTGAAATAGGTTATCAAGTGTTTGACTTAGAATTTCGCCATTACCTTCCCATGATGTTTGTGTGTGTGTGTGTGTGTGTGTGTGTGTGTGTGTGTACACCATACTAGTAAGGTTGTAATGTCACTCATGTCTGGATTTATACTGTGTGCAAATCAGTAGTCCATTCTAGATGTTTTTTTTTTCCCCTTGAGGCTTTTTGTAGCCTAGCACTAAATCTGCTTAGTTCTCCTTAGTTCTCTAAATCAATGTTCTCCTTTGCTTGGCAAGAAGGCTGTGGGTTCCCACTCTGGAGTTATTTAGCCCAACAGTTAACAGAACAGATTCCGAGGGGACTGACCTCAGTTTAGCATGAGGCTTATACATGCTGGCAGTGTAGCAATGTCATGGCCTGGGGTAATTTGTTCATTTGCTGGTGCTTCTACTTTCTTAGCTCTAATACAGGGTTAATAATTTATTCCCACATAATAGCCTGGGGTAAATATTCAGTGAAATAGTAGTTTGTGTCAATATTTAGAATAGTGCACAGAACATTGTAAACGCTCAGGTCAGCTTTAAGTAGCTTTATAATTTTTAAATTTGTACCTTATTAAAGGTAATATATAATTTTATTTTTCTGTTCTCATAATCAATATCAAGATACCTGGAAAGGTTATTTTTTTTGTCCTCTTCTATGCTTCTGCATTTTGCCTTTGTATTCATTCTGCTATTGGGTACCAGCATGTCTCGGTTGCTTCATTGAAAAGCATGCCTTTTATCAGTATAAAATAACATCCTTTGTCTCACATAATGCTTTTTTTGCCATGAATTTCACTTTTCACTGTGGCAAATTGCTGCTTTCTCTGTGTTTGTTTTGTGAGCTTGATAAATATTTGCCAACCTTGTCCCCTTTCTTCTTGTTTTTGTTTTACTGTTTGTCGGTTGCAAGCAGCATATGGTGGAATTTTGCTTTTAACCCAGTATGAAAGACTTTATCTTTTATTAGGGGACTTAAACCATTTATACTTGCCGTCATAACTGATATGTGAGGTCTATGCCTGTCTCTCTGTTTTATACTTTCTCTCCTTTATGTTTTCTCCAGGCTTCTTTTGTTTCCTTTTTTTCTTATTCAAGCTAGCTTATCTTCATATTTTTCTGTTCTTTCCTAGTGATTTAAAAGCTGAGTATCTGTCTTTTAGCCAATCCCAGATGAATTTGCAAAAATAATACTTAAGTTCCTATAGTAATAACAGTGTGTCAGTGGGTAGGTGGCCAGGCCACTAAGCGTGGAAGTCAATAAAACAAGTCAATTAAGCCCCATAGAAACAATGGTGGTCCTTCCTCAAGCCAGTTCCCCATGGTGGTGTAAAGCCCACCCTGCTTGACTCTTTTGTACATAAAAGTTTATGTTACCTACCATTTCCTCCGAGATCTAAGTACCATGTACAATAGGCGTGCCTCACTGCTAACCATTCTCCAAACCAGACAAATTCTCACATGCCTCCATATTTTTTGCTCATCCAATTCCCTCCTTCTGTGAGAAGACCCCTAAGACCTGATGCTGTATATGTGGGCTGCCTCTGACTACTTCACTTTCCTCTATAGATAGAATCATGCAGTAGAAGTCACTAGTTCGACCAAGAATGGCACCAAGTTTCAACCCTGTTATTTGTAGCTAATTCTTCCCCAGATTTTTTTTTTTTACATAGAGCCAAATGTGTTTTACCTGCACAATGAGAGTGAATTCTATGTCCCAGTCAGAGAAGGGGCTAGATGAGATAGAAAGTATATGAAGAGTGGAGTGTATAGCACAGAACAGGCCTTCAAAACATTTTAAATTAAAGAATACAGAATGGAAAAACAGGAGGAATGTAAGAATGGATCTTTTAAATTCATGATATATTTTTTAAAAATCATGTTATAAAATGACTTTTCTTTTAGAAAGACCAATGCTTATATTTCTGAACAACACTATTGGCTCATTTTAAATAGCCCCCTCACACCACAAAACCCTTGATTTCTGGGACAGAATAACAGTCACCTGGTTCACAAAGCACCTCCTGCGAAGACAGCATCTTCATTTATATTGGCCTGCCTTGCAAGGGACCACAGGCCTAGGGCAAATTTATTAAAGTGGAGTGTATTTATTCAATTTACTAAACAAGGAATATGTGAAGGGTTTTCATTTAAAGGAGAGAGGTGATTTATTCCGTTTGACTTTAGAAGGCAGGGCTAACTCAGTGAGGAAAGACAGATTTTTAGCTCATCATAAGAAATAGCAAAAGGTTTATTGAAAGAGGATCCATATTTTTATTCATCTGACATGTTTTCATCAACAGAGTGTCTGAGAAGAGCTGATGCTTTTTACATAGCTTGATTTGTTTTTCCTCTGGATCACCGTGGTAGACTCTTCCACATATGCCAATGTATCTCTTTGCCATCCATACATGCTATTACTTACATAACAACCATTCAGGTATTGTTTGTGTAATTACCCTATTACACACACAATTCTGTTATACAGACATTAAAAACTCAATGAAGTTGTCACTTTCCAGATTGAGCACTATTTCCATGTGCTTAAGTCAGATACCTCCCTTCTCTTTAGGGTTAATTCTCTTCCCATTGGCTTCTTAGTCTCCCTAACAACAGAGTATCACTTCTGCATGGCCACCAGAAATCAGATGCAAGACTAAAAGGCTCCACCATGCCATTTTCTCTCTTCCCCAACACTCTTTTTGTCTTCTGCCTATTATCTGTCCATCTCTGCCAGCCCCCAGACAGCCCCAACACATACAGAATTAAATCTTTGGTATCTCTACCCTTCAGGCTGTGAGTGAGGCCACTTCTCCAAAGCATTGCTCATCACTGGACACACCCTCCATTTCATGGTCTCATGTGTGCTTTCCTCATTCGTATTTGTGGAGACATGTGTGATTTCTGGAAGTAGCAGAGAAGAGTGAATGGTTCTTCCCTGATGAGGAAGTGAAAGAATCATTCACAAAGCTTTGAACAGAGTTGATGAATGAATAAAGGCAATGAGTCCCCCAAGTATGAAGTAGCAGGAAGCTGATGCCATTGTTACTTCTAAAACAGCAAATTTGAAAGTCGGCTGTTTCTTGAGCAGGTGAGAGTCTACTGTAAGTAGTCACCTGCCATTCTGGACGGCACAGCTACGGTAAAGTAGGCTCTAAGGCAGTGGGGAAGAAGGGAGAACTCCAGATTCCCTCCTGGTTCCTTCGCATCCCATCAGAGTCCCAGTGCTGGAAACAAGCCAAAAGTATTGGAGGCCCCATGACATTGCTGCAGAGGCAGTCTGCAGAGCCAGCAAGAAAGGGGGCCCAATTGGAAGCAACTGGCTCAAAGAGGAGACTGGACAAGCAATCTTATGGACAGAATCAAGACGTGAAATGAATACTGAGAAAAATGAGAGAGTCTCCTCCAGCTTCTAATGCCCAACGTTCAGAAAAAAAGGACAAGAAAATTGTCTAAAAGTTTCTTCTTGAGGTTGCTGTCATTCTCCTCACAACCCTGTCAAACACCATGCTAGTCAACATGGAAGAGTCATTTTGGATGTGAGGAGTCATATCCATTCCCTCACCAAAGATTTGTAAAGTATTGTACTTTATCCTAAATACTTGGAAGGAAAGGGTAAAGATGGTTGGATCACTGATATTAGTTCATCACTGCAGGCTAGGGAAAGCAGAGGCATGAATTAGTCATTGCTGGATGTCGGATGCAAATGGGCTAGGGAGAGGAAGGAAGAAAGGGTCTTTAAGTGAGCAGAATGGACAAGGTCATTCCTGGAAGCTGGCAAGGTAGTTGCTGAGGAATTCCAAATGAGGATACAGTGTGTGAGGAAAGAGCTAGAAGAAACTGTGCCTCCAATCTCAATGGGCTCAGGAGCTTCTTAAACAGGTCAAACCTCACCGAATCTTTGCTTCTTCTATATACCAACTCATAAGGAAATGATTTCAGAGAGGTCAAGTGTTGCCCTCCTGCCCATTTTCCCCCATAACCCTGTAACACAGGAAGGTGTCCCAGGTCCCTGAGTGTGCACCTATAGAAGAGCTTGGCGGTGCCTAGTGGTGTGCTTGGGTATACAAGGTCTAAAGCCAAGTTATTTCAGGTTAATTAATCTTTTCTCAAAGCCTCCAGCTTGCAGAATTTCTGCACAATTCTGATAACTTGTCTGAAGTTGATTCCTAAATTGGTGAATTCCAGGAAAGATGAATTTTGAGCTAATGCCCAGTGACAGGAAGAGGACAATGCAGATTCTGAGGCTCTGCTACATGACAGGCAATACATGCCATGCTTCTTAGGTATTATGTAAATTCTGTGGTCAATTTTGCAAATAGGAAAGAAGAATTCAGAGAATGGACTTCTTCAGGACCACCTGATGAGATAATAATAAAAAAGAATTCAACCGCACAGGGTAGGAGTCTAAAACTGCCCTTCTTGCCATGGTATTGTTTGTCTCCGCAGGATGAGGCATGCCACATACAGTCAGAACAGAAAACCGGGCAGAAGAGGGCTTTTCTCCTGTAAATGAATACATGCATATAACAAGGCTTCTAGAAGGACATAACAAATGAAGATGCCCTCTTGTTTCTTGCCTCCAGGATGTTGTGCGTCAGTCCCACAGCCTGTCTGTACTTCTCTCTCCCTTCCCCGTACTCCACACAGTCTCACGGCTTCTCCTTTTCCTGCATCATTTTAAACTTGGCTCAGATGTCCCTTCTGTGCGAAGCTTTGCATACTTGCACGTATTAGATGTGGCTTAAGGACCCCACCCCTCCCTGACACTGAACCCCTTGGAATTCTTCCATGTGGCTTTAAGCACTGTCTGCAAAATGTAATCCACCAAATAAATAAATCCAGATCTGAGAAATCCTACAGCATGCTAGGTGCTTTATAAATACTATAGCTTTCCTTTCTAGAGACAGGGGACGTTGAGTGAAGACTCAGAAGCAGGAAAGAGAGCAATTGCTTTGTTTGAATTAGCGTATTCCAGGAAGTCTTGTAACCAGGATGTCTACCTTCCTGCCTGTTTCTTACTGAAGAAGTAATTTCCAGGTCTCTGTGATTTGTCCAGGCTGGGTCTTGACCAGCATCTTCCAGGTCCCTTTGGCCTTGCACGCAGGGCCTTGGATCTAGGGCTATCTCTTGCCTGACATAATGCCAAGGCTCTTCTGCTCACAGGGCAAAGGCAAGGCTAACTGATGGATTGGCAGGAGCAGGGCAGCCCACAAAGTAACAGTAAAACAGAATGATAATGCATTTTCTAATGGCCTCCTTCACAGCTGTGTACACTGATTTAATCTTTGCAAAGCACTCGATTGTTTATGAGGCCTCTGGGTCCAATTTTATGCCTGACTGAAGAGGTTGCTAATAGCTGCCATATTTGTGTTTAAGGACCTGCAAAGGATTAAACGAAGTATTTTAAGGCAATGAGCCATAATAAACTAATAATATATTGCAAATAATAAATGTTTTTTAGTCAATAATTGCCTACAAATCCGGTGAACTTTAAATGACAAAAGGTACTAATTACAAAGGCAGGCATCCCATGTCTCCTTCAGTGAGGATGGAAAATCTGAGATGGGTAGGCACTTTGGGGCATTTCAAGTCATTGGGACTGGTGGCATGGTCGCTGAACTCTTCCACTGGCGTCGTGGCTAAGAACCATCAAAGTCACTTAGTGAAATTCTGGGTTTCATTTCCACCTTAACAGGTTGGAGGGCTAAGCCATGCACTTAGATTGAAGATCTCCCCTCTCGTCCCCATGTTCTCTTCCCTGGCCTAAGGGTCTCTAATGCTTGATTTGCATTTAGGACAATTGCCAGAGGAGCAACCATGCTGCCCTGGAGGATCTTGGAACTGTGCTTAAGTGGGACTTAAGAAAAGGAGTTCATGTTTGTATAAGTCTTTGCAAAGTGCCAACGTGACTCATTATTCTGTTGCAGTATCTGAGACGTGGGCATATGAAATAAATAGCCAAGTGCCAAAGCCAAGCACGACTGCCACTCATGCCTGTGTCTTCTTCTCTGCGCACTCTATAGGATGAAGAAGAGGGTCTTTCTTTCTTATATTCTGGAAGAACATATTTTTGTCCATTTCAGCTCTTTTGTCATGAGCTATTGGCTTCTGATTCCTAGATGATAAACAGTCATTTTTAAATTTGAGACTATTTTTTAAACTCAATGAAAATTTAAATTATCTGTAATTCTGAAATCCAGAAAATTCAGCATAATTTTTCTGCTGCATTTTCTTCAGTGAAAATGATATGAAATATTGGAGTTAAATGATATAGATAAGTAAACTAAATACTAAATTATTCAGTACCTGGACTTCCAAAAAATTAGTTGATATCGTTGAATAATCTCTAACAAATATTATTTTGCATTTGCTGAATATTCCATGAAATGTAGACTCTCTTGATTAATATTCAAGATTTTCCAAATTTTGCCTTATAATTAAAAGTCAACAAATATGGAAGCTAATGTTGCATCTGTTAGACATTTTTATGTATTTTTAATAAACAGATCAACTTTTGCATATATTTCTGATAATTTCTTTTTAATGAATTCCTAGTGTGATAGTTACTTAATAAAGTTTTTTAAATATTGTCAGTCTCTTGTTATTTGCCCCAGAATCAATCATAAAGGGCAATGATAAATTCTAGCATTCAGTGGGCACTCATAGATTCTCAAACCTATTTACTTATTTTTAAAAAGGTATTTTAATCACAAATTGGTTTGTATTTGTTTTCCTTATTATCATAAATTAAATGAGATACAGTTAACAAGAATTGCTGGGAAATTCACTATTTAATTAAAACTTAGTCTAATAGCATTATCTCTAATAATTATTGAGAATTTTTTCATTTTTTATTAAGAAACTTTTTAGTACAATCTTTTCCCATTTTACATAGCTCTCCCTGTTCCCACTCCCTCCCCTTCCCCCATCCCACTCCTCAGAAAGGGTGACGCTTCCCATGGGGGTCAACAAAGTGTGATACCACTTCAAGGCAAGACCAAGGCCCTCCTCCCTATATATCTAGGCTGAGCAAGGTATCTCTCCAAGAGAATGTGTTCTAAGATGCCAGTTCAAGCATAAATTCTGGTCTCACTGCCAGTGACCCCACAGACTTCCTAAGCCTCACAACTGTCTCCCACATTTAATGGGCCTAGTTTGGTCCTATGCAGGTCCCCCTGATATCAGTCCTGAGTCAGTGAGCTCTCACTAGTTCAGGCTAGCTCTTTCTGTGGGTATCACTATCATGGTCTTGAACCCTTTGCTCATAGTATTGCTCCTCTCTCTCTTGGATTAGTCTGGGAAGCTTGGCCCAGTGCTTTGCTGTAGATCTCTGTATCTGCTTCCATCAGTTGCTGAATGAAGGATCTATGATGACAATTAAGGTAGTCATCAATCTGATTACAGGGGAAAGCCAGTTTAGTCATCCTCTCCACTGTTGTTGTTAGAGTCTTAGCTGGGGTCTTCCTTGTGGATTCCTGGGAATTTCCCTAGTGCCATATTTCTCGCTAGCCCTTTAATTGCTCCCTCAATCAGGATATCTCTTTTCTTGCTCCCCCTCCCTGTGCTTCCCCCTTTTTGAGCATCTTTTTCCCTCATGCTCTCCTCCTCCCTCTCCTTCTCCCTTCTTCTCCTTCCGCCTTCCCTTCTCCCACTTCCTGCTCCATACTCCCAATCTTTTCAGGAGATCTTGTCTGTTTTCCCTTTCCAAGGGGATCCACATTAAATACCAGAAACCCTCCAACAAATGTGATATGCAGTCTCTCTGTAATCCTACAAGACACACCTTCAAATCCTTTATTCTTTCAGCCAGTTGCCCAGGCCAAGCAGCAACTTTTATGTGTGGCAGGCTCCCTGTTTCACACTCAGTGTTGACAGGGAAGACTCCATTGAACAAAGATAATTAATTATAATGGGATATGTGTTGAATGGAAGATCATGCAAAAAATCCAGGAACAAGGTTTCTCTGAAGGGGTCAAGGAAAGAGTATCAGGATTTTATAGGGAAGACTGGCATTTTCCATGAAGTAAAAAAAGGAAGAAGACAACATGGAGAGAGCACAGCAAGTACCAGATTCAGGACACAAAGTAGTGGGAGGCGGCGACACAGAGATCCTGCAGCCTAGGATGCTTACTCTTGTAAGTATCAGGTTGAGTCTGGATTATGCAGTCTCAATGGCTTGGTCCAAATCCAGCTAGTGTACATGCTTCAATATTTAAAGTGAAAAATTATATAAAGGCTTAACGTGTGCCTATCATAAAATAAACAACAAGTACCATTGGTAACAGCGATGGTGAAGTTAATAAGAGCAGCAAGGTAGTAGTAATAGTGATGGAGGGAGCAGAGGGGCGGTGGATGCAACATGAGGGGCTGCTCATTGGGGTTTCCATTCCGCCAGCCTCAGCTGGCAAGCCCCTAAGAAAACCACACAGAGATCTTATTATTATTAGCTCTTGTAGTTTATATTAATCCATTATTCTTATCTATGCTAGCCACACAGCTCCGTACCTTTCTCAGCCGGGCAGGTCACATGTTGCCTCTTCGGTGGTCTGGGCTGAACTCGGAGGAATGGGCTTCCTCCTTCCTAGCATTCTCCTGTTCTCATCGCCCCGCCTC
>LOEQ01000495.1:252419-272323 GCA_001685075.1 Bramus lutescens
TAGCTTTCCAGCCTCATGGCAGAGGTACCACTGGAGCCATTTTTATTGCCACAACTCTGTGGCATTTCAAGGTCCCTACCAGCAAGCAAGCTGCAGCATTCTGCTCATAGACCACACTCAGTGGAAGGAGCTCTCACAACAGGTGGAGGTGATGGTGGGGACAGAGGTAGCTATCTTGAAGGTAATAAAGATGGGGTACAGACAGAGGTAGTGGAAGCTAAGTTGGTGTTTGTGATAGTAGGCATTATTTCTCAACTATTAAATGCAAGAGAGATGAATGGAACATGTATATGGTGGCACAGTGGAAAGATGAAGATGGAATAGTAGTCATATATCAAACCAATCAGGACATCATGTGCCAGTCCAATAAGCTGGACAATTTTCCTGAAAGCTATAGCAATAGAGAGGAGGGCAAGGTCTTCATTAGAGACATGATGTGATCTAATTTAGAATGGGAAAGATACTTTATGCTGGGAATCCTTCCAACCCTGCCGTCTAGACGTCCAGCCACTCTCTTTCTATGAGATGCAATTTGATTTGGAGCATAACAATGACAAAAAAAAAAACATGTCGTCGCCAGGGGATGTTACCTGGAAGACCTAGAAGTTTCCTGGACGAGTCAAGCAGTATGATGAGAGCCTGTTTATGATGGCAAGTGGGTGCAAAGGAGAATAAAGCAGAGATGTTTCATATGCAGAAAGGAGAATTAGGGATAGCCAATAAACACCAATGAGAAAAGCTTTGATGGTGGTCATGACAACCTCCACTGGATGGCTTTAAGGAGGATTTTAAGTCAACCTCCACTGGATGACTTTAAGAAGGATTTTAAGTGGATTTTTTTCTTTAATCAGATTTCTCTTTTAAAAGACCCTTCTTGCTACGACCTGGTTAATGGACCTCGGAGTGAAGGAAGGAAAATACTAAAACCAGAAGAGAGAGAAGACTGCTAGCTTTACATTAGGATTGTGATAGTGGAAATGAGTGAGCAGACATTTAGGGGGCAGGTGTGCATATTGTCATCAATAGAGGGGAGTAATGACAATGACAGAGGAGTTCAGTCCCTGGATGGAACACTCCGTACATTATAGAAAGCAGCTGGGGAAGTGTTTTCTGCAACAGGGACCCAGGAAGAAGCATCTTTGTGGGGTGCTATGATGAGACAGTCAGTTTGTTAAGGCAATGATGAGACGTTGTGCCACAAGCCAGGGTGCATTCCTCCTCTTCTGTTAGAGAAGGCTGTAAGGAGGGAAGTATAGGAAGCTTGGAGGGAGAAAGACACGATCTCTGCTAGCTATTATATGCAGCAATAACCCTCGCTGTGTTTATTGCCCATTTAATAGAGTGTACATTACAACCCACAGTGATAATCAAGATATGGGGATGCCAAATAAGCTACAGAGATACCATAGGTGGGAAATTTATTTTCCTGCAAAAAGGTTCACGTTTATGAAAATGGATTCAGGTTGAGTCTCAGGCCTTGCCTTTCTTAATCTCTCCCTCATTCCCCAAAGAGTGAGCTCAGAAGCCTTTGAGTCTGTGCAATTGGAGGCCAAGATGGTGAGCATCCACGAAAGAGTGACCTGGAAAGGGGTGACTCACCCCCGGGGTTCTGGACGCTGCTCTTTTCTCAGAAAGAAAACGACAAAGACATGCTGGATTTTGCTGTCACTTTGGTACGAAGATAGACTCTTCCTGTCACAGCCAAAAGCCTCTTTTTGTTAAAGATTCGCTGTAGTATAATTTTTCTCATATCATATGGTTGTTCTGTAAAATAAGATCAAAATGTCCCAGAAATGTTGCAACAATTAAATGAGAAAACACTCATTAGGTTCCAAGGTTCATGGTGGTGGTTGCTCAGTAAAAGAGTAATTCTTTTCACTTTCTCCCAGTTTTTTCTGCCCCACACTTTAACACAGTCAGCCATACCCATGAGGTGCCCATACTCCTGAGGCATGAGTTTTATGTGGTCTCAGAGAGAGTAGGGAGTCCTTTCTTTTCCTTGGATCCTTGGCCCAAATGGTCACAGTGCCTTAGTGCCTGTGTTAGCCAAGGCTCAAGTGGGCTCCTACCAAAGGTCACAGGCTCTGTCAGTCCAGGCAGTCAGTTCTCCCTCTGTTCTTGGGCGCTGGTACTTTTGGGGAGTATCTTGGAAACAGCAGCAGCTGGTAGCTGCCTGAGCAGTAACCCGGCTGCAGGCTTCAGGAGGAGCGAAATGCAACATCTGTGTTTCTCCAGCAAAACAGCAGGGCTATTAAAATAGCTCTTGGGCACCATCTATCACTTCTATCGCTGCGCCATCTCCCTTGTTTGCACAGGCTGTAGCTGGAGGAGCGAGTCTGGAGAGGCAGTCTGAAAGATTGGCGGAAGAGTCGACATGGCCTCTGGAGACTAGGATTCATGTCCACGTTTTGCCTAAAACATCCGGGTAACATTGGAAAAGCTATCTGGACTCTCAGGGCCTCATTTTCTTCCCTTAAAGTCCTCAGAGGCAGTCTGTGGTTTCTAATGACAACCAATGCTTGGAAATCATTGGGAGGTTTCTTTGTTATCTGATGTTGGAAGACTTATTCAATGCTTCCACAACTTAGTGTCCATTTCTAAGAGCAAAGACAATGTTAGTTGCCATAAAGGATGGCTATCAAAATTGTCTGTGATTCTGACTATAAGATCCTAGTCATAGTTCCCAACTTACAATAAGTTCCCAGATAATATTATCTGATAGCTCATAAGTCCATCACTACACAGTGTGAGCATAGAGTCTAAAATCACATTAAGAGTGATTTTTGTCAAGGATTGTGCGTGTCATTCCCATCTTGCAGTCTGGCCACATTGTTCCTCACAGATGTACCAGTTGGAGAACTTTCCCCGCTCCATCATACTTCAAGACAGAGCACAGATTTTCTTCTTTATGAAACTGTGAGTCCTCCAACAGAGTGGATGACTCATCAGGTGCTGCTGTTAACTTTCTCCAGTGCAGTAAGGGATGGGGTCAAGGGACTGGAGAGCTTGACTTAACTCTGATGCCCACTCCCATTGACCAACAGGAGATGGGGAATGAGCTGGCCTCAGTCCTGGCCAATATACATAACTTCTCTGATTCCTCTGCTCCTCATGATAGATTTCATTGTATTTTATATGTGCACAGAACAGTATAGCTATATGTGTAATCCATGCATAGGTATGTATGTTTGGATTTATGTATGTATATGAGTGTGCATGTTTTAAGAGTGATTATTATAACGCACTGTATGTATATTCTTCCCACATATGCAGTGCAATTTGTATTGAATTTATTTCCCCATAGACTGGCATATTTGAAGAGGCAACCATGCTGCTGAATTCCTATGTACCTTTGTCTAAATAACCTAGTACTTGAAACACGGTAAGTGTTAATGAATGATTAGAGAATGAATTAAAACTGTAGCTAATTCTAGAGTAATTATTCATTGATTATACTGTATGTTCATGAAGGCAGTTACCATGAGCCTTCTCTGCATAGTATTCAGTTTATACATAGTTTTCTTTTCAGACTAATCATTCCTCTTAGCAGAAAAGTTGAAGTATGAATAAGAAAATTTGTATTTCTCTAAAGCTTCGCTTCACACTTCCAACCAGCATTCCTTAGCTCAGTGTGGAACTGCAGACAAAGCTCTCAGGATTTTTGGAACCTAAAACCTTATCATGATTACAGGATTTGCTATAGGTCATGTGGTTATTTAATGCTGCTTGTATTTTCACATTTTGTTTTCTAATGTATTGCACCATGAAAGATTTCAATTCATAATCTTCTGTTTGGGATTTTTAATAGGTTAATAGGATGCAAATAGAAGCCATATATTTTAGTCTGTTACAAAAATTGTACACAGATATCACTATGCTATGGGGGCAAAATGTAATGAAATGTAATTTAATATGATACTTCCAAGCACATGAGATTGTTCCTGAGGGCTTTATAGCCACAGTCCTAAACTCTGATAAACCGTAGCTTAAACAAGTCTAAACAAAATGAGTTTCTTTCCTCATTATACTGCCCTTCCTAGTTTGATGGCTTTTTGTTGCCCATGCCAAATGCTGTTTTGAGTTTCATGTGGTTAGGCTAGGCTATAAAGGAGTTTGCAAAGATTCAGCTCTCCTCATGAGAATAGATTGCTGTTTCCACTTTTAGCCAGCTCTTCAATTCACCAACTATTCTATTTATTAATTCACCAAACCCACTCGCTCATTTATTTATCCTATTCTAGGTCTTGCTATAGGCTCCTGGAGTTAAGCTTTCTGTTTTTCATACTCTCATTCTTGATTCATAAGCTGTGGAGTTCAGGACAACCTTCTTTAACAGAACCTAAGATAGTTCCTTGCTCTTAAAGGGCTCTGAATATACAGACACAGGAAGAATGAATGTGTATTTTCACCTGCATGTAGTACAGATTCCTTTACTCTAAGAATTAATTGAAATTATGTAGGACATGTAACACTCAATTATTAGGTAAAATGCACTAACGAACCCATTCCTATATCTATAAGATAGGAATTAAACACTTCCAGGTTTTCTCTCTGGATGAAGCAATTAGCCAACTTTGCTAGAGGAACACCTAGCATCTACTATTTGATCTGTTTTCTTCCTGATGAAGTATAGCAGGACTCCCTACTCAAAATCCGTGGTAGCAACCACCAAGGAAACATGGGCAGGGGCAGATTTGTACATCTGGTTTGGGAAAATTCCAGAAAATGTCCATGAGAATGGGTCCAGCTGCTACTGATTAGGAAATCCCTCCTAGGCTTGCTTCGTTTCCCCTTCCTGCTAGCATCACCCAGCTTCCTTCTTGGAGCGCAATCCTATAGGCCTGTGAGATCATGGTTATAGGTTTCAGAAACTTTTGATAAGGAGGGGAAAGGAGCTCACCAAAACTCATTCATATTCCCATCCTGACACACATGTCTACTAGAGAATCCAAGTTCCTCTAGGAATATGGACAGACATACCTCAATCCATAGAGGAGCCAAAGACTCAGGAGAGGCTGATGAAAGACTGACAGTTCCTTGACTCCTATCATTTTCCTCTCAGTTCTCACTGACAGCACACCTGCATTCTAGTAGGCAAGCTGGAATTACCCAACGACAGCCTGCCCTGATTTTTCACCATAGAAGATCAGGATTGGCCGAGGGACTCTAGGTGTGACCATCCTCTGTCAGCACCTGACATGGCCAGAGAAGCTGCTTGTCAGTCTTATGGGTCATTTAGAAGGTGGGATCAAGCTCCAACCCAGAAAGGGTCCCCAGATGTCCCCAAGGACTCCTCTTCCCAGACACCTACGGTTCTAAACAAGTGTCCTCATAGCCAAACAGCTGCGCAGTGTTGGAGATTCTCGTTGACTCCTTTCACGCTTCAGCTTAGCTTTTAAACTTGGAAGAGAGGTGAGGAGTAGCCCTGTGAGTCCTGGTCTTCTATTCGCTGCCCTTCCCTGGCCTTGTTTTTAGATACTTGCCCTGCCCAGATGTCAGCTCCTCGGGGAAGTTGGAGACACTTCTCTGTAAACCATACAAGCTCACTATAGCCTGGGTGGTTTTGTCCTCTCCTCTGTGTTTCTGGTCACATGGGTTTGAATGTGTATATGATTTCATGCTATTTATTTCCCCATGATTTACACAGACTCTTAAGCATTATGAGGAAGAGCCTGTGTTACTTCTGTTCTTTGTTTCTCCAGCACAAAGCACAGAACTCCACCCCCCAGAATGCCTGGGATTTATTGAATGAATGATTGGACAAATAAAAGAAACATGTGCTATTTGGCTTACATGAGGACTTTTTATGGTTTATGAATGAGGAAATATTTTGGAGGAGGCTAAAGTCAGCCAAACCAACGATTTGTTTGAAGAATTCACATGACTGATGACTGAATATCTCAACCAACCATCACACTGAGGACCAAGATGTTTGACAGAGGTACAGCAAGAATATGCAGCTGGATCTGTAGGAGAAACCGTAGGTGGAATCTGGAAGAATCCAAGTTCAGCCTTCCTAACCTCTCTCTCAGGAGGGTCACATGGAAGGCATTTTACCCTACTCACAGAAAGAATCAGCATTTGTATGTTATTTGGGGCCCAGGGAAGTCCTTTTGAAACTTTTATGCTTTTGTTTGTTTTGTTTGGCTTTATTAGAAAGGGTCTCCTGGAACCCAAGCTATGCCCATGGATTTTATGGATGCTGATGATATGCCCACTCTCTGCTTGATAACCATCGAAATCTCAGCCCTTGGGCAGAAAGGATGCCAAGCACATCTTTTGCATAAACAGTCTAGGTGTCATGGATCAGTCTTATGAGTTAAGGACCATCAAAGAGCCATATGTCCAGATATCATCCAATGACAAATTCTGAAAGCAGGCCATTTGGTGTGACAGCCTTGGGCACTTAAGCCGGTTCTTTTCTTGCACAAGGGGCTAGGTCTTAATTTCCTCATATATGTAAGGAGACAAATACTTATACATTTGTTCACATATAAGCTGAGAGATGTTGTTTAGAGGTGTGGACAAAGTGCTGCTCAGGGAAGCAGATAAGGAGACCAGGTTTGGGGAACAAGATGGCTGGCTTCAAAAGCCTAGCTCCAATTCTGCTGTGTTTCCTGGGGCAAGTTCCCAACCTCTCTGTGCTCTTTACTCATTTGCATTGTGGATAAAGTGACAGAGCATCTCATAGCATTGTTGAAAAGCCTAAAGGAGATTAGAGCCTCGCTTTTCATTCAATGGTGTTTGATATGGAGCAAGTACATTTTGTAATGGATGGCGCTGTATTATAGTTATCATTGTTCAGGAGTGCCAAATGTTGAGTACTCCATGTAGGCCTAGTGCTTGTAAACTGAGTCACTGAATCTTCTCACGGCAAGCTCCTGGGTTCTAATCCCCAATCCCGTCTCTTGCCAGTGGTTTACAGAATAATCTTGAGATCTTGTCTGATCTTAATGATTTTGTAATCTCGGCATTCTTCATTGACCCTGTTGCCTTGCCTTCACACACACATACGTGTGTGTGTGTGTGTGTGTGTGTGTGTGTGTATGTGATGGCAGCTGCTCGGTGTGGAGTGTCATGATGTGGCAGGACTCCAGCCTATGAAAGGAGACCGCTATTCTTTACTTTGTGTTTTAGTTCATGAGTGTTGCCCACTGTTATTGGCAGCGTTGTATTGATGCTCACTGGAGACAAAGGAGGTGAGTATGGTCTGGGTGTCAACACATTAGCTCAATTATGTTCTTTCCAGAGAAAACAACTTTAGCCTGTAGTTGTTGGACTTATTTTTCCTCAGCTGAGGTGGGAGTCTCTTGGAAGCAGAGGTAGGTTCCACAAAGGGGTGGCTGGGAGACGAGAGATTTCCACCGTCACACTGTGGGTTCTCTATATTGTGTCTTTTCCTAGCACTAGATCCTCAGCATCTAGGACAGGGCCTGTCCCCTGGCAGGAAGCTTGCAGTAAATTTTGGATGAGCACATGAGTCTGATCAACTGGGGGTTGACTCATAGAAAAATGCTGTTGCTATGACTTCGATGTCCTGTCAGAGTCTATGTTGGAATGAATCCCCATTGTGAGCGGTTAGCAGGATGGAGATTATAGGACCTTTAGGAGGCAATTGAGGTTAAGTGAGGTCATAAGGGTGGGACCCTAACGCAATGATACTGTGGCTTTATGAAAACATACCTGAACTAGAATTTTCTGTTTCTTAACATGAAATCCTGTGCTGCTTTGGGTCTCTGCAGCTAGTCCATACCAGCAAGAGGCATCTCACTAGAATCTAGTGACTAGATGTACCTACCCAAACTATAACTTCCTGCCCTTCACAAACATGAACAAAATAAACATTTTTTTAAATAAATTAACCGAACTGTGACATTCCATTTCAGCAGTGGAACATGGGTTGAGATGCCCACTACCTGTAAAGCATGTCATGGGTGATCTCTTCATAGTCACTAGAGACCTAGAAACAGACTTTACCCTTTCCATCTGATGCAGATGAGAAAAGTGAGACCCTAGGGGGACCAGCTGGAAGGCAAGCTCTTTCAGTGAGGTCCCCAAGCCATCAAATACTACCTAACTCTAAGACTGCCCTTCTGTTTGTTTACCCCATTTGTCTTAAGTGGGCTTCTTCAATGTTTAATAAAATTGCTAGTCAATAATCAGAGCCAGTCTCATCAGTCATTTTAAAATTTTTTATAATACACCTTGGCAAGAAAGGAACCAATCTGTATGCAGGTGTCATAAGTGGCCTTCATGTTTGTCATTTAAGATGACCCCCCAACAAGATTGTTACATGAAGGGAAGGGGGTTGGAAAAATGAAACATTTATTAAATTTTTGCAAAGTGTGCTCTGCCAGGTCTCCCTAGCCTATACCTTTGATGTGATAGATTCACTGAAATAAAATTATTGAATTGAGAAGCCATTCATTAAACGGGGATTTCAGGAAACCAGAATGTGTTTTATAATATTACCGCCACAGATGCCTATCAGATGAAAGTTCTGTGTTCTCTGCTGATATTGAAACCGCTCGTTTGTCATTGTATCCTCCCAGCCTCCTTTCTAACGGTGCAAAAACTTATAATTTACAACTTCTGACATAATTGGAAAGTTAATTGGTTTCCTTCAGATTTCACCTGCTTTATTTTAACCATGATTTTCTTAGTCCTTCCCTTTTCTATTCCTGATTGTCAGTAATGACAGGAATGAAGTACATTTTCCTCTTTGTCTATCCTCGCCGTCAATCGAAATCTAAAGCTCGCTGTATTAGCCAACTCAGTCTCTGCCTGCAGATGCCACGGCATTCATTTTTCTTGTCTTGCTTTGACTTGACTCCAATACTTCAGTCAACAGGCTTTTGTTGAGCATATGACATGGGAAACGGGGAGGGGGCTGAAAGCAAGGTAGAAGGAAGAGAGGCTGAGGACTAGGGAGGGAATGAAATTGAAATTTGTTAGAAGAAAGTCCAAGGCTGCAGTAGCAGCTCATTGGTAGAGTGCCTCCTCAGCGGGCACAAGGGCCCTGAGTTTGATCCCTAGTACCACTAAAAGAAAGGAAGAAAGAAGAAGTGGAAGAGAAGAAGCTTGGAAGGTGTTTCCAAGCTTCCAAAGGGAGAAGTTTGTAGCCAGATGTTCAAACATCTACCTTTTTGGACCAGCTAAGAACTGGTGGATCAACACGCAGTAAGCAAGTGAGGGGTCACACATAAGGCTGAGAACAAAGTAAGCTCTCAGAATTGGTCAATAGCTTTCTCTCTGTCTCCCTNTCTCTCTCTCTCCCTCCCTCCTCTCCTTGCTCCATTCTAGCATCCCCTGCAGTTGAGCTAGAGGAAGAGTAGAGGGAACTCAGGAGATGTGTTTCTTGATGTAGATTTGGAATATTAGTAGAATTATCATCACTGTTATCACAGAGGAGAAAGAAGAGTCACTGCTAATACAAACAGCAAGCTGGCTGGCTGGAAAGTACCTTGAAACCTCAAATGATTTATTTTTCCCAACAAAAGTAGATGAGCTGAACACTATTTCTGTCCCCATTGAAATAGGAGGAAATCATTTGGGATGTTTAATTGATGGAGGTCACTTAGTCAAATAAGCTAGAGCACATTAATAGATATGGTAATCGAGCAGACAGACAGACAGACAGACAAAGTGGCCTTTGATATCTCCCAAGGCGTACGCATCAACCTCTGGCTATTGGGGCCCTCCAAGGTACACAAACATACCTTCAGCCATTAGAGTACTCTGCGGTACACATACCACCTCTGGTCATTGGGATCCTACAAGACACAGATAGCCTCCTTCTACTCTGGCTTTTTCTACCCTGACCAATGTTCTTTACTTGACTTCCTATAAGGACTTTCTACAGTGGCCTGAGCTACCATCCACTCTCTTAAGTCTTGCTGGCTTGTAGGAGCAGGGCAGATTATAAACATAAAACAGGCATCACTGTTTTTTTTTTCTTGTAAAAAATGGGAATCAAAAACTGGATCTTGCCTTTGGCAGCATTAATTTTTCTTTCAGTAACTTATCTAAGATTTAGCTCGTCTTATATTAAACAATAAAGAGTTACCATGGCAACCTCATTGCCATGTAATAACACTCACATTTTCCCAACTGGAAAATCAAAACCAGAAAGGCAAAGAGAAACCATCAAACCACCCAAATGGCCATCCTCTTGGTCTCCTTTCCCTTTGTAGAATGCTTATCAATCAGCCTCCATTGTAGGTCAGTAATGCTGCTACTAATCTTCTTCCCTTCCTCCATGTCTGTCACTCCACTGATGGAGGAGAAGAGAGGGGCCCTGGGAGAGGAATGCTTGGTGGGGCCTTCAGTCTTGGAGTATCAGAACACTTGCTTTCCCATGAAGACAAAGTCTGACACAGTTTCCTGTTTCTGCTAGCTGCTGCCAAACTTCCTTTGGGGGCGTTTACCTCTCATGCTGGCTGCAGAACACTTTAACCCCAGGCACTGGCTTCATCTGCTGCAGTGCCTGCTCACTGTATCTCCTCACCCTCTGGCAAGAATCCGCTGTCTATGAAAGAGCCTCAGGCTAGAGCCTCTATAGCAGATGCTCCACGCAGCTGGTCCACAGTAGGACAAAAAGCTGCCCACCCCCACTGTCTCTGCAGACCTGCTGCAGATTCCTTTGTCTCTCCCTCTTGACTGCTTCCTGATTCTCCCACAGGACTCCAGTTAGGTGTGATCGCCACCAAGCAGCCATATCCAATGCTCTCAACGTGGATGGGGCACTTCTGAAGTAGTCTCTAGGTCCCACTTAAATCTGTCACATTACACATGTTCCTGTACTCTGTCCATCTGCAAATGTGAATTAAGGAATGATGATAGATAGCACTGCATGCCATAACACACCAAGGATAAACTAAGAACTCACGTAACAGTCAGCACCTTGCTTTCTTGAGAGTGCCTGGCTTGAGACTTTCTATTGGCACCAATCAACGGATAATTAATCAGACTAACTGGCCTTCCCTTTCCTTCTGAGATTTTTAAATGTGAATAAAAGTAGATGGACTGAGAAGCGAGTTTGGTTTCTCTGATGTATCTCCAGCAAAGCACATCTTTTTAATTCCATGCATGGATGGAGTGATACGCCATGCCTATTACAGGGCGACAGCTTGCTGCCTTGTACCACTCAACATGCGGTTGCAGCTGGGCATGCAAAATCATTCCAACAGGGAGTCAGACCTAGGAAATCAGAAACGGTACCAAGTTCCCCGAGATGACAGGGTTCTTCTTACCCTTTCCTCATGGCCTTGTCCTTCTGGGGACTTGACCTTAATAATATTGGTGTATCAACCCCACAGGGACAATTTTACCTTTCTTACACTTAAGGTCCTAGGGACAAAAATGCCACCAAGAAGGGAAATTTCTCTTCCTGGGGATCATACACTCACTTTCCAGTCAAGAGACATTCACAGCAGGTCTCTCCAATTGTTTGAGAGTGAGAGAGTGAACGAATGAAGGGCGGGCCTCCATTCTTAGTCCACCCTTTACCCTGATGCACCATCCTTTATCCGTTAACTCATTGGAGTCTTCCTCTTTCTCAAACACCTCTGAAGGCATCTGTCTTTATGGGCTGGAGTCCCGAGATGGGAACCTGGGGAGACAGGCACATGCCTTAAACCTCTGGCTTCAGTTCCCTCCGTCGCCCAGCGCTCCCTCCTCTGATCACTCCTGCTTCTTCTGAGGGGGAATAAGCCAATCTAATCTCCTCCTCATCACATCTCAATGACAGACTCAAGTTTGATCCTGTTGAAGTTCACTCTGAGGAAGAAGTGAGCGTATGGCGCTTCCTTACAGAGTATGAAAAAAAGGCTTACAGGTAGGAGTATGTATGGCCCCCAAACAGCTGCATTGGAAGGCCTGAGCACGGCATGGATGATGGTTTCTCCATCCATCCAGGAGAGAACCCCTTCTCTCTATTCCTCCCTAGCTTGTATGCTCTAGCTCCTCCCTGAGACCCGAGGCCATTTGCAATGAGGACAGAATTGCTTCCAAGTGTCTGAATATGCAGGTGTGGGTTCAGCAACCCTTCCTAATTCCCTCCTTCTCTGAGGGAACACCAACAATCCATTGGCCCTATCATGCCCTTGTCTCAGGTGATCTCATGAAGATGACAGTTATGCAGTTCTGGGGGTGGTGGCATAGGATGACGAGACGTAGGTAAGTGGTGACTCCTGAAGCGTGGAATTCTCGAATTTTTAAGGTTTATAAAATAAGTTCCTCTTGAAGCTGCAAGATCTACTATCTCCAGCTGGATGCTTTATCCCTTGACAAAGCCTTGCTTTGGGACCAGCTCTAGCCTGTCACAGTAGACTTCCCAGGCCCTAGACCTGTCAGAGAGTGAGAACGAACTAGATTGTCTAAGCAAAGAGTCCTTGGATATGGAAGGAAACTGGTCCACTCCTTCTGAGACTGCTGAAAGCCCGAACTGTTAAACGACTTGTGTGAGCCTCAGGAAATCTGTGACCATGTGGGCGCTGTGCCCAGCCTAGGCACTTTTCCAGCCCCTCCTGATCCCTGCTCTCCGGTGGAGGTATTTGGAAGAGCACTCATCTGTACAGCCTGGTGTCGCTCCCGGTCTTCCCCAGGCAGGTCACCTGTCAGCTCCTCCGGGCTTGGAGCTGCAGATCTCCCTGGGAAAGCATTACGCTCCTCTGCCCAGCTGCTGATGAACTCCTTGAAGCTCGACAGAGCTGTCTCCGCTGGTTGGCTAGTGCTGTGGATGAAGCCCATAAATATTCGCTGCTGGCCAGGAGGGAATGGCACCCGGGAATGAATGTTTGTTCTCTCTGAGAGGTTACACTGTAATGTTGCTGAAGAGGTGTATCCCACTGCTGGCTTTGGGCAGAATTGCTAGTGAATATGTGATATATATCAGTCTTGAGCATGTTATCGGTGAGGTCACATATAAATCCCAGGCTGAGAATGGCCTGTTTTGCACCACAGTCCGTAATGAAGCTCTCAGGCTCGTTTGGAAAACTCTTTTCAGGCGGCATGTCTTGGACGCTGCAGCCCTGTAAATCACCCTGGAGGGACAGCTAGGAAAAAAATCTTAAAAAGTATTCAGCTTTAGTCATCTGGCCCAGGAGGGACGTTCTAGACAAATTCCTATTCATGACCCTCTAGTGTGACCTGGAGCATCATGAAATGGCCTGGACTCTCAAGCCTCTTCTGACAGGTGGCAAGGGCAATGAATGCAAACGGCGAATGGGGTGGACTTTGGAACTCAGACCACCATACTTCAGATTGTCCTCTAGCTACTCCGTCTTTGAGATATGGCGTCCAACCCCTGTTCTCAGCTTCCTCTTCACAGGGTTCTCATAGTAACACCTACTTCCTAGGAGAATTGTGGGGGCTGCACGGATTAGCATAACGTCAATGCTTAGAGCTATGTTAGGTAGTACGATAGCTCTCCTCATCTGAGGGTCTGCTTTCCGTTGTTCCAGTCACTCAGCAAGCTGCGCTCCAAAAATATTCCATGGAAAGTTCTAGAAATATTTCATTCTACCTTAAAATTCTGCCTTGTTCTGAATTGCTTGATGAAAGCCATAGAACCATCCTGCTGGCGTGCTATTCATTTTTCCCTCCAACTAGTCCACTCTAGAGACCACCACTCTGTTAGCAGCCACCTCACGTATTAGACTGACTGCCGTGGTCTGCAAAACCTGTTTGTAGGGCTCAATACCATGCGTGGTTTTAGGCATTGCCTGAGAGTATTGGAAAGCATCCCTCTGTCAGTGGGGGTTATTGTAGTGTGTGTGTATTATTACAATATGTATTATGAATATTAACCATTGTTATCATCATCACAGTCAGAAAGCTGTTATAATCCTTCTACAAAGCAGTCACCACTTGGCAAGGAGTCTGACATGTTGGAAGGAATAGGTGCTTCCTCTTTCCCTTCAGTGCTGGGAAGCAAGTTAAGGGCACTGCACACCCTAGGCAAGCTCTCCACAGATGAACTGCGCTTCCTGATTGAATCCACCTGTTAGTAGTAC
This sequence comes from Bramus lutescens, assembly GCA_001685075.1. NCBI lineage: Eukaryota > Metazoa > Chordata > Mammalia > Rodentia > Cricetidae > Bramus > Bramus lutescens. The sequence continues at coordinate 266,435 of LOEQ01000495.1, forward strand.
CTGTTTTCTCTCCGAAAGCAATCTTTCTTCAAGTGATAAATTAATCTGTTGCCCTCCTTAGAAGTTCCCAGACCTTTTGAGTCTCTCCTCTGCAGATCCTTCTCTCAGAAGAGCCAGCAATAATCTTCCTTAGTCCATTTTCTGTTACCACAGCAAAATGCCTGAGACTGGCAACTTTATGAAGTAAGTTTATTTGATCAAAATTTGTGCTGACTGGAAAGGTCCAAACAGTATGGTTCTGGTGTCTTCACCGGGGTTCCATGGTTATATAACCAACATAGCTGAGAAAAAGCTGTGCTTACAGGCAGGAAGAGCCAAATTGCTTGGTGGTCTCACGTATAACAACCGGCTCTAATCAGAACTAATCCATTCCATGACACTGGCGTTAACGCTTCCTAAATGTGGTGTCCAGTGACCTGATTATCATACCCTAAGCCTCACACCTTAAAGGTTCCATCAGTCAACCCTTCACCCTGTGGACCAAGGTTTCAACAGATAAACCGTTGGTGGACAAAGTGAACCACACCCAAACCCCAGCGCCCTGGTGGAGGTGGCCATGAGAAGAATCTCTATTCTGTTTTAACGACCCTCTTCTCTGTGGCTTTCACTGCTCACCACCCAGCCCATTAGAACAATTTTCAGCAAGAAGATGCACTTCCTGTTTTCAAAGAAAAAAATTAAGCCCCAATTCTTAATTCCTGTGAACAATATGATACTTTGTATCCAGGACTGTGAAGCAATCTCCTTTCCACCCCCAATTTTAAATGGAATTTACCCTCATTCTCTTTAATTAACTTACTCCCTTTTGTTTTAGAGCGAGTTTATTAGCTACAGAAATGGTCAGAGGCACATGCCATCTATCCGTGGTCAGTCTGGTTTCCCATTCAGATCCATGAAGGAAGCCCGAGACTTGCAGGTGTGGTGCTAGGAACCAGGCATAGCCTTTGCTAAGGCTCGGCTTCCTCTTCTTCTCTCAGGTGATTTGAGGATAACATTCCCCTCACAGGAACTGTGACGTTTGGGGGAGATCATAGCAGTTAAGTCTCATCAGATACCACACTGGGACTCAGCTAAAGTTTCTTCTATTGCCTTTTCTTAAACTACCGATTCACTCTCTCAAATACAGGAAGTAGGTGCTATATGGCTTTCTCATTTCCTATAATGGAATGACTGTTGGCTCATCTCTCTCTCTCATGGTGTTAGTACAGCATCACCCTGACCTCATTACGACCCTCTGCATCTAACCTTAGCAATGCATTCCAATTCTCTTATGTTATAAAGTCTTGCTTAAATATTCTTTTGGTCAGTAAATTCTTCATGAATCCTTTCTGCTTTCAAAGCAGCTGTATCCCTGGAATTCTACAGCAGCTACAGGTAAGCATGGTAGCCCATAATGGCTGTCTGAGGAATCTATCCCTTTGGTTCATTTGTGCCTCCCAGGTGGTTGGGAAGCTTATATTTAAATCTGTAGTGGAAAAGCAAAATTCCACTCTGATCTATCACACGCTGCCTCTATCACAGTTATGACAAACAGAAACCTGACAGCTCAGATCCTGCCAATTAGAGAGTTGTTCCTGCTCTGTGCCTTGGATGAATACCAGCCATTGCTGGGTCTGGCAATGTTTTTTTCCTGGTCATTTGGGAAGAATTCTTGATTCTCATTTCATCTACCCCTTCATTCTCAAGTGTACCTTCTGGCATCAGCTACCCATACAGCCCGCATCATTAAGTGCTGAGGCCTCATATCTTAATTCTGTGTGAGAGGTTTTCTTTGGGGGCAGTGGTGCATCCTCGGGAAGGGAGCTATGAAGGTGATGTGCCCGAGGAGGCGGGTGGCGTATTTAAGGGAACAGCTGTACAGGAACTTCTTCTGTTGCCCGCAGGGGAGGGGAGCTGCGTTTGCTTCGGTGTTCGCAGTCTAACGTAAAATGTGCTGGCTGGGCTTAGAGATTTGCTAAGGGAAAACCTTAAGTCTTGCACTCCAGCAGGAAAGAGTGATGACTTAAGATGTGGAATAATTTGTGGAACTTAAGTTCTTTTCATATCTGGGAGGCTCATGCGCTACTGAGCAACATCACCGATTCCCACCATTCCTATGAGGCTTCTTAATATTATTTAAAACCTCCTTCAACAGAATGAGGGTGGAAGCAGGATAAAATTATGCTTTAATTTTTTAAAATGTAATTCCTTGTGAAACAAAAAGATGTCTGTGTTCAGTAGCTGGATAGATGTACAGCAAATAGAGGAATGGCAAACTGTGTAACATCAGGACCAGTTTCTATAGCAACAAAAATGTCAGCCATCCCTTTGGCTGATCCTATTAATCTGGTAGAAGCAGTGATACTGACACACTCAAGATGTATTTAAACCAGAGGGTGGAAATACAACCCAGCTGCAGATTTTAAACAGAGGCAGAACCAGACTCCACTATGGTGGAACTCTGAAGCAGAGATCGCATAGGGCGATCTCACAGACGGCCCTTCCATTTTATTTATTTAACTTATAGAAGCAGTGAATCCATTCCCCAGGAGGTTTTTTTTTTGGCAAATATTGTTGGGTTAGATATAGTCAAAAGACAGGGTGGTACTGCTTAGCTTTGGTATTTAAAGCAGAGCTGGCTTTTCCACAGTACTGGCCCAGGGGAGACGATAGAAATTACTGTTTTGAAGATAATGAAATTGGAAAGTAGGAGAAGCAGCTGATGGCTGTGCACCTCCTCAGAGAGAAAACGCTAGGCCACTAAGAGGAGCGATCTGGTTTTGGGGGCAGAGCTGACAGCAGTGAGCTTTGCTCCTTTAACTGCAGCGCGCACACGAGGCCTGTGAACAGTCTCGTTTTCGGCTAATGGAAGTAATCATAAAGGACCCTGTCCTCTACAGGGCTGAGCAGAGGACCAAATGAGATAATGGATGGGGAAATACTTCGTAAGAAGCCTAACACGCTAAAGTGATGTAACAGGTTATTCGTATTAAGGAAATGCCAAAGAAACACTCTTTCCCCCAAAGAGTAGCCCTTGCAGGGGGGTTGAGGAGGCGAGCTATCGGTTCTGAAATCTAGGTCAGTGGTGAGCCCCGTTACACCCCGTTGGGGGACTGTGAAGCCATTATTCACTGCCTCTCCCTTTGGTGCCTTTTTACTCCAGAATTATTTAAGCAGCTAAATATTTTCTCATTTTTCAAAGCGCCATGGCAGTCCCTGGAATTTTTTTTTTTCTGTGGGAGCACAAAATAAATGGAATGCAGCTCCGTGTCTTTGTGATAAAACACTTCTCATCCTTAGCATTTAAGACTCGTCAGACAAGATGACCGCCTCTCGTGGAAAATGAACTTGACAGGGCGGGGGGAGTATCTCTTAATGTGTTCTTGATTCTTCTGGTTTTTAAAGCATAAAGGAAAATGAGTTATGGGGTCTGTTCTTTGCTTATTGTCATTAAAACAATTTCTACTTCCTTACCCCCTCCTTGGGCCTCTCCAAAGGATGGGATGTCAACAGATGATGACGGAGTCCCAGACTGGGAAATAAATTGAAAGCCTAAACAGAGTGGCTTCTCTAGAGAAATGCAATCTGTTTCTAAAAATGAGAGGCCATAGGTCTGGATGTTGCTACCCCAGTCTGGGGGCCACTTTCCAATGCTTCGAAGTAATAAACACCCTCAAAGCAAAGGAGATACCTTAACTGTGTCTCTGGATAAAGTGTTGCTTTGTGAAGACCCTGGCTGGGGATATGTAGCCGTCACCTTCAAGCCCTGCTTCATGACTGATGATCAAGGAGGCTCCCCAAACCTCAGACTTTGTCCACATCCATCAGTCAAGCAGTCAAGTCTGTGTACTCGGCTCGGTTCATTCAGATCGAAGAGATGGATTATAAGATGAATGCAACTAAAATTATAAATATATTTACAAACATTTAAGCACTATAATGCTGTATTTTTGTAAGATCATTCAATTAAAATGCAATGGCGAAGCTAGCTGATTAGTTAGAATTGACAGACTTCAGAATTTCTGATTCTCATTCCATACATGTTTCAATATTGATTCTGTAATTGTCACATTAACTTCCCAGAAGCCCCCAACATTTAAACAGTTGTATAACATGGCAATGAGGAAAGTCAGGTTATCCTGGTCAGGTGTAGGTTCAAGGCTAAGCTGTATGACTCGCTGAGGGAATTTAAGCAGCTTCCCTGAGATTCCATTTCATTTCTTATAAAATGAAGAGCAATAGATCCGAACCCAGAGGATTCCATAAGAATTTTATTAAGACAGTACATGAAACATGCTTAGTCAACTGGGTGACATATGCAAAGAATCCAATAAATATTGACAGGCGGGATTCTTATTGTCCTTGTTAATATTATATAATATTTTGACCCAGTTTTTTTATTCAGCTTATAAAACAAGTATATTTTACTAGCAGGTGACAGTACAATAAATATCTTCATGTCTCCTAAGCCTATCCCAGACCAGGGAAGCCTCAGACATAGGGAAATAATGTGGGAATATGAATATAAGAACTTGGACGGTGCTAGTAGATCCTTTAGCAAAGGAAGGATTGTGTGCACATTGCAAGCAAGCAGATTTTAATCTCCATTTTGGACATATCTATCTCCAAGTGCCTTGCTCAGGCTTTCTGTAGCGGCCACCACGATAGCCATCCTTATTCTCCTGTTTCCTACTCCTGCTCTGACAGCCTGTGATGGTTAATCTTCATTGTCAACTTGACGGGAACTAGAATCAACTAGAAGGCTGCTGAAACACACCTGAAAGTGTGTCTATAAGGGCATTTCTAGAGAGAATTAACAGGGAGAGGTGGTTTGCAGATCTACCGTAGAGATGGCCAATGACAGCCTATGTCCAAGGACCTGGTCAGAGTGAAACAGGGAACCAGCAGACCACCAATGTTCCCGTCTCTCTGCTTCCTGGCCCTGGTAGTTGGAAGTGCTCTGTCTGCCCTTGCTCCTCTCTGCCACGACAGAGTGACAACCCTGAAACCTTTCTTTACGTTGTTTCCCTTGGCTACTTCTCAGTGAGGTGAAAAGCAACTAACATAGAATTGTGTCTTGCTATTTCCAAATTTATTCACCTGAATATCAAATCAAATGGTTTTTCAGGAGGGTAAGGAGGTATATATCTGTCGAATTAATAAACAGACAAATTAATGAGAAAAAAACAAATTAAGGGATTGATATTTGGAATTAAAAGGAAGCCCCCCTCCCAAGTTCCCATCTGATGAAATTTATATACGCTTTGAATTGGCTGCGTTCCAGCTGGGAAACAAAGTAATCTATGAAGAGTGTACTTCTATGGCTCTGGCCTTGGGCAGGGAGCAGTTTTCCTGGCCTTGAGGTAAGCACAGAGAGGCTCTGAGAGTGTTTGAATGGTGGGTCTTGTGAGGTAGGGTTAAACAGGCCTCTTTGCAGCTCCATCTTCAATTCTCTTCCACATGCTCCAATCAGTAACTGTGAGTGCTCCTGCCAGAAGAGCAGCCGGCTCGCCAAGTGTTGCCTGAGGAACCCTCTAACTTCTGCTGCTAAGAAGGTAGGAACCCTCTACCTTCTGCTGTGACCTGCTCCCTCCACATTGGCAGCCTGAGCAGCAAAAGCCTGGGGCAGCACCTCCTGGAAGGACAGAGCAGAAAATCCCTTCCAGAGCTACTGGGTGATAGAGACTGGAGACAGGGTTGGTGACGTGGTGAGAGAGCATCTTGATGTCCAGTCCTAGCTGGCAAGCTTGGTCTGAACATCTAAAGGAGTCAGGAGAATGTTTCTCGAGTTAACTGTTATTATTCTATCTCCCCCTTGCACAACTAGTTCCAGGAATGACCATATCACCAACCATCCAGATCCTTCCTTCCTTCCTTCCTTCCTTCCTTCCTTCCTTCCTTCCTTCCTTC
>LOEQ01000495.1:281871-305545 GCA_001685075.1 Bramus lutescens
ATGTCTCCCAAAGGCAGGTCGCAGCAGGCAGCAGGGGAAAGAAGAGGGAGCAAGTGATCAGAAGAGCAAGGCTTTAATTCTCTCTCTTCTAGGCTTTGGCTGAGAAGCAATGGATTCATTTGCCTAAAGGCCAGATCTCCAGCTGGGTAGTCTCTCCCCTCCTCACAGCCACCTAGGGCAGCTGGCAGCAGTCACTATCTTTGCCCCTGGGGATCATGGGTACGATGCAGTGAAGTTTGGAAAGAGGGGTACCACCTTCTCTAAACCCTCTTGAATTGTTCCCTGAGGTTCAGCTTTCAGTTGAGGCACCTCGATGACCCACCTCAGTGGAAAGCCCAACTGTGTTGGGTCATGCTGCTCTAGGAATCCCTGCTCTAGGGCCGGGGTGAAGTGAGGAAGCAGGCTGGACCAGGTATACAACTAAGGCCTGTCCCAGATGACCTAGGTGAGCATTGTTTATCCCAGAGTTCTCAGGAGGCACAAAGGCTGTGGTAGGGTCCTCACGGCTCTCTTGTTCCCTCTGTTGCTCTTCCCACTTCCTTCTCAGTGTCTGATCTCTCCTAACTGATCCTGCATCTCGGCATCTGCCTCCAGAGAGACCCATGTGACAGGAAACTGTCTAATAGTCAAAATCATAGCCACAGGAACATTTCCTCTCTGATCTTCCCTGAAAAAATGACAGTTACGTTCTCCTGCTGGCCACTGTCCCTTTATGAGTCTCAAGTAGAGAAAGATGTCTTCAGAATCAGCGGTTCCTCCTTAGAGATGGATGGACACAACTGGCATTGGATGTATAGAGGTGGTCTTTTGATCTTTCTCCCCCAAGGCTCTCTTTCAAGTGGAATCCAATTTCTCAACTTGTTCAAGGTGAATTTGAGATGTAAGCTTAAATCTTGATCCAAGCCCAAAGTGTGGACACATAATGGTCTCTCCCTATGACTCGGATGAAATACTCCAGAATATTCTTTAGACTTCCATTCTGAGGAGAAAGGGGACCTTCCCACCCCGGGTGTTGTGATTGCTTTGTCTTGCTGAGCACAGGGCCTTTGGTATAGGCGAAGGAAGTGTTGACTTTATCCCACAGTTGACACGTCTTGTTTCGTCCTCTAACAGTATGTAAGAAGTTGGTTCCAACCTTCTCATGATGCTAAATGACATTCCATAAAATTTCTTCTTGAAGAGAAAGGGATTGGAAAACTGGAGGCCTTGGAGACTTCCTAACGTCTTCTCGTCTTTCTGCTACCGCACTCATCTTAAAGCTGTTTACCCTCAGCAGCTCTAAGCCTGAGAAAGGAACAGTATGGCTCTCTTTTCTGTCTTCACTTATGGTTCATTGCGCTCTTATACATTTAGCTGTGAAAATGGCTGCATTCGCACCTGCAAATGTGTGGGAGGTGGAGAATGCTGTCTCTTTGGGAGAGAGAGGATGAGGAGTGCCACTCTAAGCTTTGTGGGATCTCCTGGTCCTGTTTGAATCCATATGTTAGCTGTATGAATATGATTTATCTCCTTGAGATTGCTTGCACCAGTTTCAGACCTGGCATAGGATAGCTCTTCATGAAATTCTTGTCTGTGCATACATGAATGAATGAATAAATAACAACCAGGTACCAGTAGCTCAGAAGCAGGGTCATCGCAACCACTGTCCCCCCAATCGCTTTCATCTCAGCTGGTATCTGATATTTCAGGGAGGCAGAAGGAAAAAAAGCCAAATTATGCTTCAGCCCAGTCACTGGCTCTGATGAAGGAGGTTTGGGTTGGGGTGAACATTAGATGCAGGCTGCCATTAATGCGAGTGATCATGCGATGTGATGTATTTCTTCCCAAGACTGTAACTTAAATCCCAATTACCTTCCGGTGACAAATGAACTGACCGGGTCATTCATTCCGGCAGTGGGAGCGCCCACCTTCTGTGTTACCACCACATGGGGGAAGGTGTATGACAAATTTCCAGATTTAATTTTAGTGCTTGGGAGCCCAAGTGGCACAATTACCAGATCAAGAGTGATGGCAGAATATTAACATGAGCAGTTCATGTGAAGCTGAACTTTAAGTAAGGATGCTCAAGCTTGCAAGCACTGGAGAGTTCCTGGAGGACCTAGGAGTCTGGGCCTTAGAGTTCTAACTTCCCTGAGACTGTACTCCCAACACAGCTCTTGAATTCCTCCCTCTAGACCCATTCCTTACCATCTTTCATGATGAATGTTAGAAGCAGTAAGCAGTGATTAAGTAAACAGGTCTCATGTCCCACTGTGACTTTGCCAATGTGTTGAGACGCTACTGTAGGGAAAACCAGGACACAGGTAAAATTACAGCTGGTGGCATAGCAAATGTGCTGTCATTTAAGCTTTCAAAATAATATTGGCATCCTATATTGGCACCTGCCCACGGTCCAGCGCTTCTCTGCACTGGGAATCTGCAAGTGTTTCCTGATCATAGAGTAAATACTGTTAGTTTGGAAGCCACATGGTTTGGTGCAGCTAGTCAATTCTGCCACTTTAGCCAAAGCAGTTGTGACTGATAAAAGATTATAGACAATAACATTTTATTGAAGAAGTCTGCAGTTTTAATTTCACATGATTTTCCTGTGACATGAAAAATATCCATTAATTTATGCATATTTTGCTTAGTTTTTAATTTTAATTTTGACTCAGGGTCTAGGCTGCCCTGGCTAGCTTTGAATTCATCCTGTAACCCAGGCTAACCTCAAATTTGCAGTCCTCCTACCTCAGCAATCCACATAGCTGGGATTATTATATAAGTGTGTTTCACCTATATAATATTATAGTGAGTTTTGTTTTGATTTTAGAAAAGACATTTACGGTCATAAAACTAATCCCTAGCTGTGATATAGTATAATAACAGGATGAGCTGAGCTGACATATAATCTCTTGTCTACACTGTGGCCATTTAAAAGTCCCAAAAGACACTCTTCCCCTTGTTCATTTCCTTTTTGGAAGCTTTCACTTACGTGGTCTTACCCACGATCAGAAGTCATCAGTCTGACCATGAGAAGAGTTTGAGTTCATGGCCTCAGCAGCTTCCCCACTGCAGCCCAGACCTTTCAATTGGTCATGCCTAAATGGGATTTCCTTGGGTCTCATGTCCTATGCCTCAACAATTCCCTTCTTTTCCCCTTCTTTGCAAGAGTGTATGTTATAATTGGTTGCCTGTGATTTAAACAGCAGAGGTGGGGACAACAGACTCTAGTGTGGCCATTTTCTCCAGCCCTGAGCAGCACTCAACAAACAACACAGGCACAGTGGGGATGGCGGGATGAGGACATCAGTGCTAGTCTCTGAAGATGCGCACTGTAGCGCAAGCTTCCTCCACTCACCTGCCCTGCTCCAGACTCACGGGAACGCCAGGGTCCAGCCAAGGGCACTCATCCACAGAGGGATTATGTAACTGGCCCAAGGTCACACAGCTGGTATGCAGTTGAGCCAGGGCCTTGATTTAAGGCACGTGGGAGCAGCAGTTCACCCTCTAGAGTATGTTCTTGCCTGGCAGCTGGTGACCTTCTGAGAGGAGCTTCTTTGGTGGATAGAAGCAAACAACATGCCATTCTGTGCACAAATGCAGACGGGCATGCATAATACCCTTCCCCAAGTTGAATTTCTCCTTTCTGTCAAGCCTAGATATATCAGGAGGAAATAAGGTACCTTATTCAGAGCTTCAAAACCGAACCACAGTCTCCTTCCTCCCACAGGCAGTCTTGAGGATGAGCCAGCCGGGAGCAGAACAATACTCTTTTTGTGTTAATCCACAGCGAAGGACTTGGTGCCTGGAAAGGCATTCTATCTCCCTGTATCACCATCACCAGGGCACGCATTTTAGGCAGAAAAGGAGAAACTGCTAAAATGAATTAGTAGCCTCATTTTCCACAGACAGAGGTGAGACCAGATGGAAGTAAAGTGCCCCGATACAAATGGCCAATTTCCTTTCACAAAACAAACTGGATCCGAGTCAGGATGTTGGTGGGAGAAGTGAAGTCCTTGTCCCCTCCCATTCACTGGGTCTCAGGGCTTCTGAGATTTCCATGGTAGGATGAGTTTAAGAAACAAAGTGACCATAGTTGGCTGTTTTGGGCAGCCTGGCCTTTGGCAGGATACAGTGTGGAACCGACCTTAGACCAGAAGCCACACTTGCTTAACTTTCCATGCTTACTTGGGTTTAACTTGCTGGGTGATTTTGAGCAAGGTCGTTGGACTCTGCTTTGTGTCCATGGCTGTGAGTATCAGGGCATTTTCAGTCGTCTCCTTCTTTGCAAAGGGTGTGAGGGCTGCTCCAGCTTGTGGTTAAGGGCTTGGACACTAAAGGCCAACCATTTAGGTTTGAATGTTGGGTCTGTCACTCACTGTCAGGTGACTTGGAACCAATGATTTAGCTTGCCTATGACTGGGTTTCCTCACCCTGAAAAATGAGGAAAAACGATGTTAGTATTTCCCTCAAATGATGTTGTAGGAGTGTAATGACCGGGTCCATGTAAATCTTCCTACGCTCCTAGAGCCCTCAAAGCACATAATAGTGCATGGTTGTAATTATCACAGTCTCCTGTGAGACCAAACTAGAAAGTGATAGTAATATTTGTGTGACTCATTACAATTTTTATGTAATTAATAACATTTAATCTTTGTGGGAACCTTACAGGGTCCTGTGGTAGATATGTTTATTCCAAACTCTTGTGAGAAAGGAAAGTGCCAGTGGGGTTAATTAATTGTCACAAGCTACACGAATTATTACATATTGCTGACCCAATAAGGCACCCTGTTCTGTGTTCTTTCCAGAGTTTGTTAACTCCTTTATACACATAAAGCTGAGTGTCCCTATGGAATTAGCAGCTCCTGCTTTTATCATGTTCTGGTTTCTGTAATCTTTATCCTCTTGCTCTCATGTTGATTTAAAAATTCTTTGGGGCCTCTAGTTAGAGTAGTGTTGTCTTAAGGAACTGAGAATGCCCATGTGTTTAAGACACAATTAGATCAAATGTGCTAAAAAAAAAAAAGAATGTGAAGTCAAAGGGGGAGGTATTAATATCTCCTGACTTGCAGAGTAGAATTATGCAGCCGGGCAGGAAGCTTGTCAATCAAACTGTAGAGAGAAATCTCCAGTTGCCTGGATCATCTGCCTAACCACTAGGTTTGAGCCAGCAGAGTTCTCTTCCCAGCCCAAGTTAGAAGAAGCACAGAGATAGCTGCCCATTGAGGACAAGACCAAGATAAACAAAGGGCTGGTTAATTGGCTTTTTAGTTAGTTAACCTGCTTGTTAATTATCTATAGACCAGGACCCAGGGTCTTAAATACACACAAGGCCAATACTCTATGTGTAGTTTGGAAGGAAAAGACAAGAAGGAAGATGAGCAGATATATCCCTATAGAATTCTCCAAGCCAAAACCAAAGCTCACAGGATAGACCCAATACTGTAGCAAATCTTGTTCTCAATCCCATCCATTCCTTTAGACTTTGGGGCTATCCCATCTGAACCTGCAGAGGGGTCAAAGGTCATTGGTTGAGCAGTGCAGAAGGGGGAACTAGAAACCGGGCTATGGGACCACACAGCAGAGGCAAGAGAACGATGAACAACAAATCTGCATCATGCATTCAGGGAGGAGTAGGGAAAGAGAAAACCCATCAAGAAAAAAGGAACCATTGTTTAGTTTTTTTTGTTTTGTTTTCTGTTTTTTTTTCTTAAATCAGACACTGTGCACCATTATAAAGGGTCTAAATTATAGAATTGAAACGAGCTGATGCTGAATAGAACATTTAGTTTGCCTAGAAATTGCCATCCATTATAAGGAAGTTTGAGGCAGAGCCCAGATTAGAATAGAAAGTAAATAGATTATACTTTATCTACACACATTAATTCTAGAGTGAGTTAAATTTAATCACAAGCATATATATACATATGTATAATTTATATATGTGTATATAGTGCTTTACAGTTTTAAAAGCATTTTGTACATTACCAACATTTGTATGCTCCTTTGTCTAGAAATCTGTGTTCAAAGACATATCTGCTATTATCCAGGGGAATTCCTCTATCCATAATTTCTCAAAGAATGCTTCCAGAACACAATTCCCTGTAATGGAAATCAGTTTAACAAAGGAAAGGAGTTCTAGTGGTCAAGTAAGTTTGGAAAACACCAGACTAAACATAGTAAATGGATTTTTCAGACAATTTGATAAAGTAAATGAGGTCTATGTCTCCTGAAATAGAATGCGGCACATTTTCCACTTAACCACAGCAACTTCTTCTTCATGTTATTCCACATTATTTGTGTTCCTTGAAGCACACGTTAACACTGATACCCTAATCAATAATTCTGATGGATAGGCGAGAACTGGGGCTATGACGTGGGTCATTCCCTGACCATTAAGCTTGACTCGACTGATTGAATGGATGGATGGTTACACACTGTTCTCCACGCTCTAGCAAATAGTGTCATGTTCCCATGAGGAGCATTATTAGGCCAAGCGCTGGTGGTCCCTACTCTCCAGTGCTTTCCATGGATCAGGTGTCTACAGCTGTGCATTGTCTTAAGAAGTGTGCTATGGAAGTAAATTTTGTCCCTTGAAACAGGAAAGAGTTTTGAAAATGTGTAAGGAGTCAGACATTGTGGTGTGTGTTAAGGATGCAGAGATTAAAAAAAAAAAGCAGGGTCTCTGGTCATTGTTATTTAGGGTTTCAAATCTAAGAAGGCATTAGGACATGACACATGGTGACTGGCATGATTGGCCAGCATAGCATTTTACAAAACGAGTAGTCATAGTGGCAGCAGAGATGTAGGGTCACAAGGGCCTGGCAGGGTTCAGACAAACACTGAAGAGGAAGCTTATGGAGGGAATAAAATGTTTTTCTGCTGGAAACACAGTATTTGAAGAAGAGAGCAAGGTGCATTCTCTAGTAGAAACATCTGGAAGGAAATGGGCTATCAGAGGCAGACGTCAAGTATGCAACACGGTGAGATACAGACGCCACGTCCATCATATAGACCGGCAGCCAGGAAGAAGCATGTGCTGGGCCTCATGGCCCACATCACAGACTTAGGACTTTACTCTGCTACAATGGGGCTCTGTCTGATGACTCTGCCTTCTCCATTGATTCTGACAAAATGTTGGATTGTGACAAACATAATCAGAAGCCTAAAATTCAGGTCTTGGGGTGGGAGCATAGAGGACTCAGTCCCTCTGATGAATCACATCTGCATTTGGAATCCAGTCATAGATGGGGTCTTTTTGACTAGGGTAGGATTTGTATTTAAAGGAACTCACCCTCACAGAGACATCTCTGAGGACTGGGACTCAAAACATAATCTGTGTCCTAATTTAATTAGGGCATCCCTAAGATCATGAGTTGTATGCTTTGTATGCTTAAACCTGTGTATTAGGCAAACACTCTGGATTTAAAAATGGACAACTGAACATAACACTTTCTTGAGCTTTTTTTTCCTAAAAATCAAGTAGCAATTATTATCTCATAAATCCCCATGAGAATGTGCCTCCTTTTTATGCTTATTTTATAGGAAAATGAAGCTTTGAAGTCTAGAAAATTCTGTTCAAGTTATGCTGGGAATTAGTGGGCAGCATACTTCCCTGATTTCTGGGTTGAACGCCCTGCCTCTTGGTAACCTCCACTGATGTTAGCTCAAGAACACTGAACTGGGGCTCCATTGAAGTTTCCAAGTGTCAACAGAAGGGTGAGAATAGAACAAATCACGGCTTGTGGTACCTACCATTCGTGTCTTCCATACCCTGTTTTCTCAGTGTTTACCACTAGTCTAAAGTCTTCAAGTCAACGTTCTTACAGTTCTTCCTCTCAGAAACTCAGTGCCTCATGAAGGAATAATCTCTTCTATCCCCAGATATTCACTTGGGGTAGCACCCATTTCTAATCTCTGATTTCCAGGTACTCAAGTCAAGGGAACAGTTTCCAAGGTCATGGAGAAAGTTCTCTGCCTACCTGAGGACTTCAAGACCCTATACTATATGAGAAGATTACTTTCACTTATTTTTCTCGGTGAACTTGAGATGATATACCCTGTTGATAGATCATCATTCTACTCTGGATGTTCTGTTTGGAATATTTAAATTGCTTCATTAATCTACCAGTGAATTTCAATTAAATACCACTCAGTTCACATTTTGGGCCAAAAGGTTGACTTTAGGTAAGGGTTCTCTTGGAAATTTAGGCTCTTCATTTGCTAAGTGAGCCAGTTAGCTTTGTGACCCTTAAATCCTATTTAACAGTGTGATGGATACCCATTGCTTGCGTGGTGAACCTGAAGCTGATGAAGTAAACGATTAAGTCAGCGAATCTCAGATCTAGAATTCTGGCCACTTTGGCAATGTGCTATTTTTCTTTAAATAAAGTGCTTAGAAATATTTATTGAAAGCCTACTGTGGTGGCACGTTTTCTATTACCCCAGTACTTGAGAGGATGAGGCAGGAGGGTCTTGAGTTCGAACCCAGAATGGACTACATAAATATGATTCTGCCTTTGAAAAACAAAGGAGCAAACAAAGGCTGTTGAACACCTGTTATATTCAAGGCATTGTGCTGGGTATCAAAAGTCAGTAAATATAAGGGACCTAACTAGCCTTGCTGTCTAGACAAGTATTGATTTGTGGGAGGAGACAAATCCATAAAATAAAATTTCAGTATGATACGAGAAGAGTTATAGCAAAAGAATAAATGAGCTTCATGAGAGCAGAGAGGAGTTGCTACTGTAGCCAAGCGTGTCCAGGGAAGTTCACAGAAAAAGCAGTGCTTTAGCTGGGTAGGAAGAAGTGATGTCTGATTTGATGTAACTGACCAATGGCAGCTTGTTCTTCAGCAGCTTGTAGACTGGGGCATCCTAATTTTATTTTTACTTTTTCAGAATTAACAATAACAAACCTTTAACAAATAGAAGTTTAACAGTCTGCAAATAGGAAATTGAGAGACTTTGGAAAACTCAGCCCTAAATCGGGTGTCTACATCCAATCCCTACCCTCAGAGCTCAGAGAAGAGGAGAAACGAGCGCAAGAGCCAGAAGAGATAGAGAATGCTTCTAAATCAGCATGATCAAAGCCCATTCAGACTCACAGAGCCTGAAGCAGCATGCACAGGACCTGCATGGTTCTGCACCCTGTCTTCTGCACATATATTATGACTTTCAGTTTAGTAATTTTATGAGACTCCTGAGTGTGTGAACAATTGGGTCTCTGATTCTTGTGACTTCTCTTGGGCTCTTTTCTTCTTGTTGGTTTGTCTTATCCAACTTCAGCATGATGGTTTTTGTTTTGTAATGTTAGATTTTATTTTTGTTATATTTTTAAAAATAAATGAATACATAAATGAAGGAAAGGATGAAAACCTAGATGCTAGAGTAAAAGGTAACAACTGGCCTGTCGTTTATACCAGTTTGGAGAGAAAAAAAAATCACGTTTCTCCAATGGAGTGAGTGGCATTGGGTATATCAACAGCTCAAGGACAGGCCTCATGATCAGGAGTAGTTGACCAACATATAAAGGATTCCATTTTTTTGTTTTGTTTTTGGAGTGTGTGACTGTGTGTGTGTGTGTGTGTGTGTGTATGTGTTGTTTATTTGGTTACAGTTTGGTGGGTTTTGGGGTGTGTTGTTTTCTTGATTTTGGGGACTTCTGTTGTATTTTTAAGTACTTAAGGATGGATCAGTAGAAGGGGAAGGGGGTAGAGGGTCTGGAAGGACTAGGGTGGGGGGAGGGAAAAAGAATCTGCCCAGTAGAAAAAGAATATAAAGAGATAATATGCTATTCCAATTCTCACCCCTCGTTTTGTCCTTAAAGGTTCAGGGACATCAAGGAAGAGGAGGTAGCAAGAAAGAAAAGCTGGAGGGTAGCGAGGAGTACCATGGAAGGCTGCTACCCAGATATAACAGGGCTTTTGCTGTCATGAACAGACACCAGCAATGGATACTGGCACAAGCCTGGGTCCTTCGACAGTAAAGAAGGTGTCCACAAGGCCCAATGCCTTCCTTGCTTGCTGCAGAAGAAGGTGTGGTTTTCTTCAGTGTGACAGCCACTGAGGATTAAATGGGAAGGAAGGAAAGAAAGTGGGATGACAGAGGGTAGTGGGGCAAATCTTATCATAATGCACTGCATATATGTATTAAACTGTCAAAAATTTTTAAAAATCACATGAAAAGGCAAATGGAAACCTTCCTCAGAGGTCCAGGGGTATAGAGATATGCATAATACCTGCATACGATGTAGCAATAAACATGACTGGCGTACAAATAAGTAAATACATCTGACAAGGAGGAGGAAAATCAGAGGAAACTCATAGAACATAACAGGAACCTACATATTGTCCAAGATATCTAAAAAGATTGGTAAGATTATAGCTATTGTGACAGACAAAGGCAGCTTGATAAGAGAATGCCGGCACGAGACTAGGGGAGAAGACTGAAGCCAAGGCAGAGATGAGCGATCTGCTGTCCAACATGGCGTTCAGTCATCCCTCCCATGAAGGGCTGTTGGAACCTCAGAGACCTACCCAGCATAATTTGCCGTCAAGGAAAAGTAGACATTGCTTTAAAAAATTAAGTCTTTGCCCCAGTAACTGTTAGCAGAAGTAGCGGCGAGATGGATGCTGGAAGGGAGCATAAATTCCCGCACAGAGGAGAGAAAGAAGCATGTGGAGGCAATAAAGGCCAAGCCTGACAAGAGGAAGCTGATTAAGAAGTGAGTGTACGCAGAGATTGAGAGAGTAGTCAAGCCTGGAGTGATTGATTGGTGTGTCGGGAAAGGTGCCTTCCTAGCAGGATGATTTCAGTCTGAGCATCTCTGGGCGGGGAGGGAAAGTGAGAGCCGGGAGTCTGACCCTCAGGTACACAAAGATAGCATGCTTTTGGATATGCAGGAGCTGGGGAGCTGGCGTCTGCTGGAAAGAAATCGCCTGCTGGGCACAGTGCTGGGTGCTTTACATAGTCCGTCTCATTGATTTCTCATCATACTCAGGAAGGTAGATGCTATCATAAGAAAACGGAGGGTCAGAGAGGTTAAATAACCTGTCCGAGTTCACACGGCAAGTGGCAGACCAGAATTTGAACTCCAGTCAGTCTGATTATAAAATCTATACCTGCATACGCTCTTCACTTCATCCCAGTGAAACAGTCATATCCTCCTGCATTTCCATAATGGATGTGTCAAGTGTAGTAAGTGGTAGGGGCTCAAATAATGGTAGCTGGTGAAAACAGAACAAGAAATCGCAAGAGGAGGAGGGGAGGATCGCTGCGTAAATGGCCATACTATCTACTCATGCTGCGGGAAATGGCAACGCAGGCCAAGTTCCCTTCTAGGGCCCGGAGGCACAGAAAGGATTCAAAACCTGAGGCTGTTTTCTTGGTACACAACACCTGACACCATGCCTCTCTGAGGAATTTTATTTAAATTCCTCTTGCAGACTATCAAGTACCTGACAGTTTAAATATGCCCAGCTAAACTGCATTTTGCAAGGACCCGCACGTAAAAGACCCCATTCTAGTTTTTTTGTTTGCCAATTGTGTGTAAGTACAACAAAAGCAAGTTTATAGCATATCATGTAAAACAAAGATTTTGTTTCTTTTTCCAGTTACTTGCACTGTAGTGGAGATGGGTCTGTATGTGTTACCTGTGACCATCAGCATCCTGAAGCAGAGATGCTGCGACCACCCACGGAAAGCTCTCTGGAGAGCCCTCCTATCAATATTCTCCCCTGGGGGAAAGGCCAGGGTTGTGGAACTCAGGCAGTTCATTGGACATTCCAGAGGTCTATCACATCTATATAAGAGGCAAATGATAGGCCAGGCCTGAGAG
Source organism: Bramus lutescens (assembly GCA_001685075.1). NCBI lineage: Eukaryota > Metazoa > Chordata > Mammalia > Rodentia > Cricetidae > Bramus > Bramus lutescens. The sequence continues at coordinate 293,689 of LOEQ01000495.1, forward strand.
TACAGGTGTTTAATCTCAGCACTTGGGAGGCGGAGGCAGTTGGATCTCTATGAATTTGTCATCAGCCTGGTCTATATAGTGAGTTCTGGGGCATACAGGGTGGTGACATAGTGAGACATGTCCAAAAGAAATAACAAACAAACCAACAAACCTCAAAACAAAGGAGTAGCATTTGTTTGGTGTGAGACTTCCTGGGGGTGGAATTGCCTATGAGTCACGCACACATCTGTTAGCAATCCCAATAAACTCACCGCTCACAGATTGCACAAGAGTGGAATGCTTTCTTTGATCTATCAGTGCCTTCTCTCTAGGTGGATAGATTTTTTTTTTGCAGTTCCTCTGAAAAAAAAATAATTCATCTTTTCAAATTATTTTCTTTATTCTGAGTTGTATACATAGCATACTTAAAATGCACAAATGTACATGTGAGTGCACAACCATGTGAGAAAGGTCAGAGTGTGTGCGGTGTACCAGCTGCTTTGTAGACACATACTCTAAACTTGGCAATATATAAACCCGACATTTCCCCTATTCCCTGTTTGGAGTATGCTTATAGACATCTCCTTTTCTTGTTCTTTGATGCTATCGTAGGCTGACCCATAACCTTTGACTTGCCTCCTGGGCTTCTAGGTTCACGCATGTACAGTGCCACTCTCATGCCAGGTTTCATGTGTGTTCCACCTCCATGACGTCAGGATTTTGGCCGAGAGATAGGTTAAGAGGAAGGAGTCAGACACTGGATCTGGGCCACTCCCACATGTCTTCCCTTGGTCCTCTGTAAGGAGGAGCATTAGAACAGGGGGCACAAGTAACAAGTTTTTACTTTCCTACTAGCCCTCCCACTTGGTTGGTCCTGCTGTCCTGAAGCTGACCTCACTCTCTGTCTGTGGTGCCTCTGAGGCAGATTTCCATATTAGGAGAGCTGGTAGAATGTGGGGTTTAGAAGTCCCAGAGTGGAGGACTCAGTAATGCCTGACCTGTCAATCACACACCGCAGGCCGCATCAAAGAGTCTTACTTTTGGTACATCTGCCAAGAGAACTCAAAGTTAGCCCCTAACATAGCTCAGGCCTACTGGACTCTAGTGGCCTTTGGCCACCACCTGAAACAGGTTATCTCTTCAACAAACCACACTAGTAAGGGCTGGACTGTGGACTGGCTGTGCTGCTCCCAAACTCACATGTCAGAGCTCTAAGTCCCACTGTGCTAGAGTTTAGAAACAGGGCTTTGAGAAGTAAATATGTCCTGAGAGTGGAACCCACACTAGGGGCTTAGTGGCTCGTTGAGAAGACCCATGAGGAATATTACTTCCTCCTCTGCCCTCTGTCAAGCAAAGAAAGGCGCCTGCAAGCCAGGAAGCAGTTTGGATCAGTTACTTTTCTATTGCTGTGATAAAATACCATGACCAAAAACAACTTATGAATGAGTTTATTTGGGGTTATGGTTCTGACAGAAGGGCTCATAATGGTGGGTGTGGTGGTCTGAAAAATAAAAGGCTCCTATAGGCCCGTAGAGAGTGGCACTATTAGGAGGTGTGGCCTTGATGGAGGAAGTGTGTCACTGGGGATAGGCTTTGAGGTTTCAGAAACTCAAGCCAAGCCTAGTGTTTCACTGTCACTTCCTGCTGTCGCTGATCCTGATGTAGAACTCTTGGCTCCTCTCTAGCACCATGTCTGCCCATGTGCCACCATAATTCCTGACATGACAAAAATGGACTAACCTCCTTCACTGTAAGTCCGACCCAAATAAATGTTTACCTTTATAAGAGTTGCCAAGGCCATGATGTCTCTTCATAGTAATAGAAACCCTAAGAAAGACAGTAGGGGAGCCATGGTAGCAGGCTGCTGTTAGCTGGGAGCTGAGAGAGCTCATCTTCAACCCCAAATAAGAAGCAGAGAACAAGCCAAGTGGGGGGAGGCTATAGACTCTGAAAGCACCCCCCACCCAGGGCTAAGGATGTACTTCCTTCAGTAAGGCTCTGCCTCCTACAGGTTCCATAACCCCACTCCCCCTTAAATAGTGCCGTCAACTGGGGGACCAACTGGTCAGATATTTGAGCTTAAAGGGGAAATTTCTCATTTTGCCACCACAAGGGTCTGTACCAGAATACATTCATGCTGCCCTAATTCAGATCTTCAAGTTCCCAAAATGCAAGAAGTACATTGCAGTCTGAGATAGTCTGTTAGACTGTCTTGAGCTAACTGGGACAGGCTGACCAGGGCCACTTCCTTCTCTCCCTAGTGCATTTCCCCCTCTTCTCACATGGTCCATGAAGCAGCTTAGCCAGGCTGATGTAGGAGTAGATGTACACAGGGAGTTTCCGGTCCCCTCCCATCTCTGATAGGGATCTTCTCTGTTGCTTTTGTGGGGAGAAGGGGGAGATTTGGGCAGGTGAAGGCTAAGCCTTTGCAATGAGTTCTGGATCCTCCAAAGCCTTCAAGAGCTTCTCAGAGTGCCAAAAATTTTGTTTGGATTTGTTGTCGTTTTATTGTTATTGTTATGCTGTTCTAGGTGAAAAGTGGGGAAGATGGTGATGGTTCAAAACGGGGAGGAGGTAAGAACAAGCCACAAGCCTGTTCTTTTTTTTTCCATTTTTTTTCCATTTTTGTTTTGAGACAGGGTTTCTTTGTGTAGCCCTGGCTGTCCTGGTACTCACTCTGTAGACCAGGCTGGTCTCAAAATCATGGAGATCCACCTGCCTCTGCCTCCCACGTCACCAGGGTGGCATGCACCACCACCGCCCAGCTAGTTCTTTTACTGTTTTCATAAGCCCCAAGGGGGGTTCGACACCCATGGTTGATAGCTGCTCTTAGAAGTGGTTTATTCTCTCTCTACAATGGATTCTAGCTGCCAATTGTGAGGTAAAATAGAGTCCTCGTCTATGCATACTATATATGTACCCTGTGAAGAAAACCTCCTGCCCAGTAAGGAAAATCAGACTCAAATAAGGGGAATGAAGTCATCTCAACTTGTACCCTGTAAGTGGCAGTGATGGCATTCAAATGAGGTTTGCCCTATACCAATATGCACGGAAGAAAAGGGGCACTCTCTGTATCAGGGCTGAAAAACAGAGAAAAATGACAGGTGATGACATAGATCTGTGTCTGCCTAATTGGAAGAATGAGCAAGAAGGACAAGACAGAGAGAATGGCTCATTAGGGGCTGTTCCAACCTGGGTCTTACTGGACTGAAACAATGAGATATGGCAATCTCTTGGGCCATAGCTATAGGGAAGGCCTGCAGAAACATCCTGGCGTTCCCTGGTGCTATTGCCTGAAAGACTGATACAACTTCACCAGGATAGGCTGTTCCCTCCCATGCCCCTGACTCTAAGGCCTCAGGACCAGGCCAGGGCAAGCAAAAGGTGAGAACACTCTGGGAGCAGCCATTGACTGAACAGGAAGGCACAAGTTGCCAGTGTTATAAGAGAGCCTGAGCTATTGTGTAGCCATTTCCACTGATGGTAAAACCTTCCATCTTGGAGGAGAGTCAATAAGACTCAGGTGTTCTAATAGGAGATGAAACATTCCATCGTGCAGGGAAGCTTTAAGACAGGAAGTGGAAAAAAAAAAAAACAAAACCTCAAAATAGCTTCAGAAGCTCCCTGAACCTGAGAGGATTCACTAGACCTCTCCCTCACCAAGCACGAACTGTGCAGTCAAGTCTGCTGAGAGTCACTCTCAGACAAATGGAGCTGCCTGGAAAAGGCTCACACCAGCTGGACTGCTTGGAAAAAGCAGAGAGCAATCCAGCTGTCTGGGAGACCCAGACCTATTGAACTACCTGGGAAGAGTACTCTGTAGCCCACTGTGGGCAGCACCATTCCCTGAGCAGGGGATCCTGTACTGTGGATGTATAGCAAGGGTACTGGGTATGAGTAGGTGCGAACACGTTCTTTTCTCTCTTCTCTGGGTTGTGTTTGTGATGGAACCAGATGCTTCAAATTCCTACCTTGATGTCTCTGCAGTGATAGACTGTAACCTGGAATTGTCAACTAAAATAAGCCCATTCTCCCCTAAGCTGCTTTCCTATAGAGCATTTTATCACAACAGGAAGGAAACTAGGACACATCCTTTCCCTCATTTAAAAACAGTCCTCCTACTATTGAGTTTTAAAGGGTCTTATGCATTCTGCACACGCATCTTTTTAACAGATATATGTTTGCAAATATCTTTTTCTCAGTTTGCGGTTTGTCTTTCCTTGTGTTTAACAGTTTCTTTTGAGGATCCGAAGTTTGTGATTTGGGTATTATCAGATTTTTCTTTTCTGATTCATGATTTTAATATCCTATATTAGTATATTCCCTGACCCAAGAGTGTTTGTTCTTTATTTTTAAAGAGTTTTATATTTTTAGTTGAGGTCTATTTTTCGTTTTGAATTGATATGCTACACTGTCGTCTCTCTTTTGTTCCCTTTTTCATGCAGGCATCTAATGGTTTTGCAATCACTTGAAAAGACTATTTCCCTTAAATTAGCATTACATCTTGCAAGGAAAATCAATTACAGATCTGTTTGGATCTTCTACTGTGTTCTATTGATGCATTTGCCTCCGTACAGAAGTATGGCGTTATCTTGGTAACTGTCGTTTTGTACTAATTCCTAAAATTAGATACCCTAAAATCCCCTCAACTTGGTTCCTTTTAAGAATTATTTTGGAAATATTCTTTGTTTAAGCTTTCACATGAATCTTATACTGCTGGTCAATTTAAAAATTCCTATTAGGATGTTGATTAGAATGATATTGAAACGAGGGATCAATTGGACATAATTGACATGTTAATAATATTGATTCTTCCAGCCAGCTATTACAGTTTATCTTTCTATTGTCTGGACCTTCTCTAAATTCTATAGTCAGTTTTTTAATGGTAGCGGCAAACAAATTTGCAGTTTAGTGAGCTCAATCCTTCCATGTTTCATGATTTTTTTAATGTTTTTGAGAAGTTCGTCCATGAGTATGTGTTTAGATGGGCTTACTGAAGAAGCAGCAATGGAATTTTGTCTCTACCATCTTCCTGAGCATTCAGCCACTTCCCACTGTTCAGGTAGTGGCTTTGTTGTCACGGGCCTATCTCTCACCTCACAGCATGACAGTTAGGAAACGGGTGGGCAGTGGTGGGGTGGTCTGAGCCGAAGCCTCCCCTCAGCACTGATAATCGTGGAAGCTCCTGGTTCTCCATCTCCCATCTCCTTATCTGTTTAAGGGTCATAATGATATCCACCTCCTAGGGAGAAAGACTTGGAAACCCATGTTAAACAACAGCAAGCACCTAGAGAAAGCTTAAACCATGTTAGATTTTGTGATTTACTAGCCATGTGGCACAGACCTCTAATCTCATAGGCTAAGGCAGGAGGATCACATATTCAAGGTCTTCCTGGGTTATAGAGTTACTTTCAAGGCCAGGCTTAGTAATTTAGTCAAAATCTGTTTCAAAATAAAGTATAAAAGGGCTACCCAGATGGGCTTGCACAGGCCTTTAGTCCCAACACTTGGGAGTCAGAGTCAGGCAGATCTCTGTGAGTTCAAGGTCAGCCTGATCTATAGAGTCAATTTCAGGTCATCAGGGACTGTACAGTGAGATCCTGACTCAAGGCTAATTAAATAAACAAATAAAAATTAAAATGTAAAGTTGTTGGGAGTACTGAGATGATGTCTCAGCTGGTAAAATTTTCTTTTTACTAGTATAATGACTTGAGTTTGAACCACTACACCTATGTAAAAAGCCAGGGTGGCAGCGTCTTTTGAATCCCAGCCCTGGGGAAGCAGAGACCAGACTGTTCCCTAGAATTCACTGTCCAGCCAGCCACGCTCAATGGGTGAGCTCCAGTCAATAAGTGACACTGTCTCAAAAAATAAGATTGCAAGCAATTGAGAAAGACATCTGGCATCGATCTCTGGCCTCCATATACACAAACACATACACGTACTAAGTGGATGCATTTCCACACATAATAAATAAATATAAATAGATAAATCAGTCACAAAACCTTTAAAACACAGAACTTAATACATAGCACACAAGAAGCCCCAGTTATGACCAGTTTTGAATTGTATCCGTATTAGCAGAGTTTGACGGACCTCCATATTAAGTATTTTTTTTAAATGATACTTGCTGAATAGTGAAGTTACATAAGAGCTTCTAAAAGAAACTCATGTCCTAGAAGGAGCTGTCACAATATTGAGATGATGCCCAGATCAACTCAGAGAAAGAGAGCTGGCTGTTCTCGTCCACTCATGCTGAATGATTTTCTTAGGTGATCTGGAATATCCCCTGCCCCCATAGTGCCCTATTTGTAAGCCTCACTGCAGACAGTGATGTTCAGTCCAGGAACTAAAATCAATCTATTTATTGTAATGACTTTCAGTTACATACACCCAATTACCACTGTCATTAAGAAGACAGTAACCACCAATTTTGAGTAACCATACAACATTAGGTGTTCAATGTGTAGAGATTTAAAGCAATGACCTTCTTGGGAATACATAAAAGGCTGTAGGATAAAAAAAAACCTTTTGTTTTTCACTTGCCTCCTTTCTATAAAGCAAAATGAAATCTCTACCTACCTATTAATATTGGGCCAGAGAGGCAGTTCAAGAAGATATGAATAGTGATTGAACATGGTACATGTTAGCATAACTGCTAAGGAAATTACCCGATTTAATTCCCATCTTTCAGAATGGGTTTGGAAAAATCTAGACACCATGGATAATACAGGGAAAGAACACAGTTTTGTGAGACAGTGTGGGAAAAGTAGAGTGAGATGCAAGCCCCGGATGTGACTGTCATGCTCCTTTGTGTACCATATTGCTAGGCTATCTGTCCTTAGCCTGGTCAGCTAGCCCCTGCTCCCGTGTGCTTTGTCCTTAAAATATGGAGAGGTAGAAAGGATAAACCGGAACTTGCTCTGGCTTGTCTTCTCTGGATCTAAGTTCCATCCTCTGCCTTTCACACTTTTGTTCTAGTTGAAGGGGAAGAAATTTACCTGAAGCAGGTGAGGAATTATCGTAGGATTTACCTAGGCCTTGGATTAACAACATAAAACAGTGACTTCCTTCACCATATTAGCTGTGAATTAGTGCTACAGATCGCTACCTCATCTGTAAAACAGATTCAGCGGCAATTCTTCTGGGGCATGCAGAATCGGTCACACTGATTTTCAACTTTCTAGAACATTGAAAGTTAAGCACTTGCCTTTTTGAACCTATTGTCTACCTACTTTGAAGAAGTCTCTGCAACAATGTTACCCACTTTTTGTTGCTATGATAAAACACCACTTAAGGCAGAAAGAGTACGTTTTTGCTTATGTCTTCAAGGGGGAGTCCATAATGGCGGGGGAAGTAGGGAAGTCACTGCAGGAAGCTGAGAGAGCAAATTGAAAGTGGGGTGACGCTATAAACTCACAAGATTCCTACAATGAAACTCCACCCCTCAACGGTCCATTATCCCAGCCCCACGCCAACTGGGGACCAAGTGTCCAGATACTTGAGCCTTTGGGGGACATTTCGGTGAAACTACCACAGACTTCATAATGAACAGTTGTGGCCTGAAGATATATTAACCAAAAGTAAGCCTGGGTAAGGTGAAGACTCAGGAGACCTTTCTGGCTTGAAGAGACATTATCTATTAATTTAATATCAGTGATTTCTGCAGATTAGCCAGCATCATTACTCACCACACTTTTGCTTTCTCCACCATCTTAAGTGAAGAAGACTCCGCTCAGTGAGCTGTTCCCTGTTGCCTGTTGCTGTGTGGAACATTCTCTGATCCTGTTAGAGTGTAGCTGATTTACATAGAACTTACTCAGCCCACTAGCAAAGGCTCCTCCTTTGGTCCTCAGTACCAGACAAATTTTATAAACCCTTGGAATGATGCTATAATAACAGGCTATGCTTGAATCTCACCTCTTCTATTTAGTGAACTGTGTGAATTAGGTAAATGGTTTGTTTAATATGGACCTCAGTTTCTTCATCTATTAAAAGGGAATGGTCCCGTTCTGTGGGACTTCTATTATGGTCAAAAAATCAAATATACAAAACCTTAGCAGAATTCTGAGGGCCAAATATGTGTCTCCATAATTGCTCATCCTGCCTGTCTGGATGAAGGGAGTCAGGGCTTCAGAAAGCTTTTCTCTCCTAATATCTCATTTCACTGCCCATAGTGCTGGGCTCTTTAAGTGGTTGGGATTAAAGTTGCCTAAATAAAGCACCGCTCTTTTCATCCTAGTAGTTCATAACTATGGAAAATGCTTATGAATCTATGTTGGGAAAGTATTCAGCTATAAAAACAACATGATGCTGTGAGAGTACAAGGAGAATTTAAAAAAAAACTAGATAATAAAGTGTATATTCCAAGTAGATAAAATATCTGGAGAATAAAATATTGCAGAGAAAAAATGAAAAAAGTTTTAAAGTGGGTGGTGTTGAAACTATAGTATTTTTTATTTTCCTGCTTTTCAAACTTTGAGTTATTTCTATATCTTTAACAATGTGAATTTCATTTCATTTTTATTTTTCCTTAACATTTTCTTTTATACAGGGTCTCACTATATATTCCAGACTGGCTTGTAACTCACTGTATAGACCAGGATGGCCTCATCTCCCAGAGATCTGCCCACCTCTGCCTCCTGAGTGCTGGGATTAAATAGTCTAGTTTTTAATACAACAAACATACAGTGGAAATATCAAAAGATAGATTTTATATCTATCTGCATGCAGAGTGAAGAGAGGGTCGTCTCTTGAAGAAGTTTTGAGAGTAGTAATGAATACGCAGTATACTTCATGCTAGCTAGAAATCTGTTTTTACTTTAACAAATGCTTAGCAAATTCTCTCAAAATCCATTTCAACTACTTTCATTGTTTGTCTACTTTTGTTTTCTCCTTAGTATAATTTCATATATACCTTAAATGTTTGTTATATACTGTTAAGACTGGTATACAATATCAACATGTTAAAATATAACTAGCTAGTGATTAGCTTGATGTAGACATTTAAATGTGAGAGAAGGAAACTTACAATGTTCAAGAGTCCTAATGGCTCCAGTTTTGGTTGTCATTATGTGAGGTTTGGGATGGAGCCTTCATTTCCTCATGTGACATATTAACATTCATTTAATTAAGGATGGCTTCTTTACCTTAAAGCATTATTCTCCTATTTCAGAAGCAATCATTGGTAAGAAATATGGGAGATTAGATTGCCAGATAAGAAGTATGGAAAGTGGCTTGGGTCGCGGTGTTAGGTCTGTGTGCTTGATGAGGGTAGCATAGTCTAGGCTGCATAGATGCCCAAACCAGGGCTTGTAATGAAGTTTGCAGATGGAGAGGAAGCTCTGAGACTTAGCGTCAATCTTCTACTCATGAAAGCCTTTTCTTTCTTAGCTCATTAATGATAAATGAGTTGCAGCTGAAAGGCATATGTCTAACCTTTCCCAAGAAGATTTTCAAATGCAGGCACACAGGGAACATCTTACCTATGTCATCAACAGGTGGCACACAGTACATTTGTGATATAATTGAGGAGGTTTACATCTTTCCAAAACACCCTTATAATTACAGCACCATTAGGAATTGTCTTAGAGCTGGAATGGTTAAAAGAGATATTGGATTTTATCACGACCCTTTCAAAGCATTTGACCCCCAGCTTAGCCTCTGGGGTTCAAGAGGAATGGCCTGAGTCACTAGAAGTTTCTCTTGCTCCTCCAATGCCCTGTTCCAGCCACACTGGCTGTTCTGTCCTGAATGTGCTCCCTTCCATTTGCCAAGCCCTTTACTGGAATCCTTTTCGGTTTTCTCCTTGCTTAGGCAACAACTCACTGTTGCCTCCTCAAAGCAGGCTTTTTCTCATGACCTTATGTAAATGTGCTCTCCTCAATTTATCTCTGATAGCACCAGTATTTTATTTCCCTCAGGGGATGTTTCATTATCAGGGTTATCATCTTTATTTATCTGTTTCCATATTTATCACCCTCAGAAACTAAACTCATGCCAGGCAGGGCTTTCTTGTCTTTCATTATTGATTCTCTATTATTGAATAGGGTAAGGGAGGGCAGGAGGAAGTCTAGGAGGGAGGGAGGTACAAGAGAGGAAACAATTTTAGATCAAACCGTCCCTAAAACTATCCTGCATGGTCAGACCCATAATCTGGATTTCAGAGCTGAGTAAATTGAGGTGAGGAGAAAAATACTTATTTTCGTTAGAATCATAGCTGGTGAAAGGGCTCGGCTTCTGAACAGTATCCTGTAAATACATCTTCTGGAATGTCTCTAGCTGTGTAGGAGTGATAGCTGGCAGCCCACTCTGGAACTGCAAACAAGCAGAAATCTGGGTGTTAGTTTAGACATTGGACCTCGAAGCTGTTCAGGAAGATGAACCCTAAAAAACAGAAAACAAGGGAGGCAGATGTGTGCTTGCTCTTTTTTGCTTTTTGCCTTAAAGACATTTTCTAGTTGGTGGCAGAGGGAGGATGACATCAAGCTGAGCATGGCATACTTAAGAGATAAGAAAAGGATGCTCAGATTTTGGTGAAATGGAGGCATTTAATGATTCCGGAGAAGGTGGTCTACAGAGACCAGGCTTCAGCAGTATGCCTGTAAGACTGCTATGGTCATTGCTCAATGTAAATGTATGAGTACAGGGGATGAAACCCTGTGTAACTGACTGATAGGCCACAAGAGCACTGGGGTGTCTATAGGGGCCACGGAAGAGCTTGGATTCTGAACAGAACAGTGGACAGATTGCATTATATATCCAAGACTCAGGCCTTGGGAATTGAGGGAAATGAACTCAAAAGTAATGCTACTTTATACTCTTCAATACAAAGCTTAAAAACAAGGCTTTAAATGATCAAGCTCATCCACAAATAACTGTTCAGACACATTTTAACACTGTTTAAAGGGAAACAGCAAACTCGGGGGACTCAATAAGTAAACATTTACAGTGGCCAGAATCCAAAAATCAAGACATGTGAGCAAGCAGGAATATGTAACCTATACTTTTAAAAATAGTAAATACTTACAGACCCAGACGTGACAGCAATGATTGAATTAGCAAATAGTAAATCTTAAAATAGCTAGTCTAAATATATTTATGAGTTTAAAGAAAACCCTGGTCTTTATAAGGAAAAATGGATTAAAGAATAAAGAAATAAAATGGGATCTATAGAATTTGAAAGGAGATACATAATCTGCTTTTCAGCAAATTGAATGCTGCTAAAGAAGGAATAAAGGAATTAGAAGACATAGGAACAGAAATGATATGAACTAAGCCTAACAGGAAGAGATAAAACAATTTTTACCAACTTAACAAATAGGTAGTTAAAATCCCAAGAGGAAAAAGAAAGAAAAGAGAATTTAAAAAAAATAATGTCTTAAACATATTCCAGTTCTGACTGTAAATCCAAAAAATTAAAATAAGCAAATAAAAATCAATGGAAAACAATGTCATTGGATATTACAATCAATGGGGCCCCCTTTTTCCTCTTGGTCCTTTGGCCACCAGTGTTTGAGGACAAAGGGGCAGAAGCAGTGACCGAGAGCTCTGTGAACACAATGGAAACAGCCTTCCTGGATTATGCTTCAGTGAGACAGTTCAGCTTTATTCCAGAGTATAGGGTATATATAGGATTGGGGATGGCAGCTGGGCCTAGAGACACTCTCCAAATAAGGCCAGGTAGAGAACAAGGTACCTTCCACCAGGGGAAGGGACTTGTCCGTGTTGCTGAGTTCAGAGAGAGCTGCCAGGCTGTGGGGCATGCTGCAACCTCCAACCAGCAGGGCCTTCCATCAGAAAATAAAAATAATTTAAATAATACTTTTACTATTTTATTTATATTTTAAGTGTGTGTGTGTGTGTGTGTGTGTGTGTG
>LOEQ01000495.1:311220-356286 GCA_001685075.1 Bramus lutescens
GGAGTGGGCGTGGCTTGTCTCTTAAAGAGACAGAACAACCATTACAATAGGTATATTCCTTAACAAAAGTGTCTGGTGGAACAAAAAGATTATTATTTGTACAATATATCCTTAGTGTGATAATGTGGGCAGTATGTATGTAAGTGCTTCCTCCATACTAAGCCTTTTAAAGGCTGTAAATATAATGCCTCTTCTCTAATGGTTACGTCTAGTTCATTAAGTACATACTGGCATCATTTAAAGGTTTGCAGAGAAAGCATCTGCTATACAGAGAGATTAGGATCCTTGGACACACATTAAGTGGGAAATAGAGCTGAGATTAGAACCCTGGGGCCCTATATCTAGTTCTTTGACTCAGTCATGATGCCCTATTACTTTAAAAAGCTATGATTTCACTTTTAATAATTTTGTATATATTCAAATCCTCCAGCAAGCCTACAGACTTGGTCACAGAGCAGTCAAATGTAGAGACCTGAGACTTCCTCTCTGTGGTAGTGTTAAATGCATGGTTCCCTCATTTTGATGGCAGATCTTCAGCAACGTTTGATACTTTGATTCTTTCTTTCTTCCCATTAACTGTTAAGTGGTCACTACAGCAGGAGGTGCCATTTGTGGTGTTGGAGAAGGAGCAGGGAACTGAGAGTGAAAATCCCATCCTACCAGGGAGGACTACCAAAGAGAGTGTGGAGCTCTCATATTATGAGAGCCACTGTGAAGAAGAGCCACAGTGGGAGCACAGAAGTGGGGTGCTGCTGTGCTCTACAGAGAGCCAAGGAAGCCTTGTGGGTCCAAGGACACTGGAGCCATGACCTACAAAATATATATTTGGTCTTTGTCCCTAAGATCCTACAAGCTTTGGCATTTCCTGGGTCGCAGGTACAAGAGGAGCTTCTTCATCAATCATCACGGCTTCATTTGAACCAGACCTGAGATTATGTTTGTTGGGTGGAACACTTGGAGAGTTATGGAGGAATCAGGCTCCTCCTTCTACCTTGCCCTGTGCATCAGTTCCAATCAGTGCCCGGGATTAGAGAATTGGTTGGCATGAGAATAATACAAATTTATTTTAGTTCAGAAGTGTTGTGAGGTGAAATAGCTCTAACAAGAGACATGTAGGAAGGTAAAAAAGCAGTGACAGAGGAATCTAGGAGGATGCTGGAGACCAAAGACAGGCCTTATAACTCAGTGGATATATGTGCCATTAAAGTGGCTGGCATAGCAGGCGGTGAGTCTTGGTAAAGAAAGAAAATCATGCAAATGGCATAATCCTGAGAAGCTTCTGTGTTTAGTGCCTGAGAAGATGGGAGGAGCTGGCAAACAAGAGTTAAAGGCAGAAGCCAGAAAGGAAAGGAATGGGGCAAGCTCAGCCCTGGAGGTCAAGCAAAGAGTGTGCTCTGTCGAGAAGGGGTGGCCCGCTGAACTGCATGGAGGTGACAGTCAAGTGAGGATCAATTACTGACTGCGCATCAAGCCACAATGAGGTCATTGGTGACCTTCACAGATGCTGCTTCTGTGTGCTGGAGGGGACAAACGCTTGATTGGAGTGGGCTTAAGAGAAAATTGAGTTAGCCCTGGATACGCTTTCACACGGGTTTGTCATCAGAGTGGAAAGGGAATGCTGCTTTCACACTCCTCTGAGCCCGGAGTCTTGTCTTACAAAACCAGAGCTCAAAGCCTCGCTGCTTCAGAAACAGCAAACAGGAAAGTGAAGCCTTTGAACTTGGGAATAGTATTAAATAGTCATCTAGGGCTTGAAATGTTAGCGGTACAGATCTTGCCCTGAGAAATAAGATGGACCAGTTATTGGGTTTATTATGGTCCTGTATCCCAGACCACAGTCAACAATCTCACTTGTATATTTATGCAGGGAACATGCCTTGACAATAAACACAGCAGACTTAGAAGTCAGTACTTTGGGGTTAAAAAAATTCTGTTCAAAATTTCTTCTTCACAGTTCACTGTACCCCCATGCAGCATCCGCTAAACATCTGTTATGATGCAGTAAACATCAGGCCAGAACACCAGAGAATTGGATTTTGAGGTCTACTCTAGTTCTAATTTGCTGTGAAAAATGACTTATATCAATACACCCTTGTGACCCTCCATATTTTCTTCAAATTTGGGTAAATAATTTCTAAATTGTATTCTGAATCCCAGTCTCTGTTCCTTTCTGAAAAATAAACTTCCAGGTTTTTGTTTTTATTTTTCATTTACTTAAACAGTCCTTTCTTTATGTTTAATCACAGATCGTCCATACAGGAGGGGAAAGGGGTATGCTGTAACCATTTGCTTGACATTGTAAGTCTGTTGGCTTCAGTACCTCCTATATGCTATGGTGAATTGTACTAGGTCTCCATGTCTCAAAACCTCAGATCTGAACAACTGAACATTAACTGAGACCCACTGTTTTCTGGCTCCAGTGAAGCAGGAATGGCGCCTCCCAAAGTTCTGAAGTCAACTGCCTCTTCTGGGCTCTTGGTGCAAGATCAGCAATCCCCCATTATAGTTGACTGGCTTTGTACCATTGGCCAAAGCAATTAATCTGTGTATGCCTTGGTATCTCAGAAGAAAGAAGACATATTACCACAGTGAAACCTGGACACGGCTCCTGCCACTTTCCTGTCTGCTTACCAATAGACATCTGTTATTGTTGTTGTTGTCACTTAGGAATATCCACTCGTAGGGCTGATTGGAAAATAGGATTTAAGAAATGAGTCTCACTATTGCATTGCTGAAGAGGCTTGACTTCCTACAGAGCTGTCCACAAACTTTTTTGGATGTATTTCTACTGAGAAAGCAGCTTGTTTTCCTTTTAGGTCCCCTGTCTTTACCTTGCTTTCATTACTCTCTGTCACACACTTTCTAAAGGAATGGGTATTTTGCTTTCCATTTGGGAGAATATAATCTTTCAATCCCATTTGGGATGTTCCGTGGGTAGCTGAAATGTAGACTCTGACACACCCTGTTCAGCATCAGTCATCTCTTTGGCTCATTTGATGGAGGACTGAGTTAGATGCTCTGTGCCTCTCTGGCTACATTTTCAGCCCCTTTTTGGGGGGGGGTCTTTCACTCTTGCACACCTGATGCTCACTCAGACTGGATCTGGTCCACTTATACATCACCTTTGCTAGTTGTTGGAATGGATTGTTACTAGAATTCGTCTCCTTTGCTTTGGGAGTGTAGTAGCGAGGATGATAGTGTGGCATAATTGGGGGAAGAGACTCCTTCCAAGCTGGCCGAGACCCAGACATCACAGAGAAGGTGAAGCCTTTCAAAATGATGAGTAATTCCCATTTTAAGAGCTGTGATTCCCATGCCATAGTCCACAGGTAGGCACTGGACAGTATGCTTCATTGAAGGGAGAGGAAAATGGACAATAGTGGGTTTTTTTCCATAAAGCAAATTTATGTGTTTAATCTGAGTTTATAGCTCTCCTGCATTTCTTTCTGGGCTTACTGCACCGAAATAGCTTTCTTTCCGAAATTATGGTGAAGATAAATGGTAGATGCTTTTCTTAATGTTCCTATCAGGTGGGCAAACATTGTTACCTTACATTGCCCCTCAGTTTAGTTTAGTCTAGTTCAGTCATTTTTCTGCCTCATGTGAGCTTCCTAAAGAGCTTTGTTAGGAGAGTAATTTGTAGCCAGGTGTGGGCCATTTTTGAGAGTTCAAAGTTTTATAGCATTTCTCCAGAAAAAAAATCTGTATATATGAACACACACACACACACACACACACACCCCACACTATTTTTTTTCAAATAATTCTGGAAAGTTCCCAGGCATTAGTTATACCAGTTATTAAGCTCTGTGAGAAGCCACAAACCCAAGTTGAATCAGAGGAATTAGCACCCCAGCTATTACCAAACAAGCCCCACTACTCTGCTTTTTATTGAAATATTGAATATAAATAAAAACCTAATTAAGATGATGAGATGCCAGGGAAGCAAGGCTAGTGACCAGGGGGGTTAATAGATATTCTTCAATAGCAAATAGTCCTCTGCAAACTCAACTGACAGCCAGCACTGTGGCAAGCTTTCTGTGGGGATGGTGGGTACACGGACTGTTCTTCCCCTTGGCAATTTTGCCGAACATATGCTCCAACCCATCACCATGGGCAGGGCTCTGCATCTCCCGGGCGGTTGGGGGAGTCTTGCTGAAGGCATTTCAGCCATCTGTTCGTGTTTTCTGATCTCAAGAATGCTTTGATGCCATGAGGAGATGTGACACAACATTTGGAGTCAGGGCCAATGTGTCTCGATGCCAAGGGCAGGTCTAGTTCTGGGATGACTGACCCTGGGACCATTACATAGGGAGAGATGAACGTGTCAATCAAGTACATCTGGCTGGGTGGCTGTACAGGCATCTAGGCGGCTCACACAGAGAGGGGAGGGGATAAATGAAAGGTCTTAAAGACCTCGAAGAGAGGATGATGCCCTTTGCTGCGCAGCTTCCTGAGAAAGCCCTGGAATTGAAGTGGAGCCTACAGCTGGAGCAACGGCACTGGCATCAAGTTTAGGACTTCAGAATATAAAATTCCTCCTGTCAAGAATGTCTCAGTTTTTAGTTACCAAGCTCCACAGTCATGAATTTTTCCTTTGTTTGTTGTTAGTTTTGTTTTCTATGTTCTGATCGCCAAAAATTTATTGTATTTATATACTTCCTATTGATATATCAGAGTTGGGAATAGAATAAAATTAAAGTAACCCTTTTCAATTCTAGGTAGAGCCATCAGTTTGCAGGTGGCTCTTTCCCTGGGATCGACTGGCTCTTTGTCCAAAAGGAGAAATTAGGAAGGGCAAGGGATAATGAAGGCCCTTAACTCTGAGCTAAGTCAGACTTTCTCCTTGATGTGCTACAAAAAGAAGTGAAAAGGGAGGGGCCAAGAGAAAGAGATGCTGGATGAGGGAGACCCGCATCTGTGGACCACACTTCATTTATCTCCTGGTTTCCCAAGCCTCAGCAGCAAGTCTCAGCAAACATGCAGTGAACACATGCTTCATCTTCTGCATGACAACTCTCTAGGTTAAGAAAAAATTTACCAAGTGTTGTGTGGTGTGGCTCACTCGCCTAGGGTATACGAAGTTCTGGGCTCAGGTCCTACTATAGAAGCAGAGAGGAGGAGGAAGGGACTTGGGGGACCCTTTTGTGAACATGGTACTGAGCTGAGACTACTCAGGAACACAGAGTCAGACATCTGGGGCCATGGGATATCACGAAGTGCTTTGGCAAGGGCACACCTACATAATGTGACTGAACAGCAGCGCAAATCTGCCTTGCTCCTGAACATTGTAGTCCATGCCGTGATGCTCATAAGTTACGGTGTAGTCTTCTGCCTGCTCCGCCTAGATGGTCTCCTGTAACAGCCCATAGAGAGTGTAAACGCTCCTAAACGCCCCTCAACACTCGGTGGCTTCTGTTTTGCCTCCCCGTTCCCCTTCAGGCACATCGGTTCCTATCTCCTAGATGTGTAAGCTCCTGAGTATATTTCAGGACATTTTCTGTGCAGGTGATCATAACCCCGAGGCACCCTCATATCCTGTCTCTCGGAGTTCTATTGCGTGTGCCTACAGCTCCCACCTTGAGACCATCTTTCTCTTTTTCCTCCGTGCCCACCTCCATCTCTGCTCATTGCGCCTCTCTTCCTCCAGCTTTAAATGGATTCTGGCTATCACTTTTGTCTCCTATTTTGGGACAAATATTAATTAGAATGGTCTTAGAATATGCTAATGTGGTCACTTAGCTCAGCAGCTAAAAGAAAACACTTCTCTTGTTTCATTAGGTGAAAACAAAATAATGCAGGTTTGTTGCGATTACTCTGCAGGATATGGGCACAACATTGTTCCGTTTTGCGTATGAAGCCCAGGAGATCCCATATTAATAAGGGGAAACAACTCCGAGGCTAACATTTAGGAGCAAAATAATAAATGTAGACATCAAATTTACCATTTTTTAAAGGGACAGTATCATATTGTGAAGCTTTTTACGCATACCCAATTCCTTACTTTCACCACAATTCTGTGTACAAGTAGCATTATCCCAGCTTTACACCTCTGGAAACTGAGGCTCAGTGTGCTTAAGCCACTTTTACCAAGGCTACACAGCCTGACAATGAGAGAGGAACCCTGAGAGTGATCCATGGGAATGGCCAGATGGAGGGAGCCTCGTGGAACGGCCACCTTCTTCCTCATAGCCTGACTGGAATGGGGCTGTTTCTCCATAGGTTAAGATGGCTTCACTCCTTCCCTCTCCTAAGCAGAATGTCCCAATAACCTCAGTTGGGAATTAACTGTTTAACTGACAATGCCTGGGAAAGGGCTGAGCTGATCTTCTTCCAAAGAGGTAATTACGGGAACCAGTAAGGATGGCAGCGATCTCACCACAAATGGAATCTGAGCAATCCTAACGGAAATGTCAAAAGGATAATGTGTTTTGCAAATGTTTACTGCAAACAGACAAAAGTGGGTTCAATTACTCACCGCATCCTACACAGTTCCCTCTTTGTTGCCTGGAAAACACGAAGGTGTTTTGTTTTTCACAAAAGAAAAAAAGCAAGTCCTGTTTTCTAGGATGGCAGGAAGGTATTTTTAGCTTCAAAATTTTGATTATGAATTTCGATGGTCTATTAAAAAAACAGAAATGTAGATTTGAAATGAGAAAGGCTAACAAAAGCTGAAGAACATGATGAACCCCCAGGATGTCATATATCATCTGTCCTCCGGCCCTCCCCCTCCAACCCTGAGCCTCTGGCACACCTCATCTCTGATTCTGGACACTTTGAAACTAGAATCTACATTCGGCTCATGTCCCTATACGGTTAAATAAAATAATAATCATCTTTCTCACTGTTGGCCCTGTGGAGAGCAAATAAACACCAGGGGATTCACAGAAAATCTTAACAACTATTGGTATACAGGTCCCTTTCCTTTGTCGAGTCTCAGGCTCCTGTGGTATATAGTGGTAAGGCTGCTGCCTCATAGGCAGCTGGGATATCAATGGGAACCATTGTCGGGGTGCCTGGTGCCTAGTAATCCTCACTATGTGTCAGTTACCCGGACATGTTTAGCTTTGTCCTTCTGTTCAGTGTGACTCCATGAAGTGAGACTCATTGTTCCCATTTCACAGATAAAGAAAGAGAGATGCAGAGGGGAAGGTGGTTTACATCCATGGTGTCAAATCGCTGTTGTTCCTAGATATAAAAAAAAAAAACAAGTTGAAATCTGAAGCTTCAGGGTCTCAGAACGGGGCTCTAACTGGGAGGGGCCTTTACAGAAGTAATTAAAATGTCATCCTTAGAAAAGACCCTTACTCAGTATGACTGGATGGTGTTATACAAAGAGGAGATCTAATGCAAAGATGGACATGGCAGTGGGAGATGCACAAGGGGAAGGCAGCTGTGTCACGAATGACACACATCTACAAACTAATGATGGCCACAGATTGCCAGATAGTCTGGAACCTTGAAGCGGGAGGGAAATTTCTCCCTTGGAACTTCCAGAGGAAGTAAGGCCCTGCTGACTCCCTACCTCAACACCAGGAAACAAGTTCTCATACATACCTTATCCGCCCAGCTCTTCTTGGGAGGTCATGATCGCCGCCCTGAAACATCACAGGCATTGCCTCAAGTCAAGCTACGAACAGCGGAATTTAGTTCTTGGTTGTCTGGTTTGAACCCTGGGCCCCTCACTACCAGTTTGCTGTAGCTGCTGCAAGTTTGATCCTTCAACACACAGCACTGCCTCACCTGAGAACCTTTGAGGAAGCAGGATTGCAGGCCGCACTCCAAACCTTCAGAACCAGAACCTTCCAAAGGAGATCCTGGGGGGCTCCACAGGTAAAGTTTGAGGAAAACTGCCTGTGGGTGTCGATCAGAAGCATCTATTCCATTCTCTTCTCTTCTCCTTTTTGAGTTTTGAGTGTGATTGGAGGGTCTCTCTGTGTTGGTGCCTCTCCTAATCCATTTTCTGCTCTACTTAGTATCTCCTTAATCCCCCAAGACTAACTGCTGCTTACACGGGGCCGGGACTCAGGCACAGTAAAAGCAAGACCGGCTTTAGGCACCTTTGAACTTGCTTCTAAGTGCTGCCTTACCCCTCAGAAGGTGAATGACAAGCCAGATCACTGTGCCCCTCTCTAAGCTCCAACTTTTGTATGCCTTCCTGGGGCTCTGACCCCAGCAGATATCATCATCATTCTTTGGCTGAACTCCTGAAGTGACTTTCTCACCTCCTCACACATCTCAAATTCTTGTCTTCACTGCATCCTTAAGGGTCTCTCCCCCCAAAGCCAGTCTGACCCTGTCATTTCTCTTCACTCTCTCCATCAACCTTTAAGATGAAGCCGGGGTCCCTGAACCCCCCTTTATTTCTTCTAAATGTCCTGCCTTTTGCACATCCCAGCCCATATCTTGTGCCCATCCTCACAGGCTTGTTTACCCTCTAGGTGTGCAAAGCTTCTTTTACTCACTAAGGTTGTCAGTCGTGTCTTTCAAGGCCCTTTCCTGCCTCGGGCCTCTCTTCCCTGAGTTGCTACGACACAGGTGTGACTTCCCTTTGTTTTTCTGTGTTGTGCTATTAATCAGCTTGTTTATTAATTGTAAGCGGGGCTGTTTTCATTCCCTCCCATGCTCGCTGCCTGAAACCAAGGACAAGGCCACGACTCTCATTATGATGTTTGAATCCCAGCACCCAGTCTACAATTGGTCCATGGGCAGCCTCAGTGTGTTCCTGCTGAATAGATGAAAGAATTTGGGAGCTGACCCAGTTTCAGGCAAGATCCGTGCATTTTCTTTAAGAAACATTTGCTTCAGAAACCCCACTGCCATTTACAGATTAGGTGCCAGGTGCAGGGTACGTGCGGGATGATTTTTTATTTATTTAATGATTTTTTTTGTGAAGCCTCTTTGTTCTTTCTCACGCAATGCAGCCTTCCAGATCCTATCTTGTTGAACAAAGCTAAAACATTTTCTCCTAATTGCTTTAGGTAAGGTTGTGCGATCTAATCACTAATCAGATGCTTGTGTTTAAGATAGAAAAAAATGGCTAATTAATGGAATCCAGTACTGCTTGTATTAAAGATCGTGGCTCTGATGTGGAGTCGGTTGTAATGGGAGACACACCATGGGGTGTGAGATTCCTTGGGCACTGGGTGGCTTTTTCACCCCCGGAGAGCTTGAAACAGAAAATCCCAATCAAATGGCAAGAAGGAATTTTGAGTGAGGATGAACGATCATGAAGTTCAGAGAAACTGTCCCTTCTGTACATAGTAGGAAGAGAGTCTGAAAGTTTGCTTGTCAGAAATACAAAAACGGAACTCTTTGAAATCACTCAATACGGCTTTGCTTTCTAACCCAGTGCCTGCACTCCCTCAGATGCCCCTGCTAGCCTATCCAGCCCCCTCTGCACCCTAGAACTTGCTAGGAAGGAGGAGGCAAGGACACCGACAGGAGGCAGCTCCTGGGAGCACTGTGCTAAGTCGGAGCTGGCTGCTGGGAATGAATGCTCATAGGAGAGCTGGGGCTGGGCACAGTCAGCAAGGCACATGAGCACAGGTGCCAGGAAGGCAGGCTGGGAGGGGAGGCATGGGTGGCCACTTCCACGGTGGCCGCCGAGGTCCCCTCCCAGCTGCGGCGTGGGGAAAGCAGTACTGAACATGCAGCTGGACCCAGTGTGTTCAGGGTAAGCCAGGCATCAGTAGTTGCTTGTGTGACAGATCCTCAAGTTCCTTGTTCCTGCATGCCCTTCCCAGCTTAATGCCTGCTGGATTATATTGTTATGGCAACAGTACACTAGGGGGTCCCCGAGGTTTTCTCCACCAGCATTGTGACCCCTTCTGTACCTACCCAAGAGCCTGTACCCTACAAGTGCCCAATTAGCAGGTTTCCAGGTCTGGAACATGAATGGTTCCTGATCAAGATCCGGGAAAGTAGCCAGGCATATTGACACAAGATGGGCCTTCTTAGCCTTATATATGACAATTCTGTCAGTTACTATTGAATGTATTTCTCATGTATGATATTTGCAAAAGAAAATATTGAAAAGCTTAAAAGAAAGCATGGATGATTGGAAAGGAGGCCTCTATGGTGTGAAGATGTTATTGTTCCCCTACAGCCAAAACCGCTCTAATCAGAATCCCACTGGGACTTTTCCAGGAAATAATGCAGGTGAAGCCTTAATTTATGTGAAAAAGTAAGGGGCTGAGAACAGCCAAGGATTCTTGAAAGAGGAGGGGATGAGAAGGGATGACTGGGCTGACTCTGCTAGGTACCATTATTTTCACCTATGGCAGGCACCATGTATGTTTTAAAATTTTTTTGTAATTTTTGTTTGTTCCATACGCTGATTAGAAAGGATGCTAATTTTTGAGGAAATTACAGAGTCACTATCTACTGAGGGTAAATGTGCTGAAAAGGAAGGACACACCGCAAGAGTGTATCTCAGAGCTCAGCTGTGAGAGGAGAAAGCTTAAGCCAAGGCCAGAAGAAAGAACAGGAGTCCTCCAGTGAGAGGCAGGTGTCTAAGGCCCCAGATCTCTCTTAAGTTTCTGAGTTCTTGTTCGGTTGGTTGGTTGGTTTTGTTTCGTTTTGTTTTTGATGGTGGCTTAACTTTTCCAATTTTTTCTGCACTTCACTGATTATGTAAAAGAACACAGTTTCAGAAGAGCCACATTCTTTTCTCATATATGGAACCTAGATGGCCTGTGTGCTTGCACATGTGCACACACACACACACACACACACAAATTGTCTGTCTGTCTCTTTATGTATCTGTCTGTCTATGAAAGCAGAAGAGGAACTCCTTGGAAGAGGACGGTGACTGGCAGGAGGTGAGAGGACAGGAGGCAACAGAGATGATGATGTCAAAGTATATGATACAATTGAAAGAAAAATGTCATGATGAAACCAATCCTGTTGTACAATGAATAAATGCTGATAGGCAGAAAATTAAAAGTTGTAGGATTCCACCTATGAAAAGGAGGCTGCATGCACCAGTCTTTACAGATAAAGCCACATGCAGTGGCTGTTCTGAGGATGGTGGGAGGGGCATGGCAGACTGAATGAGCATCATGCTGGCCTGGGGTTACTCAGCAGCTGGACTTTCAGTTAAAGAGCAGAATCAGAATGGGTCAGAGGTGAGCGCTCTTTCTAGCTCCACCTCCCACTGATAGGACAGTGGGTGACCCAGAAAAAGTTAACCTCACTATCTGGGCTTTGTTTTAGCATCTTTGAAATGGGAATCTCGGACCCTCCGGGGGTGACTGTAGCTCTGTGGTCCATGGTGCCCATTTAGGAGATTGAATTTGTGGTTTTGTTTGTCAGTCTTCCTTCTAGGAGGAGACATGAAAGAGTGTCACTTCACTATTTGGATGGCCTAGACTCAGACCCCAGCTTTGTCATCCAACAAAGGTGCCACTTGAGAATGTCCTAGAGTCTCTAGCATAAAAAATATGGAGAGAATACTCATGACTCCTTCATAGAGTTGGGTCACAATGGTGGCAATTAAATATGAAATGTTTGTAAATCGGGCAAAAATGGAAAGGGTGTGATAAACATGGCAGAGAATGTAGAGAATGTCCTACTCTTGGAGTGGTACCTAGTACATTATTTCATAACCCAGTTCTTATGGGATGTAGGACTTGATACTTCCATTTTATAGATGAAACTATTGAGATTTAGAAATATTCAAGAGCTTGTCCTCTAAGTCAGATATTCATCATCAGCCAAGACAGTGCAATCTCTTGCCCACAGTGTCAAAGTCCATTGACTTGTTCTTGTACACTCGGTTTTCCTGTGTGGGCCAATCCTACCCAAAACTAGGGTTCTATAATTCTCATAAGGCTGAGGGTGGTGTCCAGAGAGATCCACTGAGGTAGAAAGCAGTGGACACAAATCCAACCACCAGTCAGGTGGGGCTGCCGTCCCTGCAGAGGAGGCAGCTAGCTGTATTTGTACAGAGAAAAGTTGAAGGCTTCTTCTGGGAATGCTTTGTTGAAAGTCATATTGTGGTGGGCAGCCTAGGAAAGACACCCCCTTATGAGGCAGAAGGAGGTCAGCAACCTCAGATGAACTCACTCTTGACTGGGGCCGAGCATAGATGCTGAAAGGAATGGCCTCTTGTTCTCTTTATGAGACCGACATGCTGTTCCAGCCCCAGGGAGTACAGGTCAGCAACTTCATGAATTACACTCTTGCTTGTAATCCAGTTGCAGGGTGAAATATTATGTTGCCTAGGGCAGGGCTATTCCTGGCTCTTAGTTGTTTAAATTACCGAGTTTCCTGTTTGGAAGGAAAGGAGATTTATTGAACAGCTACCAAGTATCAGGTCTGGTGCCCCTTGCTTGGCTTTAATGGCTTTATTTAACCCTTACAAGAACCACATGTTATATTCTGCCGTGTGGTTGACTAGATGGTAATAGGATCTAATAGTAGAAGGAATGTAATGGAGGTCACAGTTTTGTAAGTGTTAAAGCAGAAACTCAAAGTCTGTGCCTGTCTGACTTAAGTCTCAGTCCACAGCAGCATTCTGCCCATCTGGGTGATACTGGCAACCAATGCACCTGTAAAATCTACAGCCTTTCAATGATAAGAGGTCTGCCAGCAGAGATTGTAGGCATTCCCAGAGAAAGCCCCACTAGTTTCATGAACAGACAATCATTCACCCATGTGCTAATACCCACACCCTACCTAACGTGTGAGTCGTGTGTCCTTCATTCTGTCACTAGGAATGAAAGCATGGATGC
The DNA here is from genome assembly GCA_001685075.1 of Bramus lutescens. NCBI lineage: Eukaryota > Metazoa > Chordata > Mammalia > Rodentia > Cricetidae > Bramus > Bramus lutescens. Next base: position 323,958 of record LOEQ01000495.1, read on the forward strand.
TTCGACAATCCTGTGCGAATATCACATTTCAGACTGGCAGTAATGGTGCATCCTTTGTCTCGACATCAAAAGCCATTTAGATCTTGACAAGTCTATATATGTGTAGAAAAACATAAATAAGTACAGAAAATCAAGCCCCTCGGGAATCCAATTGTTCTATTTTCCAAGGAAATGAAAGCAAGGATAACTTAAAATGAATAAAAATATACTCTCCATTTGGAAGTCTGTGATTGGCAGTGTTTACCAGAAATTACGTGAACTGTAGGCTTGAGTTTCTATTTGATTGTGGGGTTGAATCCACGCCTGAGCTCTGAGCTTCTGGCTTCGTGAATGATTGCTACTGCTGGGGGAATTGGCAGTGTGACCGGGCCGAGGGAAGGGATAAGATGATTAGGTCCAAGACTCCACTTCACTGCTTCTTCCTCCGAGACTTAGAATCCATCTCGCTTTCAGTCTCTTAATATTTCCTGAACACCGTGAATTTCTCTAGGGGGCTTTATGGCCAGAACTGATCGTGCTCAATTCTCCAGGGAGGAAATGGGCAGGTTTGTCTTGCTTATTCATTTATTAAGTAAAGAGCAGAAGCAGAGAGGGGAGTCTCCTTATCTTTTACCATTAAAACGTGGTGGCTGAAGAAGCCTAGGCAGCCACAAAGGTGACCAACCCTCAGCCTGAACCTCTTCTCAACTGGATCACTGTCCCAGCAGCCTGGCTCCTGCTTCCTCATCCTTCTGCAGGTCTTTCTTCTCTTCCCTCGTTCCTTCGTTGCTCTGGTCTTTGCAATGCCTTTAAGCCTTCCCTCCAGACAGCCCTTTCTAGGTACAGTGGCCAAGCCTGAATCTAAGTTTCTCAGCTAGCAACAGATTGTTTTGAGGACTTTTCTCAGTAAGCCATCAAGGCTGGAGACTGATGGCTGAGGGCGAGCATCTCCCTTCATCTGCTGCTCAGTGTCCCTGTCATTCCCTTTCCAAAGACAGCAGCATCTCAGAGCCTGCCCTTTCCCCACAACTTGACCCTACCCAGAGTCCATAAGGTCATGAGCCTTCTCTGTGGCCTAAGTACACCTTCCAGTCCTTTGTTTCTTGTTAAGCTCCTGCTTCTCAGAGAAATATCCTAGTAAAATCTGCGTGATGTCCTTCATAGTTTCTAGCTTGGATCCCACCAGGGGCCTGACAAGCCTGGGGCACCTCTGAGATGCTTTCTCCCTCCTCCCCTGACTGCCTCCCTCTAGGAAGCATTAGGTGTTCAGACTGTCTGGTCAGCTGAGACTCATCAGTAAGCTCAGGGGCCCATTGTCCACTCCCTGTGTATGGCTCCTCTGCTACAGCTTGAGGGGGGATAGAATCCCAGAGGTGGAACTTTGAGAGACTAGCAGGATGCTCAAAATGTTTAGGGCATCTCTAGGTCTGAGACCTTTGATATTGTGAATCAGGCAGCTTGTGTGGTGAGGGCTGTTTCACTTCAATGATAAAGTCAGATCTTTGCTTAGGACTCTGCCACACTAGTGACTGTGGATACAAAAGGGAGAGATAAGATATGTAACTCCAAGACTCTTGAAGATCAAGGTTAAGTTCAGATTCCTCAGTAAACACAGGACGTTTAGTTCAGTTCACTTCCCAGGTCAAGAATTAGAAGCCCAGGGATATTGACACACCGGCCTCTGGTCACTTGGGTAATTATTGCTAAAGATTTTATTACACTTGATTAGTAAACTCATAATAGGGGATAGGTATTGGAACCTCAGTGTTCATATTTGCCACTTCACTGGACTTTGGGTTCAACAGTCATGAGAGAAACTTGATTCAGAGAGACCTACACTTCATAAAGTTTCCCTGGCTTCCCCAAGTTCACATGGGTCAGAAGGAGGAAAGATTTTTCCCATGCTGTCACTGTTACAGAAAGAAAGGAGTTTCGAAATGGTGAGTATGGAATCAAAATGCCTATAAAAAAGGTACCCAAAGTTTACTAACATCATACTTTCCTACAATTGGGCATGGGGGATGGGAAATATAGTGGGGTTATTTTTAGAAACAGCATATAAAAAGTTGAGGGCCTCTTCTGGGCATACTATCTTAAAAGTCATATTGTGGTGGGAAAGCTGCAAAAGACACCCTCTTATGGGAGCAGGAGGAGGTCAGCAACCTCAGGGGAACTCACCCTTGACTGGGGCCAAGAGATGGTGTGTTCCTTGAGGACTTAGGCACATCCTTGAGAGCTTAGCAGCCAAGGAAAGAAACATTCTAACAAGAGCTTGAACATAGGTGGCAGGGCCTGCCTGTGTGGTGATGGGACTGTCTGTCCTTACTTTCCCTAAACTGGATGTTCTCTGCTTGACCAAATTGCTATTGGAAATAACATGCATATAGGTCTCTCCCCAGGATGGATTCACCAGCTTATCTAAAGGAAAGGTACATCCAGTCCACTTGAGTGCTGTGTCGGGAACAGTGGGCATGAAGCATCCTCATCTATGCAACTTGGCTGTGCTGAAGACATCAGCAGAAAGGGACCTGTAGGCAGGGTAAGAGAACCATGGAGGTGGTAATTCAGGTCATCATCATGGCCTTAGATTTTTTTCATCTCTCTCCACTCTCCCTAGCTTGGCCTATTCTCTCCTCTATTTTCTACTTCTTTCTTCCTAATTCCCCCTTTATATTTTGGTAGCATAGGCAATAGACTAGGTAGAGATCCTGCCTGAAATTACCTTGGAGTTAGGGGCCAGCAAAATTAGGACCTAACACTCTAGGACCACAGGCCACAGGTTGGCTCTTGCCTAAGCTTCACAGAGTCTTAGATGCTTAGCTCCTCCTATCTCCAAGCTCGACTGTGGACCCCTTATGCTGCAAAGCCTTCTAGTGCTCCTAAGCAACTTGAGAGTCCATTTTTGTCTAGTACGAGTGTCATCATTCTTAAATACTACCAATTAATTAAATGGTTTTTAAAGGCAAGAAATGGTCCACAGGCCTTCAGAGTGATCTACAGTATTATGCTTACACACTTTAAAAGCTGACTGCCCATCTAGCTGCTTGATTCCAAGCACGTTTCTTAACCTCTGAGTGTTAGTTCCATTGACTGCCAAGCAGCCTATCGGATAGAATATCAAGGCCCCACCGCACTTCTTTTGGAAACAAGATGACATCACAACTCATAAACCCTCTGCTCTCTCCCATCTGCCCCATAGGGTGACGGTGGTGTTTTAGTCATGGATACATCAGATTCCAGAAAAGCAAAACCAGTGGCCTCTGCACTATCAGCCCGAGTTCCTCCTGCAAACGATCAGATCGCAAGCGCTCACAGTGTGTTTTCACCCTGCTTTGTTGAAAGCCATTTCCCCAAAATGCATTTTACGTGGGCAATGAGTCTCTATTCATGCACAATTTCACATGAAAAGATTTGCCCTTTTCATCGCACGCATGGCTTGAATCGGCCAGCCTGTGTGAAAATATTTCCATTCATTAGCATGCCAAATGATGGCACTGGCCTGGAACTTAGGTCGAGATTGCCATAGACTCACAGAATCCTAACACTCTGAGCATGCTCAGAGGACCCTTGAGTCTAACCTTCCAACTAATGGTTCTTTAAATGCATCTGACATCTCATTCTGTGGTGGTGGAGCTAACCATTCTGAGAAGTTGCCCAGACCACCCTCCTTATATGGAACGTCCTCCTTGTATTGAATCTAAGTTGAAGTTTCACTAATTTTTGCTCACTGATCTACCTTCCAGTACTATTGACAAGAAAATTTGGTGACAATAATTCATGAGTTTGATTCCAAGCACCTTTCTTAACCTCTGGAATATCAAGGCCCATGTTATACTTATAACAGTAGGAAGCTACATCACACAAATCAGGCATGTTCTAGATTTTCCGATAAATATTCATGTATTTGTGTGCTTGTTTGTTTAACAAGCCTGGCTCCGACCTCACTCTGATTTTAAAATGAGGAAGGGTGAGGCACAGAAGCTGCATGCCCCAGCTCCTGGGCTGCTGGTTAGGAAAGGCAGAAGACACTCAGGGGCTCATGTCCTTGAAGACTGCAACTACAAATGTCCTATCAGCCCATGTGTCAGGGTCTACTCTAAGACTGAGATAGTTGATGTAGTCTGCAGCCAGCTCTAATAATTTACTGTAGAACAGTTTGTGCATGCTTTCCCATATTCCCTAAAAGCATTCGTTGTTGGCATATATTCATTATACAAAATAATGAATCTCGTCAAGATAATGTCATATAAGTACATCATGTATTGTGGCCTTATTCAACCTCACACACCCTTCCATTTCTCCCTCTAAGAAGTGTCCCTCACATCTCGGAAAGCTCTTCTAGCATGTTGTCCCATTCACTCTCTCTGGCAGATCTTCCATGTCACATTTGGCTTGTGGGGNNNNGATACGTAACTACATACGCTCCAGAATTCACAACTGAGAGAAAGCGTGAGTATTTGTCCTTCCCAATCCAACTTTTTCTTTTAATATGATCTCAAATTGCATCCATTTTCCTGCAGAGGACATAATTTCACTTTTCATGGCTGACTAAAACTCGGTTGAGAATATATCCCACATTTCCCTTGTCCAAACATCATTTGACAGGCTGATTCCTAACTTGGATATGGTAAATAGTACAACAATAAGCACACACAGGCAAATATCTCTGTGGTGTATTGAATTATAATCCTTCAAGTACATGCCCAAGAGTATAGGTGGGTCCTATGGTGATTTTATTTTCTTAATGAGAAACTTCCTTACTGGCTTTCATAATGGCTGGATGAACCTATACTTCCACCAACAGTGCATGAAAATTCTATGCCCCTACACACACACACAAACACACACACACACACACACACAGTGCGTGAACACTTGTTGTTTTCTGTTTTCTTAATTACAAACATTTTTCCTGGGACGAGATGGAACCTCTTTATTGGTTTAATTCACATTTTCCTTGTGGGTTAAGGATGCTGAATTTTTTTTATTGGTCCTTTGTACTTCATCATTTAAGAGCTCTTTTAATTGAATTTGCTCATCAATTGAATGGATGGTTTGATATTTAATTTTTTAAGTTCTTTATATGTTCTAGAGATTAATCCACTACCAGCTGCTTGATTTGCATTGCCTCCCAGCCTGTAAGCCAATGGTTCTCAGCCTGTGAGTCATGATTCCCCCAGGGGTTGCATATCAGAGAGATATTTACACTGCAATTCATAACAGTAACAAAGTTGCAGTTTTGAAAAAGCAATGAAATAATTTTATGGTTAGGGTCATCACAATATGGGAAATTGTATAAAAGAGTCACAGCACTAGGAAGGGTGAGAATCACTGCTTAATCTATATCTTCACTTAATTTATCCTTTGCTGTTCAAAAGCTTTTTATTCTCATGTAATTCCACTAATTAATTCTTGGTCATATTTCCTCACTGTTGGAACCCTTTGTCAAGCATTCTTGCTTATCTCTTTGCTTTCTATATATTTTTCTCTAGCAATTTCAAAGTTTCGGGACTTGTGTTAAGGTCTTGGAATTGATCTTTATGCAGTATGAGAGGTAGAGATCTAGTTTCTTCTATGTGTGATACTCCGTTTTCTCAGCACTAGTCTTTGGAAAGACTACTTTCCCCATATATGATAGCTTTTGTTGTTTTGTTTGTTCTTAATCTCAAATTGGCTGTGGCCGTTTGGGTTTATTATTTAAAAATCCTCTGTTCTATTCCATTAATCTACCTGTCTGTTTTTATGTCTTTAACATGCTGGGGATTTTTAGCTATGGCTACTCTAACTTGAAATCAGGTATGGTGATGTCTCCAGCATCATTCTTTAGCCCAGTATTGCTTTGGCTATGGTTTTGTCTTTTCTACCTCCTTATGAATGTTAGGATTGTTTCTCTTATTTCTTTGAACCATTTTGCCACTGGGATTTTAATGATAATTCCACTGACTCTGTGAGTTGCTTTCAGTAACTTAGCCACTTTATAATATTGTCCTGATCCATGAGCATGGGAGGTCTTTCCATCCTCTAGTGTTTCATTCAATGTCTTCCTTTGGTGTTTAAATTCTTCATTGTAGAGGGGTTTCTTGGTTTTGGTTTATTTCTGCATATTTTTAAACTATTGTAAATGATATTGTTTTCCATATTTCTTTTCCAAAACATGTTTGTTACTAATCAGCAAAGATCACTGATTTAGGTCTATTTATATCCTGCTATTAGTTTCAAAGTGTTTATCAAGCCTAAGCATTTTCTAATGAATTCTTCAGTGTCTTACATATAGGACCATATTGTCTGAAAATAGGGATAATTTGATTTTTTTCCTTCTCTTATTGTTACAGATGTGTTTATTTCTCTGATCTTATTGTTCTAATCTAAGACTTAATGGGCTATATAGAGGAAGAATGGGGAAAGTGGGCACTTATCCCATTCCTGTTTTTAATGAATATCCTTTTTAGCTTTTCTCTAGTATAATGCTGACAATAGGTTTGTCGTACACAGCCTTTATTATACGGAGGCATGTTCATTCTTTTTATTCCTAGTTTCTTCAAGTTTTATTATGGAAGGATGTTGAATCTGTCAAAGGACCTTTCTGCATCTATCAAAACTATTATGTGATTTTGTCCTTTAGTATATTGATATGATATATTACTTTTTTGATTTGAGCCATCCTTGTATCCCCAGAATCAAGTCAACCTCACCGCAGCGAATGATCTTGATAGGTTCCTAAATTCATTTGGCCAATATCTTATTGAGAAGTTTTTCTATCCATGTCCACTAGGGAGTTTAGATTGGAATTTTTATTTTTATTATATATTTATCCAGTTAGACTATCATAAAAGTAGGTTAGTAATGTTTCTTCAGTGTCTATGTTATGCAATCATTTAAAAGCATTGATGTTACTTTATTTTTCAACAGTGTGGTGGAATTCATTGGTAAATCTGCCTGGTACTGGCATTTTTGCTGGCAGCTGTTCATTCCTTCCATCCCATTGCTTGTTCCATGGTCATTCACGTTGTTAATATCCTCTTGTTTTAATTTTGGAAGGCCATGTGTGGTTAGATGTTTAACTATTTCTTTCAGACTTTCCAATTTATTGGATTATAGGTTTTCAAAGTTTGCCCTAATAATCCTCTCAATTTCATTGATATTTGTTGTAATGTCATTTCTTCAGCTCTAATTTTATTACTTTTTATTTTTCTCCCTTTTTATTTTGATTATTCTGGGTTTGGCATCACAGAAGAGAATTCCTTGGCAAGTTTGTGAGAAGGTTTCCAGGAACTTTAACCCATCCTGGATGTGGGCAGCACCAGCCCTTGGCAAGATTTCGAGACTAAGTAAAATGAGAGCTTAGTGGTAATTTTAGTGGGAGTATGGGAACCCAGAGGCCAGTAAAAAGCTGAGCCGTGAAGACCTAGATTACAAGGGTCTAGATGGACACAAGGATTATATAGGAAATTGGTCTAGAAACCGTCTATGTTACATTCTTGCAAAGAATCTGTAGCATGCCGTGTCTTGAGAACTGTTAAAGACTGTGGGGACTTTTGAACTGGAATGAATATACTTTACCACTAGGAGAAGACATGAGCCTGTGGGGAACAGGGACAAAATTCTGTGACTTAAAATGTTGTTTTGGTATCAAGTTGTAATAGTTAGCCGGGCAGTGGTGGCACACGCCTTTAATGCCAGCATTCAAGAGGCAGAGGCAGGCAGATCTTTATGAGTTCGAGGCCAGCCTGGTTTACAAGCGCTAGATCCAGGACAGGCTCTAAAGCTACAGAGAAACCCTGTCTTGAAATAAAGAAGTTGTAATAGTTGGCTTAATTATCACCTCAATGAAATTTAGAATCACTAGGGACACTGCTCTGGGTGTTTGTTGAAGAATGTGTCCAGAGAGACTTAACTGAACAAGGAATACTCATCCTGAATTTTGTCAGTGCTATTGTGGAAACACCTGGGGTTCTGGACCAAACGAAAATTTGCAAAGAAGACAGCCAGAGGAGCTTTTTGATTCTGATTGTAGATATAATGTTAGCAACTGCCTCACACTCCAACTACAGTTCCTTCCTATCATGATGGACATTATCCCCTTAAAATCCATGTTTTTCTTTAAGCTTCTATTGCCAGACATTTTGTCACAGTAATGAGGAACCTAATAGAATCTTTCAACCACACTCTGATGGTCCTTTGCTTGGTTCCTGTTTAGTATTCTAAATGCCCCTGTATCTGATGATCATCTCTATAGGTTGTGAAATTTTATTTTATGATTTTTATCTAATATATTTTCTAGGTCTTTGACTTATAGTTTTCTTCCTACATCCATAGTTCATAAACGTTGTATTGTGGCAATGCCCTGTAGATATCATATGCTTTGTTCATACTTTCTTAATATTTTATCTTTATGTTTGTCTAAGCATTCTAATTTAACCACTTTGTCATTGAACCCAGGTGGTCTAACTTGCAAATGGTTTTTTCCTTTGGTGAGGTTTCTACTAAATATTTCATTTGAGTTATCATTATTTTAATTCCAAAATTCACTATTGAATACTTTAGTATTTTTAGCTCCTTATTGGGAATTATTTTAACATATTATATTGAATCTTTATGCATTCATCTGTTTATTTTACTGAAGAATTACTTGTGTCCTCTTTTGTTTTATTGACTATTCTTATATTCTTTCTTTTGAATATTTTCCAGTAAAAAGTATCTTTATTAGACCACATATATAATTATATAATATTTATAGTTTTACAAAGAGCATTAATGGTTTAAGAATAAATTAATGTGTTATATCAATTACTACTTTTTCATTTCTTAAAAGGTAAAAGATCATCAATTTTTGCGTGGTATTTTTTCTGTTGTTTTTATTGAGCTATATATTTTTCTCCACTCCTTTCTTTTCCTCCCTACTCCTCTTCTACCCATTTACTCAGGAGATCTTGTCTTTTTCTACTTCCCGTGTAGATTAGATCCATGTGTGTCCCTCTTAGGGTCCTCATTGTTGTCTAGGTTCAGTAGGGCTGTGAATTATAGGCTGGTTTTCTTTGTCTGAGTTCTTCATCAGGAATTTTATATAATTTATTCTCACAAGAATCCAGTACCATGGAGTTTATAATTTTGCAAGGGTCATGTTACCTTAATTATTTCATTCACTGGGACTTGTTCATCTTAGATTATATTGTTGTTTGACATTTTAAATTATCTCTAGTCATAGTATTCAAGAGAAATAGGTCATAACAGAGTTGGTCATCCTCTCTAGACCAGGTGTATGGGTCCTCGGATAAACCCGCCTTCCAACACCATTTCAAGAAGAGAATATTAACAACAAAAGCAACCACAACTCAGAGATAGCTCTGATTTAGTGGATAACATCTTACCAGGGCTTAAGCTGCCTTGTAGCCCATCTCATAATCTTCATTTCTGTATGTTTACTCCACTAAGTTCAGACGACCTCCCATGAGGCATCTGTGTTGCCCTGTGGGTCCCCAGGTCTTGTACTCTTAGTGGGTGGAGACAGTGTTTTGAAGTTGAGAAATGTGATTTTGCGGAGTTTTCTGTTCTTCCTGGCAAGGTGGTTGGATTGCAGCTCTCAAAGTCTGTTGCTCCTGTTTAATAAGTCGGACTGTGAAGACCTCGAGTAGCTTTTCCAGGGCCTGTTCATGTAGCCTGTCACGCTCCAGTTGACAACTGTCTGCTGTCTTCATTTCTGGAGATTTTCCTTTTCTCTTTAGCTTATGGACTCAGAGTGGTGGCAGGGAGACCCTATCCCTCCATGTCGCTTTCTTCAGTGCTTGAGGCTACAGTCTTATGTTACACAGCTAATGTTCAATATTTCTACATTTCATCTACTTTCTCCATCTGCTACTTTCTGTGATTCTCCATTGCCTTTCCACACTTCTATCCTCTCTTTGAAGTCATGGAATGAGTGTTTTCTTTTAGACTGTGAGGACAAAGCAGAGTGCTGTTTGTCTCTCCTCTGTCATCTTAACCAGTCTCCTTTCCCAGATCTTTAAATGAAAGTGAATCAACTTTTTATAGATCGCATAAATATAATTGGTGTATATTGTGTCCAGGGATGCATATCTTTTGAGTTAGCATTTAGGAGGTCCTGGACAAAGCTTTCTCTGGTCCTGCTATAACTAGAAGTCCCTCTTCAAACTTCTTGTTGCTGTTCTTTGAATACCTCTCACATTACACTGTCAGTTTGACTAAACATGAAAGATAGTTTAGTGCCTTTTCATGGCTCAGAACATGTGTTCTCATGAGTATAACATTCTCTGATCATCACTGTGGTTCAAGACGGCCAATATACTTCTCTCTCTTATCTTCCAGTGTCTTATTCTGTTGCAATCACCATGCTAGTACCTGAAGATGCATGCATGCATTTTCACTAGATTTCTCCCCAAGACCATTCTGGTAGACTATTACACATGACACTAATTATGGAAAAGGCAGGAATGAGACCTGAAAGAGAAGATAGCTTTACTCTACTGAACTGGGGGACTCCAAACTCCCATGAATGAAGGAAACAAGAAGAAAGGAAGGATATGCAATGCTTAGAACAATGGGTGGATCCAACTGTCTACAAACCTAGAAATCATGAAACTCTTAAGATAATATATAAATGCTCCTAAGGAGGCCATAGAAGAATTTACCAATATTACTAAAAAGGAAAAGAAAGAAAAAGACTGGCTAATCTTACCACATTCAATTTTATTATGAATATATAACCAAAACCACAAATTAATATGTTATAAAAGATGCTGATCATGCAATTATATAAACACAAAGGTTATATACCATATAACTAGGGATATGTGTGTATCCATAAAAAAACAGAAATTCAAAATCCACAAGTAAAAGACAAAGGCACAGACAATTGGATTTTTTAATGTAAAGATAATATATGGAAAAGGAATCTCAGATACCTTTTCACAACCTTAGCCTTTCTCTTCCAACAAACTAGCAAATGTTTAAAGACATGACAAAATCAAGTGCTGGCAATGGGATAATAAAGGGAAATCATATCATGTGCAGGAATATACATTGATAATGTGTCTATTCTTTCTGTTGCTGTGACAAAACACTATGTTCAAAAGCAACGTGGGGGAGGAACGGATGTCAGCTTACACTTTATAGTCCATCACTGTGGGAAGCAGGGCAGGAGCTCAGGGGAGGAGCCCAGAGGCAAGAACTGAAGCAGAGTCCATAAAGAAACAGGGCTTACTGGCCTGCTCCTAGGAGCTTTCTCAGCATGATTTCTTTTTTTTTTTCTTTTGGAGGGGATGGGGGTGTTTCCAGACTGGGTTTATCTGTGTAACAATCCTGGCTGTACAGGCATTTGCTTGACTAGACTGGCCTCAAACTCACTGAGGTTCATGCACCTCAACCTCCCAAGTGCTTGGATTAAAGGGGTACACCACCACCAACACCAGGCTTTAAAAAAAAAACAGGATTTCCCTGTATAATAGCCTTGGTTGTCCTGGAACTCACTCTATAGACCAGGCTGGCTTCAAGCTTACAGAGATCCACCTGCTTTTGTCTCCCGAGTGTTAAGATTAAAGGCATGTGCCACCACCAACCAGCTCAGCCTGCTTTCTTACATAACAGGAACACCTGCCCAAGGGGGCATCACTCACAGTGCACTAGGCTCTCCCACATCAATCATTAATAAGAAAATGCACCATAGATCTGCCTACAGGAAATCTGATGGAGGTATTTTCTCAACTGATTCTCCTTCTTCTTCCTAGGTATATCTAGGTTGTGTCAAGTTAACAAAGCCACCCAGAAGAGATGATATACTTGCAAAGAACAGTTTGGCTGTCTGAATGTAGACATTCCCATGACACTGAGTTGCAGATTTTGATATATAAATTTTATATATTTTATACTGTATTGACCAGCTTTATAATAATCACCTGAGACAACTTGAAAAGAAGAAAAGTGTATTATATTTTGTCTCCCTATTTCAGTGTTCAGTCCAGAATTCCTTGGCCCCATGACCTTACGATCCATCACAGTGAGGACAGTCCACATATCAATGGATAGCTATTCATCTTACAGTTGCTGAGAAGCAGAAAGAGGCATACTCACACAGATTAGTCGGGACCTGACTTCCCTGCACAGATGAACTTCCTAAAAGTTTTTCAACCTCCTACAGACTGACAACCCATCCTTTAACACACAGGCCTTTGAGAGACACTTCCAAGCTGTAGTGTATGTATATATGCATATATATATGTACACATACACATCATGTACCTGTATAAAAAATAACTCTAGAAAATTCACATTTCCAAACTGTAGTGTATATGGATATACATACAAGTACACATACATATACCTATGTAAAAAAAAGCTCTATAAAATTTTACACTTCCAAGCTGTAATGTATGTACACACACACACACACACACACACACATACACAAATACCTCTGTAAAAACTCTAGAAAATTTACAACATGGATTAAAAATATATTGTAATCTCATTTATAATAAAAATTAAGTCACATGAATGCTCATCAATTCAGGGAGAACAATGGAAATATTTATATAATGAGAGATTAAAAAACAGTAAGTTCAAGTGAGATCTAAAAGAACATACAATTTGCAGGAAAATAGATAGAGCTGTAGATCATCATATCAAGTTAAATAACCCAGACTCAGAAAGACAAATAATGCATGTTTTTTTCATATCTGGAATGTAGGTTAACATATATTATATATACTATATATTATATCACATATATATGATATGAAAACAGAAGAGGGAGAATATGGCAGGTCACAAAAATAAGCAATCCAGAGAAAGGAGAGCCAGGAAGGTTTCCATGAGAAATGATATAAAGGATAACATGAAGGAATGCCAGGGTTGAGTCAAGGGTGGGTGCTGAAAAGATGTAGAAGCTAAAAATGTTAACTAAAACAGAGAGCTATGAGGGTCCCACAAGATGATCCAGATGCAGGCTGAGCACCGGTGCTGAAGCTGGCAATCTGCATACCTTTGTACTGTGTGCCACTGTATTTATGATCTAGAGTGCATTTGACATGTACATGTTATCAACTGACACATGAATAAGTCATTCCATGTGTCACTGTGCTATAAGTGCATGGATGCATTTATGTACATCAGTTGTCAGTAACACAAAACCAAGACATTCCATGTGCTACTGTACCTTGAGGATGCATAGGTACTTGGTGCATATAATAATCATTGGTGACACAGGAAAGAGTCATTCCTTGTTGTACATGTGTTTGTTCATACACGGTCTGAAGATGGAAACCCCATTTGAGGTGCACCTCTTCTTCAAAATTCCACCTGAAGAAAGGAAACCTTGATGGGTGTCATCTTGGTTACTCCTGGGCGTCACACATGAGGAAAGAGCTGGATTAGAACCTGCAGGTCTTTGATTATCACCAAGTAAGTCAGAAACAGTTAAAACCTCTAGGCTCCCATGGAAGTCTTCTGTCAGACCATGGATCCAGAGATAACCTGTGGATCGCCTTCTCGGGGTTTACATGCTGTCTTTCAGCATAAGCTCTAATTATAATTTGAAACAAACAAACAAACAAACAAAAACAAACCAAACCCATACACCACAGTGTTGTCTAGCATCCCCTGTCTGCTAAGCAGATGTATGATGTTAGAAACTTTTTTTATATCTCGCGTGACTACTTTGAAATCAAGAGAAGCAATCAGAGAACACTTAATGATCTTGCCAACTAACTCTTTTGACACATTTTGTTCCTTTGGTTCTCTCAGTGTGGATAAAGTAACTAGCACTATTTGGAAGATGTATGATTTCAGGATCAGGCATGGTGACTTGGGCCAAAGCCACAAAAAAAGATGAAAGGACACTGTGACCTTGGGCATGAGGATTTCATTGCCTCAGCATCTTGCTTCCTGGGCTCTCCCCATGAGACGTGCTGTCCTCTGAATGGAGAAGAGAAAATTAGGAGCTCACAGACCCCCTCCCAACTCCAGGGGTGATTCGTTGCTGTGCACAGGTGCACAGCATGCACGGAGGGACTCTCTACTTACATGCTCACACACCCTCAGCACGGAGCAAATCACACCCAGTGACATGGTTCCTGCACAGTGGGAGCGCCCGCTGAACAGTCGGCAGGCCTGCCATTCAAAGGCTCTTCGTTCCACCTACAATTTTCTTCCTCCGTTTCAAGGACAAAACGTAGAAGTTAGAAAGTCGCTTTTTACAAAGTACTGTGCTTTCCTATGGGGCACTAAAGGACTTCTCTGAAATTCCCCAATGTCTTCATCTCAGGAAGTCTGAGGGTGAGGATGACCTTCGCCACTCACAAGTTGGCAATGACTTTGGGCAAATTCTTAATTTCGATACATTCATGTGTAGGTGGAAGATAATCATACTTGGATTTGCAGGGTAGGGAGGAAATGCATCCAATCTGAGGACCGGGGAGAGATTTGGAAGTTAAGGAGCACAGCCTTCAAGGGAGAGCTGGTACTATGTTTCTAAGGAAGTTGCTTATTCATGTCTGCTCTTCACCTGGCATGAGCCTCAAACTGCAATTTAAACTGCTGTGTTGGCTGAGCTGGAACAAAGTGATTTTGAATGCACAAAGGTGGAAGTTTTTGCTTAAAATTTTATATTTGGTATTTGGGCCAAAATTAAATTAGTGTTTCCTAATGGCATTTTAAAGTCTATGATCAGAAATCATTTAAATTGTTATGTTACCTTTTATTTTTCCCCCTGAGCTGGAGGCTGGAGGATCTTACATTATCCATTGTAAGGAAAGAAAGCCAAGGAGATTCCGCTCTGTACCCTCATCTCCAGATGTGGCTTTTAAATGAGCTGCATTTCTTCTAGAGCTGGACTTAAATGTTGACACATCTGTAAAATTAACAAAATTATGATAAGTTAAAAAACAGGAATCCCTGGATGAACCACCAATAGATGATAATTACCAACATTTGTTTTAGGCACAGTTGCCTTTAAAATTTTTTAAGCCAAAATAAACCTGTCAGAAAAAGTCAAAAGTTCTCTCTGGCCTTTGAGGCCAGTCCTATTGCCTATCTATGTTCTTCAGGGGTTATTACTTTCAGGAATTAATGCTTTGTCTTTAAAAGACTATTTTAAATATACTAGTTTATGCACAGATAGCATCGGTTGCTTTATTTTTGTATGTGATTTAAATAAAAACCACAAGAGGCCTGAGAGATGTCTCTGTGGTTAAGATCACCTGCTGCTCTTCAGGGGGACCTGTGCTTAGTCCCTAGCACCCAAAGTAGGTGACTCTAAAACCTCCTTTGACTCCAGCTCCAGCAGATCCAATGCCCTCTTCCGGCCTCCATAAGCATCCCCACTTATATACACAAATACCCCCACATATACATAAATTAAAAACCTGAAATTAATAAATGCATTATATAGTATATACAGCATATTATTATATGCAATTTTTGCTTAAATTGTGTTTTTTTTTATTTCATTTGAACTTACTATGATTTACTCTCTCATTATGTGAATATTTCCATCTTTCTCCCAAAATTGATGGGCTTTCACGTGGTTTAATTTTTAGTATAAATAAGACTCCAATTCATTTTTAATTCATGTCTTTTTGTGTACACATTGATAAATTTTTCTAGAGATTTTTTGCATAGGTACTAGTGTATATATATATATAATGTATTATGTATGTACACATACACTACAACTTGAAAGTTTAAATTTTTTAATTTATGTATGTATACATATGTATATGTATATACAGATACACTACAGCTTAGAAGTTTAAAATTTTCTGGAGTGTTTTTACATAGGTACATGTATGTGTACTTACGCATGTATGTATATACACATACACTACAATTTGGAAGTGTCTCTCAAAGGCCTGTGTGCCCATCCTTCTTTTATGTGTGAAAGGGTCACTTGGGTAGTCAGTGCCTTTGGTGTGCTAGAGAAGGCATGATAGGTATGAAAGAACCCAAGAAATTCTCAAGTATTTAGACTCCTGTTTATATTTTACCAACTATCAGGTTCCTGGCCTCGGGGCAGTTCCCTTCACCTCCCCTCCCCTAAGAATGCATGCTATAACAATTACCTTATCATGATCATGTTGAGAAGGGCTTGGGACTCAAGAGGAACCAATGGTCCCTTCCCATTATATCCCAAAGTCAGCCAGGGTTAGGGTTACTTCCTGATTCTTTTCTCCTTTCCATCCCCCATTTTGAGAGAAAGCGTTTTCCCCTAAATTCATTGTTAGTCTTGTTTTTAAAATAGGTCATCTATCTAGTTTTATGTTTTAATTTTATATAGTTGACCACGTGTTTAAGGATGTCCTATTTTCTTCTTTCTGCTCCAGCTTGTGCTCGGTGGCTGAACCTTGTGATGCTCCCATGAAGAGCCCACACAGATGACTTGAGGAAAACCACACCACATATGCATTTACCATCATTAGAACCTCGGTAGTCACCTTGGCTTATTACAGATTGTACTTATTTATTTTATAATTTTGCAATTATCGAGGAGTTCAGTCGAGGTCCTGCATCTCTTCAGTTTTAATTAGTCTTGTAAAGCTGTGTGTAACCCAAATATCTCCACTGCATTCTTCAGTGACCTGTCCTACTAATATTAGCTCAAGGAGCTATAGACCAGTAGTTTTCAACCATCTTAATACTGCATGTGACCCTTTAATACAGTTCCTCATTTGTGCTGACCCCAACCATAAAACTATTTCCATTGCTACTACATAACTGTGATTTTGCTACTATTGTGAATTATAATGTAAATATCTGTGATTTCTGATGGTCTCAGGTGACCCCTGTGAAATTTTGGGGGTCAGATGACACATAGGCTGGGAACTACTACTGTAGACTATCGGCATTCTGTGTGAGTTTCCCCCAAGCCTACCCTAGAAAGAGTACCACAGGTCTTCACCCCTTGAAGCATGGCTTTGCCTTATGTACTAAATGATCCCACCTGGAAAACGGATGTACCATCCTCATGAAATGAAATTTAAATTTATATATTTTGAGAGGAAGTATGGGTTGCAGTTGTATTTGCATGTTTTAAGTCAGTGATTAATTTTCAAAATGATTCAAGCTTCCTAGACTACATGCATTTAATTATCAAAGAGGATGCACCTCAGGATTACTGGGAAGTGGAAACAAATGTACTGTACAGCATATAGGAATCAGTCAGTGCCTGGCAGGTTTCATTGTTTTTAATGTCAGTCATTATTATCTTTCTGCAGAACATTGAGATAGAAGACAGGCATTGAAAGAACCTTCCATGGGCATTTATCAATCACTAACACTACAACCTGCTCTGTGAGCATTCAAAAACTGATGTCAAGGCTGTTGACATGGCTCAGCCATTATGAGCACTTCTTGATTTTGTAAAGGACCTAGGTTTGATTCCCAGCGCCTCCATGGTAGCCCACAACTGTTTCCAGGTCCAAGGGATCTGACACTCTCTTCTGACCTCCCCTGACTTCTCCAAATACATGGTATATAGACATATACTCAGAGTCACACACATGCACATAAAATAAATACATAATTTTTAAATTATAAAATTAAAAATAAAATGTTAATAATAAAAAATAAAAAGACCAAGGCACATCTCTAGTATTAAACATTAAGAGGGAGGCATTCGTTTGCTAACATCCTCAGAGAAGCCTTTCCGAGGGGAGTGAGTATAAAATTGACCTTAGTGAGTTCCTTTCCTAACCCCCATTTATATTTTGTTTTGTTTTTAATTTAGTAAGTATACAAAAATAACAAGGTTCTATTTTATTGGTCAAATTTGTTCTTTGGCAGTTTAATTCAGGTACATAATGCATTCTCTTTATTCCCTCCCCCAACAGTCTCTCTGCCTTCTGCCCCGGTATCTTCCCCTCCTCTCTCTAAGTCCCTTTCCCTCATTTGCATCTTTTGTTTTCTTCTGTGACCTGCTGACTTTAACTGGAATTCTAGATGACCACCAGGGGGTTGGAAATATCTACTGGAGCCTATTGGATTCACTGTTTGGTATACAACTGAAAACAATGGCTGCCCTCCCCCACAATCCATCACTTCTCACTAGTCCAGCAGGGAGGAGTCCAGCTCCATGAACCTGTCCCGTCCGTGATTGGCTGTACACAGGCCCAGTCTTGCGCAGGGCAAGCGTAGGTTGCTCAAGTCATGTTTGCAGTGCCTTGAAGATAGCATTTCACAGCCCTTCTCCTCATCTTGCAGCTCTTACATTTTTCAGCTCGCTCTTCTCCAGTGTTCCCTGAACCTTATCGGATGGTGTAAATATCCCTCTTAGAGCTAAGCGCTCATTCGTCACTTTTTCTCAGCACCTTGATTATCCGCTGCTAGTCACCATGCAAGACGAATGCTTGGGGGCAGCAGAAGTATGACTGAGATCTTTATGATATCGATGCATGCTTACATTTATCATTGTACCTTGAACATGTTCAGAAACACTTCAGGGTCTGCCGTTACGCCTCTTCTTACACCCACTGGTCCCCTCTTCTCTCCTCCCCTTTCTGCTTTCAGGTGGTATATATTTTACCCATATATGAGGGGAAAGACACAATATTGTCTTTTACCCTCTCCTGGTACTCCATCGTGACCAATTCATCCTGCCATATTCTCCTTATTCTGCTTTCATATCATATATATGTGATATATAATATATAGTATATGTAATATATGGTAACCTAGATTCCAGATATGAAAGAAAGCATGCATTATTTGTCTTTCTGAGCCTGGGTTATTTAACGTGATATGATAATCTCCAGCTCCATCCATTTTCCTGCAAATGATGTGATTTACTCATCTTTATAGATGAATAAAACACTATTATGTACATATGCCACATTTTCTTCATCCATTTGCCATCTGATAGACTGGTTCTATTTCTTTGTCAGTGTGCTATAATAAACTTGGGTATGCGACTCTCTCTGCAGTGTGTTGGCTTAGAGTCTTTGGGTGTGTTCCTAAGTGTGGTAATATCTGGGCCATTATGAAAGTTCCATTTCAGGTTTTAGAGGAAGCACCATGCGAATTTTCATCATGTCTGAGATAGTTCACATTCCTACCAGCTGAGCATAAGGGGTCCCATTTCCCTGTATCCTCATCAGGGTCTGCTATCGTTGCTTTTCTTTATGATGGGCATTTTAACTGGAGCAATGGGAATGTAGTTTTCATTTGCACTTCTCTGATGGCTAAGGATGGCTAAACCTTGTATTTCTTCATTTGAGATTCACCTTTTCAGTGCATTACCCATCTATTGGTAGGATGGATGATTTGGGAGTAAATTTTGGAGTTCTTTTTAGGTTTTAGGTCTTTATCCCTTGCTAGATGTGGCGGTGACAGCCTTTCTCAGTTCTGCAGGCTGTCTCCTCAGTCTGCTCACTATTACTTTGCTATGGAACATTTTAAATTCATCAACCCTGTTTGCGATTCTTGCCTTCATGTTCTGAGTTAGTAGAGTCCTCTTAAGAAGGTCCTTGCCTATAAAGAGGAAATTCTTACATCTTCAATTATTTCTCCTGTGGTTTCCTCCAGCAGTATCAGAGTTTCAGGTCTTTTGTTAAGGAGTTTGATATACTTTCAATTGGTTTTTCAAACAGGGTGAGAGATGCAGGTTTACTTTCATTCTTTTACATGTGGACCAGCTTTCTCAGCAATATTTGTTAAACAGACTAATTTCTCTGGTGTATGATTTGACACCTCTATTGACAATCAGGTTGCTGCAGCTCTGTGTGTTTGTTCTTTGGATATTTGTCCCATTCCGTTTATCTACATATCTTTCTTTGTGAAATTCCATACCACTGTTGTTACTATGGCTCTGTAGTATAGTTTGAGATCAAATATTACAATACTTCTAGCATTGCTCTTACTGTTTAGTATTGCTTTGGCTGTTTAAGACCTTTTGTTTTTCATTTTGAATTTTAGGATTTTTTTTCCTCTGTAAAAAAGCGATTGGAATTTTGATGAAGAAGTCAATTGAATTTTTTGATTGCCTTTAGAAATTTAGACAGTTTCCCAGTATCAATTCTCCTGATCCATGAGCATCAGAAGTCTTTTAGCCTTCTGTTATCTCTTCAACTTCATTATTTGGTGTTTATGGATCTCTTTTGATCTTTAAAGCCAAGTGTCAGTGCCACCTCCTCCAGGAAGACCTTTTTCACTCCCT
This sequence comes from Bramus lutescens, assembly GCA_001685075.1. Lineage (NCBI taxonomy): Eukaryota > Metazoa > Chordata > Mammalia > Rodentia > Cricetidae > Bramus > Bramus lutescens. Next base: position 344,095 of record LOEQ01000495.1, read on the forward strand.
CTTTGCTGCCCAACCTATTATCAACCATTCTATCCTCTATTCAGTTCTATAGGGTATGTAGTACAGGGATACATTTAAAGATAAAATGTTCCTAAAGGGGGACACATTTTAATTTTCAGGTAGCTTTCTTATGCACTAGCACATAGCCTGGTGTCTGAGACAGTGTATAACAGCCTTGCTGCCAACTCTCTGGTGTGCTACCCATGTGTAGGTACTATTCTGAGTTCTGCCTTCCATGGCTCCATTTAGCTTCCTACAGGCTCCATGAAGATGCTGGGACAGCAACTGAGAGACCCATCCAAGATTACTCAATAGCCAGGATTTTTAGTCTCAGAAATTTTTAGTCCCTAAATGTTCCCTCTTCACCACTGTGGTAGTTCCCCTCCATATGTGTTTATTAACCCTGGCACAGTAACATTTCTAAGGTCTGGGCACCTCACCTGCAGTCCCTTAGTTAATGTTCCCAGTATGCTCTAATGCATTTTTTGCTTGGTTTTATAAATATGTAAACTAAGGCCTACAACTTCTTTTTTTATCTTGACCTAAAACACATGGCTAGTATATGGCCACATTTAAATCAAGCCTGTTAGTTACCCTCAAAGCGTGATGCCATGTAGACTAACTACCCCTCAATACTTAAGAAAGGGTGACATAGTAATTACCAGGAGATATAAAGATGTTTTCGAGTGGGAGATGAATGAGCACGTATTGTTTTAGCAGTATATGACTTCCGAAGTTGTATTGTGGAAATACGCCTAGATGCTGAGGACGAGATTGGCATGTCTTTTAGTGTCACAGGTTGTCTTTACAAAGCTGTCATGTGAACGCTAGGACTGTGGGGTCACATGAGATGGTGGACACTATGAATTATAGTCCGCTGTCTCTCCACTATATAAAACTAGAGTAGCAGAGAGAAGCAAGCACACTGGCCTGTCTGGGGCTGTAGCCACAGGTCTGAAGTCAGGCTCACATAGGTGTGGTTTGATTTGTCTGCCAGGATCTTTGAACTTGTTCCTGTAGGCAATGAGGAGGTCTCAGAGATACCATGATATCATCTAAATAATATTTGCCCTTCGAAGTTAGTGTGTGATTGCCTTCCATTTGGATTTATAATAGCTTGATGGTATCAGTGGGTAAGCAGTGTCACCAATAGGCATGAGTAAACAGTTCCTGAAATATAACTCAGAGAAGACCATGTGGTGTAGCCTGATGCGCAACCTTGGCCTGCCGCAGTTGTCTGGGCATACTATAAACTAGGCTGTTGTCTTCTTTTCAGAAAGTTGTTCTTAACTGACAAGCGTGGTAATCTTGCATCTCTCTCTATTCGAAATCATAAAACTAATTGAACAATTCATTGAACCTAATAGCTTTAGAAAAATCAATAATTGCCTCCCTCCCGTTATTGATATAGTGGGGGTGCACAGAAGAAATTACCCAGTACAAAAGTAAGCCCATTAAAATAAATAATTCAACAAGCTGTTTGGCAGACTATTCAATTTTTGAACTTGAACAAATGTGAAGAGTTTCTTAAGTATAAATAATGAAGGAAATGTGCTTAGTGCTGTTAAGTTGTGAGCGAAAGCGGCACGCTGTAAAGATACTGGGTTCTGACACTTACCTTTGGCCATGGGACTACAGTAAGAACATGAGGTTACTACACAGTTTATTTGCTGAGTGTGTGTGTGTGTGTGTATGCATGTGAGCATGTGTATGTGCACATGTGTGTATGAGTATTGTGCATGTGTGTATGCACGAGTGTGTATGTGTGTGTGCATGTGTGTGCATGCATGTGTGTGTGTGTGTAACAATAGCTCCCAATGTGTTTCACTAGCCTTTGAGGTCAGAACATAACAATAAGAATCTTCTATTCAAATCCTTTTCATAGTGTACAAGGTACTTTCTCATCTACCTAAATCTACCTTGAAGCCAGCTAGGAAATTTGAAGATGGGAACAGAACATGAGGGGCAGCAGCATGCACTGACCTGTCCATGTCACATTGCTGGTAAACACAGGGAATAAAACCCAGGTCCTTGTTCACTGTTCAGCTTACTATTATCATTAGTTTTGACTTTTTATTTCCTCTTGCATCCAAAGGAACCTGCAGCAGAAGATATTAGGACGGCAGTATTCTGAAGTAGAAATCATGAAGAAGTACACTCAGAATATGGTGCCTCTGTCACCTCTGTGTTCTGGTGCCCAAGAGGTACACAGCTAAAGGAACTGTTAATTGGTTAAACCCACATAGAGCAAACAGAATGAAACAAGAATTTGAAGACCGGTCTTCTAACCCATCACAGACCTCCATTCTTTTTCTCTTCAGGTAGTCATTAGTGTGTCTGTTCCCAATTCCAGGAAGTAAGGTGGTTAGGGAAAATATAATCAATCTGTCACCAAGAACATGTGACATCCCAAAGTCAGTTCCTCAGAGCAACCTGCTCATGCACTCCAATTCCAAGTCATCAGAAATCAAGATGGACAGGTAGGCAGGGGCGCTTGCTGTTGATAGAAACTTAGGACATTGGTTCTGACATCACAGAAGAAAGAATGACAGCAGGACAGTTATTTGGGGACAAAAAATACAACCACATTCCTCCCTGTTACTTTTTCCCCATCATCTCCCCTTCTCGCAGTGCAGATATCACAGTAATGTCAGAGAGGCATCGGGGAGGTGCGTGAACAGGAGCTGTAACTAAAGATGCTCCAGAAAGCCTTTTGCTCTCTCATCTTTAAAGTTCACCCTTGTATGTCAAGTAAGAGTATATGGGTGAATACTTGACACAGGCCTTGGTGTGCACCAGATACTGCTCTAAGTGCTTATGCATATTGTCTCAACCTTCTCCACAGTTCTATGCTTATACTATGACCGGCCAACAGATGAGGAAACTGAGGCATAGAAAAGCTAAGCCTCCAAGGCACCACAGCAGTAGAACAAGGCTTCCAACTCAGCCAAGTGGCTCGAAACCCCACGTTCTAAACAGCAAGTTTGTATTCCGGTGGAGAGTTATGTTTCTTCTCTACAGATCTGTCTGCGTGGATTCTTTGCCAGCAGTCTTGTTACCTCCAACAGTCCTCTTTTGGCTTCTTGCCAGAATTTGACCAGTTGGAGGCACAAGCAAAACATCAGATGGAAGAAAGCTAGCCCAGGGCAGGGTAGGGTCTTCTGGTCTGATCTCTGTTGGGGCCTTGGGCTCCCTACTTAAAGCCACAGTTCTTAAGGAGAAGCCTTGTTTGTGACTCAGTTTTCTGGTTCTGGAATCTGCTCCCTCCCTGTGCTCACCCTCCAAGGACTAAGTTTAGCAAAACCTGCCCCTAGAGATAGCTCTGAAGTTCTTCTTGTCCCTACTCCACCACCCTTAACCCTGACCCCACCTATGTGAGCTGTCTCTACCTAAAATTACTGCCAGCTTCAATTGGGCTTCCTGCTTCACGCTGCTCTCTGGACTGACACACACATTGGTAGCACTGCAGTTTATACAAAGTAAGCACTTAATTCAAGTGTATTGGAGAGAAAAGAGATGAAGGAAATGAAACAGGAGGGTAAGGAGAAGCAGGGAGGAGAAAGTTGGCATCTCTTGCTTAAAACATTGAGTCACCTCATCTCATCTCTCCTGGGTCAGATACATTCCTACAAGTAACAATAAGATGGAAGGCAGAGCACTACCAAGTTATTGCTTTTTCTTTTGCTTGTTTTTCTTTTTACTGATGGGGGTCCAGGGGATAGATATCAACCTAGAGCTTTTCATGTGCTAAGCAAGTCCCTACCACTGCCTGATGATAGCATCCCTAACCTTTAGCTCATCATGACAAAGTTCTTACTATGTAGCCTAGGCTAGCTCAAACTCAGTCGCTTTGCCTCCGCCTCCCAAATGCTGGAATTGCAGCCATGTACCTAGCTTGTCATTTCATTTTAATGTGAATGATGTTGTTCCCACTTTACAGTTCATAAAACTAATCATGGAGGCTAGGAAACAATTTGTCTGGGTTCAGTTGTAGTTTGATGAAGTACTTGCTCCTAGACTCTCGAGACATTCTGTTTTCTCATCCCATCCATTTCCCTCTGATAAGATGAAGTCTCTGACCACCAGGTGCCCCTGGGTTGACCCTATAATCCCGATTCCGAGGAAGTAAAAACAACCTTGGAGAGATGTCATTCTTTTCTCCGTGGCTTCCGTCCCAGTGGGAGCTTAATTTAATTTCCTTGGCATCATCACTGAGTTCTGCTTCTTCATATGTCCCCACTTGTTCTCTGGCTCCCTCAAACCAATCTTCATTTTATCCTTGGAGAAGAAAAGAAAAATGACACCAGTGTTGAGAAATGTCTTGGTGTGTGTGTGTGACTCCTTTCCTCCCCGTCTTCCCGGGTCGCCCAGAAACCATTTTTATAAGCCAGTATAAAGCAATCGATGTGTGGAGATAGCTAATGGGCGTTTCTGATGGTCTTCTTTGAAAAATGTGGGTCTTTAAAAAAAAACAACTTAGATATTGATATTTGTACAGATAGGTGGCATTTGAATGTATCACCATGAAATCCCTGGAGGACTTGGAAGGTCCCTCTGAGAAATGTTTATTTGAGAATCAAAAAGGCCATCATTTCTCTACATGCTGCTGATTTCATTCTCCTAGAAATGCATTAATCCTGAGCACAGACAGTGCCTTTAAGGTAGACTGGAAATACCAGTTAAGAAACCACATATTTTTTTTTGACAGGAGGAAAAATTATGACTGTGTCTCTGAATATTTAACTTTCTAAACAACTGACCAGAAAATGAACCTTACCTGTAAGTGTGGGTGTGAATCAAGGTTCCAGAGACACGGTGGCATGGATGTTTTTGTAGATTGAACAATTCAGGAGTTTTCTAGCTAAAAGTGAGACAGATGAACAGAAAATAAATGAGACAGTACACGGGCTCCAAAGGCCTATGCTTGTTCCTTCATCTTATTTCTTCCCCTAAACAATGAGCTTCTTACCCAGAGGCATTTTATCTTGGTTTCTCATCCTAGCTGCTAGAATATTAATTAGCATATAGTCAGTGCTTGTTGGATAATTACCAGCTGGCTCAGTGTCTGAAAGAATGCCTTATAAAATCATTTGTTCCTTTGCATTTGACCTTCCAAAATTCCAGTAAAATGATAAAATCAGAATTTCTTCTCTATCCCACTTCACAGATGAATAAACTAAGGCCAACATAGGTGATTAGTCTTGTCCAAATTCAGTAAATAAGTGGCAGAGTCGGGAATAAAGCCTTGAGTATTTTAATCATAAGGACAGTGACTTTGCCACTGCTTTCTTTCTGTTTGTCCTTCAGGTTAGTCTTCATGTGCTCTCCCAAAATGTACTTCAGAATAAAAGTGCCATTTGGGAAGCAAAAGACTGAAAACAAAAGTCTTTGTAAGCCAAAAAAACCATGACATCCCCAAGTGAAATAGGAACCAGTGAGTTCCCTGATACAGAGATCAATGCAGGAGAAGAAGAGTGAATGACAGACATGAAATTAATGGCATTTAAATTTATGCAGTTACAATAGGAAACACTTCTTCTGGAATGCCTTCCTGAGGCTTTGATATGTAGCAGTAATTAAAAGAGCTCCTCTAAATCATTTATTATAATTATGTTTTAAATGATCCAGTCTGGAATGTAGCTGGCTTTGTGTTGTTTACTGGTAGCTGGTGACATTTGGAATTGACTAGGCATTTGCAATAATTAGACTACTTTTCATACGCAGAGAATGGGATACCTCTTGGGATTGAGTTGGGAAAGTGTACCCCAATGTCTAGAGACCACATAATTGTCTTTTTTCTTGGGATCTGATGACACTTCTAAGGCAAAAAAATAAAAAAGACCATCAAGTGTTACAAGGGGCTGGGACTTAGCCCCAGGCACATTCTGAACCTTCCAAAGGTGGAAACCTTAGTGGAAAAGTAGAACCTGGCATGCCTGCTTTGCTTATGAGATTTCACTGTCTGCAGGCCCAGGCTGACTGTGAGTGGCATTTGCAGAGATGACTCAAGCCTGATGCTCACAGAGTTCCATGGGGCTTGACATTCAACCAACAACCTAGCCTTCCCCACTCTTGTTATCTTTTATCTTTGATTTTTCTTTAGGGGTGACTGGGAATGAAGTAAGAACACAGAGGTCATGGTGAGTTTGGAGAAGGCAGAATGGCTTTGGAGAAGGGTTTGATGTTTTTTTCCAGCACCCTAGAGTTGTGTAGTGTGCAGCATTGACCAGCAGGGTAACAGTGTGATACTTGTTGAGGTTTGTAAGTTACAGAAAAATAGATTTTTTTTAAAGGAGTTTAAGCAGATATCCTCCACCTTAGTAAACAATGCTGTTCCCAGAGGACATGGGTTAGCAAATGAAAGTCGAAGTGCCAAGCATGGGTTACCACCCCATAATGTATTGATCAAGGAGAACTCAAAGCTATTTAAAACAATGCAGGCTATTGTCATTGCTATTGGCTGCCCATCAGATCTAGATTGTGAGACCCTATTCATGGTAACACCGCATTCTTTGATTATAGGTCACAGAGAAGTCAATCTGACCAGGAAGCGCTCTCCCTGGTAGCTAGATTTTATAGTGCAGAGAAGTTCTTTCTATGCAGGCTGCTGGGAAGGAAAGACATCAGTTGTCTTTTTCAGTGATGGACCCTGCATCCTATCATACAAACCTGTCAGGTGATGGCTAGTTCCTGGGGCAGTAGTGGCAACACTTTTTATAGGAATAGCCAACTCCGCTCTTGATTGGATTGGAGACCTATTCCATGGGAGGGAATTCATTCTTAGTACCATAAAAATATGATCAAAATCTGTAGATAAGAAAGTCGTGGGCCCTACAGGAGATCCTGCAGGTGTTGTTGCAGGTGTTGTTTTTCCAAATAGTCTTATTGTCAAACCACTTTAAATGTATATACATTTGTATGCATATACATAAACCTATACATACAGATATTTTCATGGAAGCATCCTATCATAGCGCATAACGGTTACTACAAAGATTCATTATTGTTCAAAGTGATGAGAAGAAGTGACTCTTAAATGTCCAATGGTAGATAAGACATCTATATCAACTCCCTCCCAAAGGCTCAAGGAACATCACAGCAGAGGCAGAAAGGATGTAGGAGCCAGAGGATGGGGGTAGGCCTGTGAAATACTGTCCTCTGGACATGGCTTGGTGGCTACACATGTGAACTCCTAGCAGCTGTAGTTACCTATATAAGATCAAACCAATTAAAACTTCCAGCATGGAGGACAGAGGGGCTCCTAAGACCCTAAGCCATAACTGGGGAACAATTGCTGGGTGTCGGAGATTAGCTTTTCTTTTGGGCGTGGCCACTAGTAGGGTCATTACTCCGGATCGGGTGAGGTGAGAAGGGCTGATGGAGAGCAAGCTATAATTTTTACAAGCAGGATGCTTTGGAGAAGTCTTGTGGAAGAAGCGTCATTTGCTTGAGTCTGCTTCCTCGAGCTCATTCTTTTTTTTCCTATTCACAACCATTTATTCCTCAGCCATGCTATTTCTTCTCCTTGGCAAGACTAGACCATGCTGGCAGACACACTCGCTTAGCTGTGTTGTCCCATCTATAGACTGCATGTATACTTTGAAGACCTGGAGCCAAAAGGAAAACCAGGGCTTCTTGTCCAAACTCATTATAGACCACAAGGCAGCAACCATAGATTTTGAAGACCAAGATCCCAGCTTCCTACAAAGGCATGCATGTACAACAGCTGACTGTAGCCTGGGGACAGAGTCGTAATGAAATCAAAGTGACTTAAGTTCTGCCTTCCTCTCTCGGGGTCCACAAACCCACACTGGCAGGGAGCCTTGGCTCTGCTTTCTGTCTTCTACTCCTTGTTGGACCTGGAGTCCACCATTTCTCAACAGCCTTCTGAAAGCCATCCCAGCCTCTTCCACTGCCCTGAAGGCTAACCCAACCCACTGTGGATATCTAAAGCCAGCATGCATCCACAGTGATCAATCACTGTTCTTGAACAGTGAGTTTATTTCGTGTGTTCCCTTCTGGCCACCAGGAGTTCCATTCTCATTGACCTGTTGCACTGTGAGGGAACTGTGAGGGCCTCTTGAAGAGTTGGCATCAGGCTCTGGAGCTACTGACTCTGTTGCCTTCTGGGGCTGCAGCCCATCCGTGCACTAAGATGGCTCTTCTTGTTTTGTCTGCTCCTGCAGTAGACTACACGGTGGACATCTGTGGAGTTGCCTTGCAGTAGCATGTTACTCCTGTTTCTCATCCTCCACTGCACTTGCACAAGCCCTAATGGTAACCAGGGCAAAGGCTTTCATCTGGATCTCATAAGTGAGGACACAGAAGGCTGAGAACTAGCAATACCCACCCCACCCCAGTAACTGCACCGGAATTGTCACCCAGATCACCAGATTCCAGTCAGCTCATGAGGCTTCCCATTACTGCTTCAGGATGTGTGTTCTTATCTGGCTACTCTACCTTCTTCTGGAAGGAATTGACTAAAGCAGTGGCTCTCAACCTGCCAATGCAACCCTTTAACACAGCTCCTCCTGTTGTAGTGACCCCCTGACCTCAAGATTATTTTGGCTGTTATTTTTCTACTGTTGTGAATCATAATGTAAATATCTGATGTGCAGGATATCTGACATGTGACCCCTATGGGGGTCACGACCCACAGGTTGAGAACCGCTGAACTGCAGGGTTTATTCCCTAATACTTCTTCACTAATGTCCTTACCTTAACATTGCACAAGATCTTGAAGACTAGAGGCATCGAAGTCAATTGGCTTCTCACCCAGACAGTATTACTATAAAGATACAAAGGTAGTGCTTAAATATGTACATATCCCAGCATGAGCAAGTAGGAGAGACAGAATGCAAGAGAAGCTATAAGAAATGTGCTTGTAATGCTCTTTCATTAAATATTAATTCTATTTCTTTCACTTCTATCATGGTAAGATATATCGGAGTCAGCATCGTTTAGAGGATTTATACGTACAATGCTCTCTGGCATTTGTACATTCACTGCGCTGTGCAGCCACCTCACTTTTCACTGGAACGAGGAACCTGTTAAGGTAGCTCCCCATCCTTCTCCCCAAGACCTGGCAGTTAATATCCTCCTTCCTGCTCCCAGGAATTTGACCAGCTCGCTTTCATTTTATGATGAAATCACACAGTAGTTGTTGTTTTGGGACAATTCCAGTCATCATCATGCCTTCAAGTTGATCCTTATTTTAGCTTACCTAAGAGTTTCCTTTAAGGCTGAGCCATAAGCCGATGGATGTTTGTGCTGNAGGCTTCCCATTACTGCTTCAGGATGTGTGTTCTTATCTGGCTACTCTACCTTCTTCTGGAAGGAATTGACTAAAGCAGTGGCTCTCAACCTGCCAATGCAACCCTTTAACACAGCTCCTCCTGTTGTAGTGACCCCCTGACCTCAAGATTATTTTGGCTGTTATTTTTCTACTGTTGTGAATCATAATGTAAATATCTGATGTGCAGGATATCTGACATGTGACCCCTATGGGGGTCACGACCCACAGGTTGAGAACCGCTGAACTGCAGGGTTTATTCCCTAATACTTCTTCACTAATGTCCTTACCTTAACATTGCACAAGATCTTGAAGACTAGAGGCATCGAAGTCAATTGGCTTCTCACCCAGACAGTATTACTATAAAGATACAAAGGTAGTGCTTAAATATGTACATATCCCAGCATGAGCAAGTAGGAGAGACAGAATGCAAGAGAAGCTATAAGAAATGTGCTTGTAATGCTCTTTCATTAAATATTAATTCTATTTCTTTCACTTCTATCATGGTAAGATATATCGGAGTCAGCATCGTTTAGAGGATTTATACGTACAATGCTCTCTGGCATTTGTACATTCACTGCGCTGTGCAGCCACCTCACTTTTCACTGGAACGAGGAACCTGTTAAGGTAGCTCCCCATCCTTCTCCCCAAGACCTGGCAGTTAATATCCTCCTTCCTGCTCCCAGGAATTTGACCAGCTCGCTTTCATTTTATGATGAAATCACACAGTAGTTGTTGTTTTGGGACAATTCCAGTCATCATCATGCCTTCAAGTTGATCCTTATTTTAGCTTACCTAAGAGTTTCCTTTAAGGCTGAGCCATAAGCCGATGGATGTTTGTGCTGCATTTTGTTTATGACTTCATCCATCCCTGGATGGCTGGGTGATTTCACCTTGTACCTATTGTGAGCAATGCTTTCATTAATACGTGTGTACAAACACTGGCTCCAGGCCCTGATTTCAACTATTTTCTGTATGTACTGAAGTTGCTAGTTCATATATTAAGCCTAGATTAAACTTTCTGAGGAGCACCCTTGCTATTTCCTGCAGTATCATTTTCTGTTCATATCAACAGTGCACAAAGATTTCAATACCTCCATATTTGTGCCAACACATAGTATTTTCTATTTTTAACAATAGTCATCATAACAAGTGCAAAATGGCCATTCATTGATTCTATTATTCGTCTTCTCATCCATTCCTAATATTGGATCTATCAGATCATATTGAAACAGTACTTTGTGAAAACTCAGAAAAGAAAGGCAATTCTCATCTACTAGAAGTTCAGGGCTCTTTCTATAAGACAAAGACACTAAAACTTAAAATCCTTCAGACCTACCAGCGTCTATTCCCATCCAAACCTACAAGCGAATCCTCTGACCTTGCCTTACAATGACTTCACATCCCTCTTCCTGCCTCCTTCCCCTCCTCACCCCCTTCCATTTGGGTTTAACTTAGAGAGAAAGGAAGAGCTCTATTGGATTCACATCCCTACAGTCCTCTATGCTAGCCCTCTTTGACAGGAGATTTGAGGTCAGATACTGAAGAGCCCAGAACTTTGGAGCCAGGTGCTGGGATTCTATGCTTCTGGTCTGCTAGTTCATGGCTATGTTACAGACTTCCCAGAGAGGGAAAAAAATCTCCTGACCCCTCTTCACCTCTTATTTTCTCTCTGAGTTGCATGGAAGGTTAGGCAATTTAATTTAGGCCCTCGCCTGCATGACATCTGCCCAATGAGCTCGGCTCAGTGACAAGCACTTTCTGAACCTCAGAGTACACACTGGCCTTAACAAGTGCTTAGCTTGAGATGGGGTCAGGATTGTATGACTAGTGCCTAAGCCCTAATAGCACAGCACAGTGGGTAACACTGGGTCTATGCCATTTCTCAGACATCCCAACCCCTGCTGCCAGCTGGGGTCACTTAACCTTGCTCCATTTTTGCTTTAAAAGGCAAGCACAGGGGCCTCTTCCTGGGCTTCCCGTGTAAAGCGCTTAGAAGATAACAGAGCTTGCTGCTTTCATTGGTTTATTTGCAGAAAGCAGAAACAATGAAGACAAACGAGTAAATCAGCTACTGTCCCCCACCTGATGGTATGTCATTCTCTCTCTTCCTAAGGCCCACTCAAAGAAGGATTTCTAGAGACAAGCTGTTCCTGCAATGGAGATGTGTGGACAGAGTTCTAGTCAACACATTCTCTCCATCATGGCTGTCTGATTCCCCCTTCCTAATAGACCTCTAGCTCCTCACACTTCCCTGGGCAGCCAGGGGCCAGCTTCTGGTGTCTGTCCTCCACCTCGGTACAGAAAGGGTGATATGGGCAGCAGAATCCTAGGATGACATCCTATGAACCCTGGAATCTAAGGGACTGGCTTCGCCCAGAAGCTTCTGTTCATGGATGGGAAAAGAGCAGACAATCATCTCTGCTGGATGTTGGGTCTACATGGTCATGCTCCATCCAAATAGCATTTGCTTCCAGAACCAGTGTCACATGCCACAGAGCTATACCTCTGAATGGTCACTCACTCCCTTAGTTTTCCCTATTGGATTTGCTGAAACACAATTCTTAGTCCAACTTCCATCTTTAACAACAACAACAAAAAGTGAAGTCTTATATTAACTACTTCAATATTTCATTTTTAAATAATTAAAACTACTCTGAAATGAGTAGATGATTCATTCAAAAACTTTGTATTAATACAGTCACATCAAAGAACATGACATTTTTACTGTACCAGCTCTCCCTCCACAGGAAAGAAATGTCATGAAGATTTAATTTTGTAGACGGGGAGAGGAGGCATGAAAGTGGGAAGGTATCCAGATTTTTTTCCTGTGTAGAAGGTAAAGCTACTGGACTTTAATGCAGCTTCAAAGCAGATATCCTTGCCAAAATGATATATAT
>LOEQ01000496.1:167878-184089 GCA_001685075.1 Bramus lutescens
TCTCTCTCTCTCTCTCTCTCTCTCTCTCTCACACACACACACACACACAAAGCCAAACCAAACAAACAAGCAAAATACTAAGAGGGGGCTGAGAAATGGTCTAGCAGTTAAACAGAACTCACTGCTCTTCCAGACGACTCAAGTTTGGTTCCCAGCACCTTTATTAAGTAGCTCAAAACTGTCTATATCTCTCAAAATCACCTGTAATCCCAGCTTGGCGGAATCTAACATCCTCCACAAGCACCTGGCACACCTGTGCACATGTGACACACATACACACACAAATAAAAATAAATTATCTTGAAAGTTAGAATTTTTTGACTATTTATTTGTGCGTGCATGTGAGCATGTGTTTTCCCTTGGGTGGAGCTGCAGGCAGTTGTGAGACTACTGGCATGATGCTGGGAAGAGAATTCAAGTCCTCTGAAAGAGTAACAACAGTTCTTAATCACTGAGCCATCTCTCCAACCCAAGTTATGAAAAAAAAACTAAAAAAAGTACTATAAGAAAATAAAAAGACAATCACCCAAGGGAAATACTTGCAAACCATATATCTGTATATCCATAAATAACCTGTATGATGAGAAACAATGTAGTTCAATGGTAGAATGCATGTAAGCTTGATCCCAAGGTGGAAAGGTAGAATCTGTATACTGAGTATTAAAAAAATTGGGCTGGCACACATAAATGGTAGTATGTGTGTGAACACACTCATGCACACACACAAATAAGAAAATTATTATTTTAAGTTTTTTTAAACATATCCCAGCCATGGTGACACATGACTACACCACTGATACTCAGGAGGCTAATACAAAAGGACTGGTGGGAGTTCAGACTGAGCTATGCTGCAAGTTGAAAACCAGCCTAGGATACAAAATGAAAACGTCTTAAAAAACTAATAAAACCAGTGTTTACCATGCAAGGCCCTACCAGCTGACCCTGGGTTTGGTTACCAGCACAAACCAAAAACAGTGATATCATCATCAGCTGACAGGGCGGCATACAACTGTAATTCCATCGCTCTGGGGGATGATCCTGAGTTTTGGCCTAACCTACTACATAGAGAGCCCCTGCGGAAAAACAGTAAAAACAGCAACAAAATGAATTTTACACTTTCCAAATAAGACAGTAACAAAACATATTAAAACAAAAATAAAAATAGTAAAAACATTTAAACAAGCATTTCACCATACACAAGTGGTTGCCAAATAAAAGCATGAAAACGTAATATTGTTGGCCGTTTGGTCATTAAAGAAGCAGAAAATAAGACTATACTAAAATGTCACTGTGTACTTGGCAGACTGGCTCAAATTGAAGGAGCTGTCACTAGTTCCTGGAAACTGTGAGAGGCAGCACAGACAGCCACACTCTGTAATGGGATTATACAGTGGTACAATCACTTTGAAATAAAGTTTGGTCATTTCTTTAAAAACAGTCCCAAACTGGAAACAACCCAAACATCCATCAACAGCTGAACAAACAGCCACAATGCACACAATGGAACATATGCACACTCGACTGTGAAAGGTAGGAAGCGCTGACACACGCTTCAACGTGAATGAATCTCAAAATAATCAGAAAGAGTAAATACTCTGAGTCTATTTATATAAAATTCTAGGAAATGCTAACTGACCTACTGGGAACCTAGGGAAGGGAAGTGTAGAAAGGGGGAGGGGAATGCATACAATGGGCAGGAGGAAACTTTGAGGACAATGTACCCATTGTGCTTAAGATTGTGTGGCATATTATCCGAGGTGTTGAAAACTATCAAGCTGTTACTTTGAATATGGGCAGTTTATTGTATATAAATGTTTCATTTTTCTAAAACTTAACAACTAAAACAAAATTAAAACCAATTAAAAATCCATTAAAAAGGGCTGAAGAGACGGCTCAGTGATTAAAAGCAGTTGCTGCTCTTGCAGAAGAACTAGCTTCAGTTCCCAGCACCCATAGTGGCTTACAAACACCTGTAATTCCAGCTCTGACACCTTCTTCTGATTTCTGCAGGTATAAGGTACACATGTGGTGCACAGACATACATGTAAGCAAAACACTTGTATACACAAAAATAATAATAATAGATAATTTAAAAAATAAACCACAACTGGGTGGTAGTGGTTTTTAATCCCAGTGTATTTAATCCCAGTACTTGGAAGGCATAGGCAGGCAGAACTTGAGTTCAAGGCCAGCCTGGTCTACAGAGTGAGTTTCAGGGCAGCCAGGGCTACACAGAGAAACCCTTTCTCAAACAAACAAACCACAAAACACTGTTTAAGATGCACAAATGGTAAATAAGCAGAAAGAGTTGCTCACCAATAGCCATGAGGGAAATGCAAATTAAACAAGAATTGGACCAGTAAGTATCTACTGAGTGTCTAAAAGGAAGAAAAGGCAGACAAAAGCAAATGCTGCCAAGAATGTGGCACAGCTGAACTCCGAGGTTGATGATGAAAGGGTATGTGTGCGTACGCTAAGAAAGTGGCAATTTCTTAAATATACACTCCACGTTCTACCCAGCAGTTCCATCTCTAGAGTTTTAAGAGAGATGAAAACATTAGTGCAAACAAAAGTCTATACATGAATGTTTGATTTCATCATAATCTCTGCACAGAGAAAATAACCCAGAAGACTCTCCTCAGGCAAATGGGCTACAATGAGGAACAAGCTATTGATAAATCCAATAGTGTGGATTAGTGTCCAGAAAATTATTGTAAGTAAAAGGATACACGACGTACAGTTCTGTTTATAGAGCATTCTGGAAAAGGCAAAAGTGGAGCTGGGAGGAGAGACTGGAGGCTACTGGGGTCAGAGGAGAGGAAGGCTGTTGAGGGAACGAGTCTTCTGCAGCCTGATACTGTGGTCATGGTAAGACTCATTGGGGCAAACACTGCTGCTGCTACTAAAGTATCTTCGACTCTATGCTGAGGTAAAGATTTGATGGAAGCCGAGCATGGAGGTATGTCCCCGAAACCCCAGCACTTGGGTGACTGAGGGAGGAGGACTGTAAACTTTAGGCCAGTCTGAGGTACACTGCCAGCCCCCGGGGTGGGAGGGAGAGGAAGAGAGTAGAGAACTGAAGAGAACTCCTGAGCAGAGTCCCCAGTGTAGCTGTCTCACTCCCACACTGTAGGCTCTGGCTCTGTGATGACTCCCTTCCTCAAGGTAACTGCAGCAGAGAGCCCGAGGAACAGCACCTCTGCCAGCTGACCAAGGACAACACTGGCAGCGGGAGTCATGGATGACACACACTAATGATTTTAAGTGAAAACATAGTCACCTTATCTTTGTCCTCTTCCTCCCTAAAGCCACGGCCTTGGTGTGACCATGAGGGTAACAAGGGGCAAACCACTGAGGAACATTCTTCAAGCTCCGGATGCTACATCTCACGGCTGCCCAGTTAGCGACAGTAAGAAGCAGAGGAGACTTTCAGAGTCAGTAAGCTAAGGAGATAAGAGAGGAAATGCAATGAGAGGTCCCAGGACAGAGAAGGACAATAGGTTCAGCTCAGGCATCTGTATTCAGCCTGGATTTCAGTCCTCAGTGGTGCCCAACTTAAGATCTCGGGGGGGGGGCTCCCTCTTCTGTGTATGCTAAAATGCTCAGCCCCTGCTCACCTGGCCACTCTCTGGGAAACTGCCTTGAAAAAATATATATTATGTAATATATGTGGGGTCATTTTCTTGTACTTTGGTTAGTGATATTTAGTTTGCCACTACTATACGATGAAAATGCAGTTCTTGTTTAGACATATTGGGCTAAAAACAACATTGCTGCTGCTTTTAAGACAAGGTCCTTCTATGTAGCCTTGACTGGTCCTGGATCTCACTATGTAGAGCAGCATGGCCTCCAACTCAGAGAGATCCTCCTGCCTCCTAAGTGCTGGATTAAAGATGTGCACCATCACGCCTGACTAGTTCTATTTTATGCGTATGGTGTTTTCCCTTCATGTGTATATGTGCACCACGTGTGTGCAGTGACCACTGAGGCCAAAAGAGGGCATTAAAACCCCTGGAACCATAACCATGAAGGTGCTGAGATCTGAACCCAGGTCTTCTTCAAGAGCAAGGGCTCTTAACCACCAAGCCATCTCCTAGCCACAGAAGGCACTTTCTTTGGACACAAAGCAGCATGCCAGGAAATAAAGCCAAGGTTTGTCCCTTCAGCCCATAGCACTTGTCACAGAGGGGAAAGACTCAGAATCCAGAATCCACCAACTGGGGCAGGTCTGCAGGAACACAGCCAAGGCCATAAGCAGGCACACAGGAGATGCACATAAAGGTGCAAGGGGGCTCCTCCCGCTCCTGCTTGCCCAGCACCATCCTCCCGCTCCTGCTTGCCCAGCACCATCCTCCTGCCTCCTGCTTTCCCAGCACTGTCCTCCCGCCTCCTGCTTGCCCAGCACCGTCCACCCACCTCCTGCTTGCCCAGTACCATTCAGGATCTGCTGAGAACAAAGTAGGCACTCGCTGAACAACTCTGGTCTCAGCAGAGGCCTCTCTAATGGGAAAAATCAGTGGCATCAAGGCCCAGAACTGGCCCCTGCTGCAGCTTTGGCCAGTGTCCTGACTGCATAGACAGTTCTACATGCTCTCCTCCGTGGAGCTGTACTGTAGCTGCAGCTGTGGCCTTGAGCTGTCCAGCCAGACAACTGGCATGTTGCTCAGTGCTTCAGCTTAAAACTCGGGCATCCAGAATTGGGCACAGCCCTCTGTATTTGTGAAGTGCAGTGTGACCAGCACACCATGGATTCCATACAGTCCATCAGAAACCAGCTTCCAATTCCTTCTCAGCCTCTGAGACTGAAAGCACACTGAGAAATATCACTTTTGTGGCCTTGGTTCTGAGGTTAAGACATGGGTGGGAGCTGCCTCTAGAGCAAGCTAGGGAGAGACCTCAAGGCCTCTGAGGGGTGGTCTTGCCACAAATAACACCAAAAACATTTCCATCGAGGCAAGGCCTGCCTCCGTGTGCTGCAGCAAAGTTGTACTCTCTGTCTTACAAAGAATTCAACATACTCCCAGGCAGGGCTCATGTGCTGCTGGCTCTGGCATCCTGAGACCTGGTCTCTACCTACATCAGATGCTGCAGCTCAGCCCAGGAAAGACCCCAGGAGGCTGGACCTGTCCCAGCCACATCCCTGACCGTGCCCATGCAGCCCCTCCCTGCCCCAAGTGCGCGGGAAGCAGGTTTGCTGAGGTAACTCAAGATGCACAAAGAAACCATTCCTGGAATGGGGCTCCATTCGGCGACTCAGAGTCAAAGGCGCACTTCATTGCTGCTTTCCAAATCCCAAGCATTGTCAGGGCCTTTCCCCTTTGAAGCCTCGCTGAGTGATTGAAGCGTCTACTTTCTGAGGGGCAGATAGCACTGGGCCAGTAATCTGACTCTAAGCCACGGGATAAAGGTAGTTTGTTTCCTCTCAGCCTGTCTGTCAACACCTCCTCAGTAATTAGCCCTAATTATTACAAAGGGCCAGCCTCCCATTCGGTTATTAAATCAGAAATGGTATCATGGCTGGGCATCTGTCAACGCCCCAACTGGCGACCTTCGATTCATTGAATCCTCTGTCAGTCTCTGCCTTGGGAAGTACCCAGGCAGGCAGGGAGGCAGCTGCTTCAAAGATACAGAAACTAGGAAGCATTCTGGGGCAGTAGGGAAGCAAGGAGGACAGCAGGAAGACAAGGAAAACAGCAAAGAAAGTGGGTGTCTGCAGCCCAGTGCCAACGTGGGAGCTGGCACCTTCCCCAAGGCTTGGAGAGCAACACTCCAATCCCTGTCTCACCTCGCTTACTCCAGGGCTGAGCACTGACAGTGGCTCTTTCCCCTGGAGGGCAAGCTAGCCCAGGGCTGCACTGGGACATCTCCCGTGACACAGGCAGGCAGGTTGCGGGCTCGACCTGAGGCCCAGGGAAGCCCTTTACTAGCTTTGTGAGGTTGCACAGGACGTTCTCCATGCTAAGCTGACACCATATCCCTGAAAGCCCTGAGCAGGCATGGCGACCCCTGCAGCCTGGGCCACAGTCTTAACTTCTCTCCAGGAGAAATAGGTTGCTGCTCATTCTACAACAGAGGCCTAGCACCTGGCAAAGCATTGTTCTAGCTCTGAAGTGGTGCTAGTGCTACCCCAGCAGGATTTATGTACCTCCACACCTCCTGGCCAACAGTACCTTCCATCACTCATCAGGCATCATAGGCCCCTCTCAGCAGGTTCCAATGACTTGGGTGACAGAAACCAGCTACAGCCTCAGCTTCCTATTAGACCTGCCTGGCTAGTGACACAGCCCATGTGACAGACCAGGGCAGTAAGCACAGCCCTCCTACCAGCCCACCATTGCTATCTCTTTTTTCCAGCAGCGCCACCATCAAGTCCCTGTCAGGTACACAGCTGAGTCCTTATAGCTAACAACTGTCACAGAGGCAAGGCCAGGCCAGTGGAGTAGCATGGGTGGGTCTCAGGAGCTAAGTACATGAGGTAGTTTTCACCTTGCTGCTTACAAGTCTCTTCGTTGGAGCATGTGAGGTACAGAGTACTGGTCAGCCTGCCACTAAAGGCTCAGGCACTGACTGAGCTAAAATGTAATACCAGGATGGAGCTCCTAAGCTGCAGGGCAGATAGAGTTTCTCCAAGAACGGCCACCTCAAGCTGCACCCAAGGCTATTCACTGCTTAGGAGTTGTCTAAGGAGCCTAAGGCGTCAGAAAAGAAACCTGCTCTAAGGCACTTATGGGCAGAGGTGGGAACCCAGCCAGCACCAGGCTACAGCCCTTCTGTGTCTACACATGAAAAGTCTCACTGCTCTAAAGAAAATGTGACCACCCTTTGTGCTAGAACGAGCTTTAGGCCCAGTAACCAAGTCTCCTTGGAGAAAATGTCCTTAGCCATGGTGGTGGGGACAACTGTCCATCAGCACCAAATGTCTGGGCCCTTGCACTGTACAGACAGACACCAGGGATAGAATGGGGGAAGGAGAGAAGTCAATGTCTCTTTCCACCTGCCTGGTAGGTCAACCATTGGTACAGCAGCAAGAATCCGACGAATATACAAGCATCTAAGAGCCACCTACACACCACGGCTCTTAGCTTGCTGGCCTTACCACCCACAGGGCCCTCCAGGGCTCAGTGCCTGCTCCAGAGAATGTGGTGGTTCAAGGAACGCTAAGGGAACTCAGGGCTCCTGCCGTCCTAGAGCGGAGGCTCAAGCACGTTGCCCACAGACACAGTGATCCCAGGATGTGAGACACAAGTACTGAAGGGCTGGGTGAGGAGCACACCAGAGCCCACTACACTCTCCTCTCCCTGCGACCAAATGTGATTTAATTAGCCAACATGAAGATTAAGGTGCAGGTGGATGTTTCTCTATCATAACATCAGGACTCCTTATAAAACCAGCTAAGGACAGACCAGACCAGAGTGCAGCCAGGGAGTATAGTCAGTGGCTGAGGCCAGACCCAGTCTATGCTCCATGGAAAAGGAGAAACAGGATCCTCTGCCAATCAGGATATAACAGGCTGCACTCTGGTGTGTGCATGTGCACACACACATACACACGCACACACACCTCAGTGGCCTCACACATGAAAAATTTATTGCTTGCTCAGATTACACAGCCATTACGGTTGTCAGATTCTCTGCCCATCACAGGCCTTGACAGAAGACCTGCCTTATCCCAGTCACACTAACAAGGAGAGTCCAGGCTTTATGTCAAAGGCAACACATGAGACTTTAGGAAAACAGAACAATGCCTTTGAACCCTCATGTAGGGAAATTTTTCTTAAATAATAAATGAAACAAGGCTGTGTACAGAACAGCTAGAACAGCCTACTCAGGGCAGAAACTAGCAATTCCAAACCTCAGAACTCACCCCAAGACCAAGGCCCTGAGGGACCCTGCATACAGCACAGAGGGCTGCCCACAGCACTGTTGAAAACTACAAAATGAAAATAAAATCCATCTTGGGCTCTGTTCTAGCCCAAATTCTTCGCTGAAGTCCTTGTCCCCACTGTGCGACAGAACATGCTTATATTTGGATAGGGTAAAGAGGTAATTTAGGTAAAATATCTTAAGGGTAGGCCTGATCCAGCATGCTTGGTATTCCAGGAGATTAGGACATGGAAACACATTCAGGGGGATGACTGGGCAAGGATACAGGAAAGATAGTCACCCACAGACCAAGGGGAGGCCTTAGGAAAAACATTCTGCCTGCAACTCAACCTTGGATTTCTCCACTCAAGAACCACGAGAAGACATACTTTTGGTTTGAACACGCACACTGTAGCTTACAGGTCTACCCTTGCTCCACAATGGCCTCCAATGTGAACAGCAGCTTACTCAGCGTAATACTGAGTAACTCACCTATGGTGGTTTGAAGAACGACCCCCACAGGCTGATACATTTAAATGCTTAGTCACCAGGGAGTGGCACTATTTGAAAGGGTTAGAAGGATTAAAAGATGTGGCCTTGTTGGAGGAAGTGTATCACTGGGGGTAGGCTTTGAGGCTTCAAGAGCCTATGCCAAGCCCGGAGTCTGTCTGTCTGTCTGTCTCTCTCCCCATATCAGGATGCAGCTCTCAATTTCTTCTTTAGCTACTGCTTCAGTGCCATGTGTGCCACCATGCTCCCCACCATGATGAAAACAGACTAAACTGCTGAAACTCTTAAGTCAGCCTCCAGTGAAATGCTCTTTTAAAAGAGCTGCCTTAGGCCTAGTGTCTCTTTACAGCAACAGAAGTGTGATTAAGATGCCACCCCACATGAGGACCTTTGTAACTCAGGTGCAGCTGTGGCTTCCTTAGGCCACAGTTGTGTAGGTGGGGTGACACATATCAGCGGTGACCCATGGTTCCCTGCAGCACCACTTGACTGTGTGGTAGTATGTATAGATGGGGGACCTGGTGGTAAGTGTCTGACGAACAGCAGGAAACAGAGCATATCTAGTCCCTTCCCAGACACACGGATGGACAGCAAACGAGGTGCCACTCAGGTCAGTGAGACTTAAGTTCTAGCTGGTGCTGACAGAAGTTGTAGGAATGACAGCTTTACTTGCTCTACCCCTGCTGACGGATCTTTAACTCTTCTAGTTCTGCTGTGCACAATGTAATGACAATGGCAGGGGCTGAGGCTTCAGCCAGGGCACAGTGGATAGCCCAGTCAACTCTCCTGAGCACCCAGTGAGGACAAACTATTTAATACCTAACAGGGTCAAGTGAAGAAACAAGGTGTGACTAAACTCAGGCCCACTCTCAGATCCCACACACATGATTACATACTACGACTACCCACAGCATTAGCACGTGGGCAGTGGTCAGATATATACATGTTTGGAACCATGGCATGGTGAAACAAAAGCATTCTATAACCCCACCAACAGCAGGAGCCCACCGGCCATACCCTTGGCAATTCCGGACATGTAAACTTAAACTCGCAAAACTACTCCTGTTTTCTGAGAACTGCTCTAGTTTGCATCTGTTAAAGGCCTGGTCCCCACCTAGGCTCTGCTGGGACACAGTGGAGCCTTAAGTGGGGGCTTGTGGAAGGTTTCAAGTCACAGCAGTGCCCCTGAAGAGGATACTGGGACCTCTGTCCCTTAGGCTTTTCTCATCCTGAACATGGGGTGAATGGTTTTGCTACATGTTGCCACCATAAGCTACCAACAAGCAGCAGACTAAAACCTCCAAAATTGTCACCCCAGACCTTTCTTCTTCACAAACTGATTATCTACGCCCTTGTTACAATAGGAAGCTAACGAGCAACTGTTTTTTTGAGGCAGGGTTTCTTTGTGTAGCCTTGGCTGTCCTAGAACTCTGTAGACCTGGCTAGCCTTGAACTCAGAGATCCTTCTGCCTGTGCATCCCAAGTGCTGGGATTAAAGGTGCAAGCCACAACTGCCCAGCGCTAGTGAGCATTTTTACAACCTTAAAAAATGTCTTTAATCCACCTTGAATGTGTGCTGGCTCAACCAATAACAGGTATCCTGTTCCAATACTTTCCAGAAAGCCAACTAGTTATCAAATGGTTCTACTGACATTCATTTGAAACACCACCAATAATGTACTAAATTTTCTAATTTGGCTCTAAACTGGTTTGCCTCACTATTGTTTCTCTATTCCAAAATCCAAGTGCTTCAAATTTTGCAACTTTACAAAGAATTTCAATGTCTCAGAGGATGTTATCACCAGTATTTTCTGGCTTAAGGTTTTCCTTGGAGATAGATAGGTCTTCTAAAAGCATTTTGCTAGGGCCCATGGCCTATTTTTTAGAGATGTCAGGATATTTCCCAGGAGGTGAGCAGCACACACTAATCAGAGGCTTGACTGCCATCTTGTCTAGCTCCTGGGGGAGTCCTCCTCTAGGCCATCAATCTGCATGCCAGCATGGGTGAATGACCCTGGGCCTGGCACACAGGTCTAATCTGAGAGCCTTCTCTCCTGAGGAGTGGATCACCTGGTGGAAGATTGTAGCTGATGTCACTGTAGACAAGCTACACTGTAATGGTCTGGAAGGCCACAGTCCAACCTTCTGTTCTACCTACAGACACTTAGGAGCAAACAAGCTGGGCACTGCAACTAAAAGGCCCTCCCTCCTTTCCTCAGGAGCAAGAGCCCTACCACAGTGGGTGGACTCCTCTAAATTAGAGCAGACTAATTTCCCAGGTCATGGAGACTCTGCTCTCAAGACTGCCGAGCAGCAGGCCTTCAGACATGGGCAGACCATCACCCAAGCCTTCAAGAGATGCCCCAGGAAGATCAGGGTCAGCAGGAACGACAGCAACTTAAAGCAGAAAGTTTCACTTCAGGCCCAACAGAGGTGGGAAGGCAGATACATTAAGGGTCAGCAAGATGGCAAGGGCCAGCAAGTAACTAGACCATCATCCCAGAGAGCCATTCCGGTTCCACCATGAGAGCCACAGGCAGGTCCAGCTGCAGACAACTAAAGAGAGCAGTCGTTCCAGCGATGGGCAATCATAGAAACAGGCAACCTAGAACAGAAGCCTAAGGCTACTGCAAAATCACTTCTGTGAGCAACATTCCCAGCTGTTTCGTGTATATGTCTGTACTTAGAAATAATTTACAAATAAACCACCTGGACCCAAAACATCTCCTAGTAAGTTACCAGGCAATCCAATGACCTGCTCCGAGTCTCACCAGATGCTTGCTTGGCATGGCTCTCCTACAGCACCCAGCTGCTCTTTAGTTTATGGTTCTGATAAAATGTCTAGGAAGGTTTCCTCTCTCGTCTCAGAACTCTTAAGGTACACGCTGTGTCCCCATCCTCAGGTCAATTTGGCTCAAAGGAGTGTGTATGCTCTGCTCTCCCTAAAACCTCATCCTTGTGCAGAACTGGTCTTTGTTCATTCCAACCCCAGGCCTCACATTCCCATCTGCTACTGCTCTTCTCTTTACCCAGAGCTCTCTCACAAGTTAGCTCCCAAGACCACCCAACACCTGGTACTGCCTCCCCCATCTAGCTCCACCTCCTCTGATCAGACCTTTATAAGCCTCATTTGGGAACCACTGTTGCACACCTGTGACACTTGGCTGGGCTCTGCTGACAGAATGGGAATAGAATTTCTGTTCACAAATAAGAACTATTAGCAGCAGTAAGTCAACTCATATTTATTGAGACCAGCAATGCTTTCAGGGACACTTATCTATGCCAAAACCTTGGCATGGAAGCTCAATCTGCCAGGAGATGCTCAAGTCATTTCTATCACTGGTGTTTTAAGTGTTGAAGAGTCAATGTGGCGGAATACTGTGTGTGTATATACACTTTCAAAGCAGGGAGGGGTTTTTATAAGCATAACAGGTGTAGTGAGAACGCTGCCATGTGAAAAAGGCAATGATTAGAGTTAAGTCTAGCAAGAGGCTCCAATTGTCCTGCATTCAAACCTTCCAACTGGTCAGGGCTTCAAATAAGCCCACAGGAAGCATGGTTCTCAGCCAAGATGTCATCTTATCCCTTAAAAATATGCATTGCACATTAAAAATGAAATCCACTGAAGTGTACAATGACAGAGTGATTTTTAAAAAAAAAAAAGCAGTATATGCATACAATTATTTAACCATATTATTTAACCATACAAACAACAACAACAACAAAACAAATCTAAGCAACATAGAACCAAAGGCACTGTTGAGTAAAATAAGCCAGGTACAGAGAGACAAATGCCACATATCTGTATGCAGAAGCTATAAAAGTTGATCTAGCAGAAGCAGAAGGCAGATATTGGTAACAGGACAGAAAAACCAGGAGGAGACATCAAGGTTAGATAACTCCACAGCACAGTGTGTGTGCACTAAGAGTTAACAATAATGTATTTCATATATTACAAGGAACCACATGGGGAGTGCAAATACAATCCTATACAAAGATATTAACGTCTAAGAAAAGAAAATGGCAATCACCAGAGTAGATCATTATATATCTCTGCATCCAATTATATTATACTCCACAGATAGACCATTTAAAAAAAAAATTAGTCCTAGCACTCAGAAGGCAGAGGCAGGGGGTTCTCTGTGAGTTCAAGGCCAGCCTGGTACATATCAAGTTCCAAGCCAGCCAAGATTACAGAGCAAAACATTGTCTCAAAAACAAAACCAACCAACCAGTCAAATGATTTAAAAAGGAGCAGTGGCTTCCTTTAAGCAGCCTTCTTTCCACTGTAACCTAGCATCACAGGTCACAGAGAGCAGGGCAAGGGCCCAGAAACACCTGGCAACAGTACTACATTCTGATGGGGGCTGACTACAGGGTATTTCCTGTAGGAAGTGGCCAGGTGGAACAGCACTCCCAGGTGTGGGGTAGGCCCCCAGCTAGAAGGCCAAAACAGGCCCACATTCTGGTAGGAACAGGGCGACTTTCCAGCGGTGGGTAGGCGGAGTCATCTGTAGGCAGCACTGTGCTGGATGTGTGGGTGCTGTGGGGTCCCTCGCTGTGCACAGCACTTTATCAGGAGTACTGCTGAACATCTAGACTATGTTCGGAGCACAGAGGAGGAGTAGGGATCGTAGAAAACAGTGGTTCTTGAAGGATGTCTAGGACATTGTCCAGCCACCACGGGGTACTCAGAGGTATTTCCTGCTCTCCTTAGGTTTTAGAACTCTTCTGTTTTCTGAGGTTCTCAGCTCCCTGGATGATGGATTCTAGCTTCTAAGAACAGGAGTTAACGGATTTTGAAAGTACTGAGCCAAGCTTGGGTCTGTGTCATTTGAACAGGAGGCGGCTGGCCTCATAGCACTACAATCATGGATGCATGCAGAACCAGACTGGGTCGGGGGGGCCCCGGGGGCCAGGGAGCTCTTCCTGTCCAACTGCTGCTCAGGCCAAGAACTCTGGGTATAGTTAGACCTGAACCCAACTATGCAGTGTCTTACTGTGGGCAGCTATGGGGCCATTGGTGGAAGGCAGAGGACAGTGTCACCTGTCCTCTGCCTTCCACCAGTGGCCTGGTACTCAACAAAACTGTTTGGGTCTTGAATAACTTCTTTGAGATCCTGTCAGAATCATAATTATCAGGCAAGGGCAGGTCCCTATTGAGGCAGGCTAGGCCTGTCAGTCAAGTGAGGCTCTCACAGATACAGTTGAGACTGTCCTGATAGTGTTCAAAGTGGAAGATATATACTCTCCCAGCTGGGCCAAAAAAGCAGTCGAGCAGCCATCAAAGGTACCAGGTTGGAGCCAAGAACCCAGTGGAAGTCCATCCCGAGTGGCCAGGGGTCACAAGGCCAGATTCCAGCTGGAGGGCCCCTTTCTGTAGGTTTACTGCCAGAAGAATCATTAGCTGTGCTATTCCAATCCATGGTGGTGTACACACACATGGGGTTCCCACAGCAGGGTCTCTCAATCCAGGAATCCACCAAGGGGTCATGCAGTGAGGTACCATCCGTCTGCTGCCAATGGCGTGCACTGGTGAAACTGGCTGCCATCTGAGCAGGATTACTAGGGCTCTGCCAATGGCACCTGTCATGAGGCATGCCAGAAGTAGAGGGAAGAAGGGCCCACTCAGAGCCTGGTGCAGACAGAAGAGGCAGGCACAACACAACGGGCCAAGAAGCAGCTGGACAGGGTGTGGCAGACTGCCATTCCAGGGAAATGCTGAGGACCAGGGGAGCTGAGCCGGTAAGAGTCGAGGGACTGTCAGATGCAGGCCATCATCCAAGGAAATCTGTCCAAAAACAAGGTGGGGAAGAGCAGGAACAAGGCCCAACCACCATCACTGAGATGGCAGGGCGGCATCAGGCAGAAAACCCCCAGGGACCTGATTAGCTGCTCAGAGTAGGAGGAGGGGCCCAGNGGCTGGCCTGCGAGGGTGAAAGAAACAACAAATGCTGCCTGTGACTTTAAAGGTGCAGTGATAGACACTGTCAACTATAGAAGGGGCCAGATCAGACCATCAGGGAATATTAGCACAATGACAGTAGCAACTGTCATTTGTACCATCTGTGTATATCACAGTACCACTTGTGCTGAATGCTGACCACCCACTACCCACGACTGGATACTACTATCATTGCTACGGAAGAGTGGCAAAGTGATTTGTGCGCAGCCACACACCAGTTAGTAAATGGCAGAGAGGAGAACCTGGCCGTAGAGCCAAACATAACCACAAATCATTTCACAGGCTATGGACTACCCTTTAGAGTGGAATGGGTGGGCTCCTGGCTGCTGGAACATTATAAACTGCTAAGAACGGAGCATGCCAAAACATCCTTGCACACCTAGCACCACACACACCTGACAAAAACAGGCTGCCTTGCTTGGACTGTTTCATCCTGCTCCCAAGATTCCAGGGACCACCTGCAGGCAAATCTACCCAATCCTGAGCACACCTCCCTCACCCTCATCCCAGTCAATAATCTGGCACTACAACCCCCACAGGTGAAACTCTGCAATTCCAATTTGGAGTTTCTTCCTGTTACCACCAGCACCTGGCCAGAGCTCCCTTTGATGGTTGAACCCACCCTTATTTCAAGTTGTGGTCACAAGGCCACACAAGGAAGGAGGACAAGGAGCCCTCCTCTGGGGCTCTCACACTGCTCCAGTCTCTCTGGAGAGGGAAATCCACCACCTGGGATCTCTCTCAACTCTTTGCTTCACCCCTGCACACACAGCCCAGTTCTCCACAAGCTCTCTCCTAGGACCACCGAGTCCACCATATATCTTCACACCTGGCTTTCCATGTGTTTACTCCCGACCCACTTTCTCCAAAAAGGTACAGCAAGGTTGATCTTGGTACCAGCACCTCCCAGGGGGCTTGCAACACTTGGCTGCCAATACTGGTAGCACCTATCTCTAGCACCCAAGCATTCTGGACCATCCCACACAGACCCTTGACTCACACCTCAAAGTCTAGCCTTGACGAGGGATTCTCATCATATCACCAGCTAGATCCAGTCTCTCAGTGAGTTCTCAAGAAGTAATGCCCACAAGTCAGGTCCCAGTCCCCAAAGCTAAGTGTCAGGCTGCCCACGAACACCATTTCACATGCCCAGAAGCCAGTGTGCCACCCAGACCTCCCGCCCCAACTATGAACCTTAGATGTTGTCTGCCCACTCGCCTAGGTGCCTGAGTGCCTCTGGCAACCTAGGAGAGAGGCGCCCCCACCCTTGCACAGACATCAATTCCTGCTTTCAGTCTAGGTCTTTCTAACCCTGAGCCAGTCACTTGCTGAGCTCAAGATCCCCCACACGGCCATTGGCTAGCAGTCTGTGGAACTCTTTCTTCTCTTCATCAACCCTGCCTAGCATTAGGTAACCTCGCTCCTCTTCCTGGACTGGACAGCAATCTACTAGAAGACTTAGGGCCGCGGCGCGTGGAAATCTTTCTCGGCAAGCTGAGCACCACCTGACACACTGGCTTAGTTCTTTGCTCCAAGACCTGGGAAACCCGGGAACACAACTTGTCCAAAGCCAAAATGTGAATGGAGGCTAGACTACCTGCACCGCCCACCTGCCCGCCAGCAACCGCCATGCAGAGCATCCAAGTCACAAGCTCCGGATCAATGCAGCCCACCTACCTGAGGCCGCCAGGGTCAGAGGATCTGCAGACTGACACCGGCCAGAGCGGCGAGCTTCCGAGGCCAAGATCCCACAGCTACCTGCAAAGTGAAGAGCGAGAAGAGCCTGAGCGAGATCAGGGGAGCGGGGCGTGACTCCTCGGGACAGAGTCCACACCTCAGCCCGCCGCCCCACTTCGTGCTGACCCAGCCCCACT
>LOEQ01000496.1:184478-201848 GCA_001685075.1 Bramus lutescens
AAGCTGGCAGCACATCCCTCCACTTGGAATCATAGCAGCTGCAGGCTATGTGACAAGCAAGCAAGGCCTATGACTTTCCACGTCTCGTGAGTGTGTGTCTTAACCTAGAGAGGACGGTGAGGGCTGGCTGCCAATGCCTCTTGGACAGGGCAGTGCCAAGCCTAGTGTGCTGCCCAGCGTTGGGAAGCCCAGTCGGCACCCAGACATTTTAGAAAGACCGGGAGATGAGCTTTTGTGCCCATCGTATGCATATGAGGGTTTGCCCCTCTAGCTCCTTCATGTACTCGTGATGCCATCCCACAACCCAGACACATGTGTTTAGATGGTCCACTGACCAGTCCTTGGACGGTACTGGAAGGCTTTGCTGCGCGGTAATGCTTCTGAAAGCAAGCACATGCATAACACACCAGCTCCCTGTCTGCCCTGCTCTGGTGACTCCTTTCCTGAAAGATCTCTGAAATGTTATCTGCGTTTACACCCAAACTCACTTGCTTTGATCCCTGAAACGGGAATCAAAGATCACATTGTACCTTCTAAGGGTCTGTGGGGCTTTCAGTAGCCTGAGCCAAAAATAATAAAAGTGGTACCCAACCAGGAAACACCTCCTTGAAGTGTGAATGAAATTTGTTTTTTTTTTCCCCCCGGTTGTATCTTTCCTAATTGACCTGATAATTTAAACTTCCTCCCTTAAGGGAGGGGTTGTCTCTGTGAATTCCGATCACCCTCAGGCCTCAAGCAGCTGGAGCTAACTCGGGACTTAACAACAGAGTGAGCAGCAGGCTTGTACAAAAGACCACACAACCAAGCCCCTCCTACATAGGTCTTTTTCCAAATTGCCTTTTAGTTTTACTTTAGGGCATCACTTCAAATGTGCATAACAAGGTGTATCACGGTAACCACAGCAGCAGTATTACTATTCACAGGGCAGTGCAGTCATCACCACCATTCCCAGAGCCATTTCACACTAGAAACTCCATTAAACAGAGTCCTCATCTCCAAACCCTGAGCGCCCACCACTGTGAGTCTGAATTTGCCTGTGTACCCCACATACTTGGTGCTCACACAATGTCCATCTGTGAATGTATTTCATTTAGTATGTTTTCAAGGTTCATCTATGCCATAGCATGTGTCTAAATCGCCTTCCTTTTCAGTGTTGACTGAGGGACTGGGGAGCTGGCTCAGATATTAAGACACTAACTGTTCTTGTATAGGACCTCAGTTTGTTTACTAGCACCCACATTATGGCTCATAACCATCCATAACTCCAGTTCCAGGGTATCTGACGACCTTTCCTAGTTTCTTCGGCACCAGGCACATACATGGCTCATATACATACATGCAGGCAACACTCTTACATATGAAAATAAACAAAAACATTTTTTTTAAAAAGAGCCACACTTTAATCCCAGCACTCAGGAGGCAGAGACAGGTGGATCGCTGTGAGTTCCAGGCCAGCCTGGTCTATATAGTCAGACCCTATCTCAAAAACATCCAAAAATAAAATTAAAGTGACTGATTCCTCTTATTTTGCTTACCTTTCTTTTCATCCCTCTTGACACTGAATTGCTTGCACCTTTGGCCATTGTGGGTAATAGTGCTGTGGAGTCACTATGTCCTAGTTAGGGTTTCTATCGCAGCGAAGAAACACCATGACCCAAAAGCAACTTAGGGAGGAAAGGGTTTATTTGACTTACACTTTCAAAGCACTGTTCATAACTGAAGGAAGTCAGGGCAGGAACTCAAACAGGACAGGAACCTGGAGGCAGGAGTTGATGCAGAGCCCATGGAGGGGTGTTGCTTACTGGCTTGTTCCCCATGGCTTGCTCAGCCTGCTTTTTTTTACAGAAACCAGGACCACCAGCCAGGGATGGCATCACCCACCATGGGCCCTCCTCCATGGATCAATAATTAAGAAAATGCCCTACAGCCTGATCTTATGGAGGCATTTTCTCAATTGGTTCCCTCTTTTCGGATAACTCTAGCTTATATCAAGTTGAAATAAAACTGTCAGGACACACTGTAAAAGATGGATTCGAGCCCCTGGTTTTAATTTTTAAAACTTCATATATGATGAATGTTTTATGTGCATTTATGTCTGGTACCCTCAGAGGACAGAAGTAGATGATGGATCCCTGGAATTGATTTACAGGTAGTTGTGAGCTGCCATGTGGGTGCTAGGAACTGAACCCAGGTCCTCTAGGAGAGCAGCAAGTGCTCTAAGGCAATGAGTTATCTCTCCAGCCCCTAATTTTAGTTCTTCAGCTATACACCAAAAAAGAGTAGAACTGCTAAGTCTTACATTAAGTTTGCTTTGTTTTGTGATAAACTTCCAGTGTTCCAAGATAGTTGCATCATCTTCTATTGCCATCAGTAGCACACAAGACTTCCAATTCCTCCACAACCTGCCAAAAAGTAGTTTTGATCTCACTTGGTATGTGAATATTCAGTTTCCCAGAACTATTTATTAGAGAGATTGTCCTTTCTCTGTCTTGACACTTTTGTTAAATGTTATTTGGTGCTTTGGACCTTTGGCCACTTGGCTGCTGCACCTAGTTCCCCTCTCTCCTCTCCCTCCCCTTCCTGTTTCCCCATATGGTCCAGTTCAGCCTGGTCGTGTCCACTCTGGACTCTCCCAGATGTCCCTGCTTCTGACTATGCTCTCATACATATCTACAATAAACTCCTTCAACATAAAAAAAAAAAGTCATTTGGTGGGGCTGCAGAGATGGCAGCTCACAACTTGCTGCAACTCTAGTTCCCGGGGATTCAACACCTCTGGTCTCCAAAGGCAGTGCATACATGTGATACATATATTCATGCAAAATAGCCATACTCATAAAATCTTTTTTAGGAAGTCATTTGATACTGCATGCAGCTTACAAATATCACATGAGCACCAATGATTCTAAATATGTGTTTTCTTTTTGAGACAGGTTTCACTATGAAGTCTTGGCTATCCTGGAACTCGCTCTGTAGGTCAGACTAGCCTCGAACTCACAGAGATCTGCCTGCCTCTGGTTCCCATGTGGTGGGATCAAAGGTGTACGCCACCATTGCCCAGCTGTGTTTATCTGTAGGGTTTTCTGTTGTTTTCCATTAGTCTATATATCAGATTTAATGCCAGTACCACACTGTTTTGATTACTGTAGCTTTGTAGTTAAATTTGAAATCAGGAAGTATGAGGCCTTCAAGTTGGCTTTTTATTGGAGGGGACTACTAAGGACTCCTTAAAACTATGTGAATTTTAGGGTCTCTCTCCCTCCCTTCCTCTCTCTCTCCCTCTCTCTCTCCTCCTATTCTCTTTCTTACTGAGGCAGTCTCATTCTGTAGCTGAACTATCTCATTCCTTCACTGAATATTTTCTGTCACCGCTGGTTGAATGTGTTGATGCAGAGTTCACAGATGTGGAAGACTGTAGGCATCTGCATATCAACCTATACTGCATATCACACATTTTTTAAAATCCTGCTGTCTCAGCTTCTCTCACAAGCGCTGGGGTTACAGGCAAGTACCACCATGCCCTGTTTAGGGTAGATTTTTCTTATTTTTCTGAAATGCCATTGAAGTATTAATAGTAACTGCTTAAGTCTTTAGATCACTTAGGGTATATTGATGTTTTCAAATGTTAGGCTGGGGTCAGACGGTGGTGGTGCATATCTTTAATCCCAGCACTTGGGAGGCAGAGGCAGGTGGATCTCTGTAAATCTGAGGCCAGCCTTGTCTACAAGAGTTAGTTTCAGGACAGCTAAGGCTGTTACATAGAGAAACCCTTTCTCAAAACCACACACACACACACACACGTGATGCACAACTTTAGTCCCAGAACTCAGAAAGCAGGGGCTGGAGGATCTGTGTGAGCTCAATACCAGCCTAATCTACATAGAAAGTTCCAGAAAAGACCCCCTGCCTCATCACCACCCCCATAAATAAACTAGAGTTGGGCTAGAGTTGTGGCACAGTAGTAGCCCACATACCAGCATGAATCAGACCCTGCATAAAATACTAAGTTTCCAATCTGTAAGCATAGTATGACTTTTACTTTTTTTTTTAAATTCTTTAATCCTTTTCAGCAAAACTAAGTATCAGAGCCCTGTAATCTCACAACTCAGGAAGGTGAGGCAGAAGGATCCTGAGTTTGAGGCCAGCTTGACCTTTATGTGTGGCGGTCAGAGGGCAACTTTTGGGGTAATTCTCTCCTTCCACCGTGTGTGTCCTAGAGATCAAACAAGACTTCAGGCTTAGCAAGGAGCACATTTACCCACTGAACTATCTCACCTCCTCCCCTAATATTTTCTGTCGCAGCTGATTGAATGTATTGATTCAGAATCCACAAAGATTTTATGTAGGGCATCTACATATCATTGTCTTAGTAAGGGTTCCAGTTGCTGTGAGGAATCACCATGGCCACAGCAACTCTCATAAAGGAGAACATTTACCTGGTGGCTTGCAGTTCAGAGGTTCAGTCCATTATCATCATGGTGGGACATGGTGGCGTCCAGGCAGACAGGGTGCTGGAGCTAAGAGCCTACATCTTCATTGGCACACAACAGGAAGTGAACTGGGACACTGGGTGTGGCTTGAGAGTATACTGTGACACACTTCCTCCAACAAGGTCACACCTACTCTAACAAGGCCATGCCTCCTAATAGTGTCATTCCCTTTGAGGGCCATTTTCATTCAAACCATCACAATCATCCTATACTGTGCAAAACACAGAAATACATTGTTATTATTATTACTATTGCCCCTGGAAGTGCTTAGGAACTTCAGTGACACAAGGAAAGTAGTAGCAGTGGACACCTTTGACTCGTTCCTATCTTACAGCAGAAATAACTAAGTGTGACATCAGCTACTGCCACTCATCCCACCTTTGTGCTAGTTTGAAGTTTTCTTTCTTTAAACTTTTGTTACTCAAATTTTATTTTATATGCAATATGTTTAGTCTTGCATGTTTATCTGGTGTTCTCAGAGGCCAGCAAAGGGCATGGGATTCTCTGGAAACTAGAGTTACAGACCTTTTTTGAGTCACCATGTGGGTCCTTAGTCTGTGTTCTTAACTGCTGAGTCATCTCTGTAGCCTCAGAATTTTATTTTTCCTGAGAGTAGTTTAAAAAAAAGTATGATAAATTTAGCCAAATAAGCCTTCTCTAGTAATGTAGTTATGATTTTTTTAACCATTTGGTTAATGTCTACTAAACTACATAAATTGAATGTTCAAAAGAAACCATCTTAGATTCCTGAGATAAATCCTATTTGGCCATAATAAATTCTTTGTATGTGTTGCTAACTTCAATATGTTCATATATTAAAGGGAATTTAGCATGTACATCTGAAACAGGAATTGGTTTGTAACTTTGTTTGTAATGTCATTGTCTATATTTTTTTAAATTTAACTGCAGTAACAGCCTTTCCAGGGTTTGATGCCCTGCCCTGGCCTCCAGGGGCTCCTGCTTTCACATGGTACACACACATTCATACTGATACACACATATACATAAAAATAAATTAATTTAAAAAATTAAGATTTACCTATTTTGTGTGTTTTGCTTGCTGTAAATCCCGGCCCTGTGCCCACCAAACCTTGGCCCCTCCCCAGAGGAGGTCAGGACAACTCCCCCAGTCTATTTAAACTGCTCCCCAGAAAGTCCCTTTGTGGTCGTGTGTGTGGCCCTCCCCTCATGGTCTTGTTGGTGGCTTCCTGGTTCCCCTTGGGGGCCACCTTAGAGAGCAGGAACCCTATTAAACCTGGATATCCTTTAATTCAGCTTGTGATTTGGCTTGAATGGGATTTTTGTGTCAGCAGAGAGCTTGCATTAGAAAATATTCCTAATACTTGCATGTATATATGTGCACCCTGTGTGTGGCTGGTATCCTCACAGGTCAGAGAGGACCTCAGGTCTGATCCCCTGTGCTGGAGTTCATATGACTGAGCCACCACATGGGTGATGAGAATGGAACTTGGGTCCTCTGCAGGAGCAACAAGCACTCCTAACACTCAGCATCTCTTTATTTGTTTGTTTGTTTATTTTTGAGGCAGGGTCTCACTATGTAGTCCTGGCTGGCCTGAAACTCTCTGTAGACCAGGAAGGGATTAACTTTGTCTTATATATATTATCAATATTATATATATATAATATTGATATTGGCTTTGTCTATTTTTTAAATGTATTTTTATATGTTTCTGTGTGTGTATGCAGGTACCCATGGAGGTTCTCTTGACCGACCACTGACCCATCTCTCCTCCCACCCCTCCCCTATTGTCTTTTGTTTTTTGGACAGGAAGGCTCAACTCTATAGTCAAGGCTAGCCTAGACTTTACAATACTCCCTTCTCACCCTCCAGAGTGTTAGGATTATGGAAGTGAACCACTAAGTTGGGATGTGTCTGGCTTTCCTACTAGAGTGATAGCAGATCAAAACTTGGAAAGTGTTTCTTTTTCCTATATTTTCTGTAATAATTACTGTGATTGACATTAGGTTTTCCTTAAATATTTTGACAAAAATTGATTAAATTATCTGGGAGCTTTCTTTATGACATGCTCTCCTCCAC
The DNA here is from genome assembly GCA_001685075.1 of Bramus lutescens. Taxonomy (NCBI): domain Eukaryota; kingdom Metazoa; phylum Chordata; class Mammalia; order Rodentia; family Cricetidae; genus Bramus; species Bramus lutescens. Next base: position 191,028 of record LOEQ01000496.1, read on the forward strand.
CCCTCCTTCTCTCTTTTGTGTGTATACACATGTGTGTGCCTGTGTGTGTGTGTGTGTGTGTGTGTGTGTGTGTATGACTATATAATCTGGGCTGGCTCTGAACTCAATCCTTCTGCCTCAGACTGAATGTTAGGGGATTCCAGACCACCACATTCAGCTTCAAGAATTTAATTGTGGAGCTGGGCGTGGTAGTCCATACCCCTGATCTCAGCACTTGGGAGGCAGAGGTCGGCAGATGGATATGACTTCCAGGCCAGCCAGAACTACACAATGAGACCCTGTCTCAAAAAAATTAAACAAATTAAAAAAAAAAGTTTCTTAAAGGAATTTGATTGTGGGACTGAGTCTTGTTCCCAGAAGCCACAACCATCCCTAATGCAAGTCCCAGAGATCCAACACCTTCTTCTGTTTTCCTTCTGAGGGCACCAGGCATACATGTGCATATCTATAACATTCAGGCAAACACTTATACCTGTAGAATAAAAATAAGACTTTAAAAACAAACTTCATTGTTTTATAACGAAGCTCATTAGTATATACACTATAAAACTAATAAAAATAACAAATTTTTTGTTGTTTGAGACAGGGTTTCTCCGTAGCTTTGGGGCTTGTCCTGGAACTAGGTCTTATAGACCAGGCTGGCCTTGATCTCACAGAGATCCGCCTGCCAGTACCTCCCCAGTGCTGGGATTAAAGGCGTGCACCACCACTGCCCGGCAATAATATAGTTTTAATACATATATAGCACTCCTTATATTTTCCACTTCTGAAAGTTAAGAAACGTCCACTTCATCTAAATTGAATTTATTAAGTTCGTTCATTTTATTAGCTCATTACTGTGAGTATACATGTGTGCACATCACTGGGGATGAACCAAGGGTTCACATGTGCGAGGTGGGTGCTCTACTAGCCTTCCAGTGCCTATACCTGTAAGTCTCAAACCCTGGGAGGACCGGCTCAGCTGCTATTTAACATATCAAAGCTGACCTGGCCTCCAGGTTTTCCCAGTGTCCCTCAGTCCTTACTTGCTGGCACACCTCTGCCCTCTACCCTGAACTATTCAGCCCAGGGCTGGGTTGCTATTCCCCCAGAGGCTCATCCCTATATAATTCAGACATTTTGGTTACCTAGCCTTTGTACCTTTGGCCTCCTGGGTTGCTGCACTTGGCTCACCTCTCTTCTTTCCCTTCCCCTACCCATCTCTTTACTTGGCTCAGAGCAATGTCCATTCTGGACTCTGCCAGATGTTCCTGCCTCTGACTATGCTCTCCCTCTTATCTATAATAAACCTCCTCCTCCACCATACCCAGAAGTCATGTCCTTTCCTTTTTTTTTCATTCAATACCTTTTGCAATAGTGTTTTCTCTTTCATAACTGAAGTTGAAAATCTTTCAAATACCAACACTTGGTTTTTTTCAGACTTTAACATTTTAAAATTAATTTATTATGTACACACACACACACACACACACACCCCACAGGGCATGTGTGGAAGTCAGAAGACAATTTATGGGAGTTGGTTCTCGTCTTCCGCCATGTGGGTCCCAGGGATTGAACTCAGGTCCTCAGACCTGGCAACAAGCACCTGGACTTGCTGCACTATCTCATTAGCACCATAGTTTAAAAAAAATTGTTTGGCAGGCTCAAAAGCTACAGAGAAACCCTGTCTCGGAAAATAAAACAAAACAAACAAAAAATTGTTCATATAGCACTGGCTGGGCTTCAACTTCTGTGTAGCAAAGGATGGGCTTCCGATCTTCCTGTCTCTACCTCTGGAAGGCTGAGGTTAACAGCTGCGTGCCAGCATGCCCAGTATTACAGGGTGCTGGGGGTCAAACCCAGAGTTTCATGGATACTAGGCAAGCACTGTACCATCTGAGCTACACACACAGCCCTGCTTCCTATTCGTCTTTATTTTCACTCCTATAAGTAGTCTATAAGTAGTCTGAATTTCTGTCATCTGGAAGTGCTTAGGTAACTACACATAGAACTTTCTTCTCAACAGAGGTATTTCTTAGGGTATATACTCCTGTATGTCCCTTTCTCCTATCTTATCTTGATATGGGGTCTGTAGGAAGTATTCTATTGCTGTGAAAAGGCACCATGGCCTCAGCAACTCTTACAAAAGAAATCAGTTAATTGAGGCTGGCTTACAGTTTTAGAGGTTTAGTCCATTTTTATCATGGCAGGAAGCATGACAGCATGTAGGCAGGCATGGTGCTGGAGATGCAGCTGAGAATTCTATGTCCTGATAAGCAAGCAGCAGGAAGAGAAAGACACTGTGCCTGCCTTGAGCTTATGAAACCTCCAAGTCACCCCTAGTGACACACTTCCTCCAACAAGGACACATCTCCTAATTTTTCTCAAGTAATGCCTCTCCCCTGATGACTAAACATTCAAATACATGAATCTATTCTTATTCAAACCACCATAGTTGCCCAAACTGACCCCAAACTGTGGCTTCTAGGGGACCTCCCAGCTCAGCCTCCTGAGTAGCTAGGACTGCCAGACCTGCACCTGAACAGGTATCTAAAGCTGTAAGTCCCCTCTAACAGCACCCCAGAAACACCAAGACACTGATTCCAAGCCTCACATCATTTCCCTTTGATTTAGCCTGAAGAATTTTTGCTTCTTTTTTCCTTTTTAAATTTTTGTATGGCTGGGGCAAACTGTGGGGCCACTGTTAGTGAGACCAGGATTTATCCTTACTGCTTGTACTGGCTTTTGGAACCCATTCTTTTTGGAGGGGTACCTTGCTCAGCCTAGATATAGTAGGGAGGGCCTTGGTCCTGCCTCAAAGCAATGTGGTAGACTTTGTTGACTCTCCATCCATGGGAAACCTTACCCTCTCTGAAGGGGTGGGATTTGGGGGAAGGTGAAAGGAGCAGGAGGAGGGGAGGGAGTGGGAACTGGGTCTGGTATGTAAAATGAGAAAAGATAGGTTTTTTTTTAAATAAATACATTAATTAATTAAAAAAATTTTTTGAGACAAGATCTCATGTAACCCAGGCTGTCCTCAAATTCCCTATATAGCCAAGGATGGTCTGGAACTCTTGATCTTCATGCCTTCAACTCAAGAGACTGGGATTATAGGCATGCATCTCCATGTCTGGCTATAATAGCTGTTTTAAACTTTAATTCCAGGAGCTAGAGAGATGGCTCAGAGATTAAGGACCTGAATTCAATTCCCAACAATCATACTGGTTTTTTATTTTTCCCCTAAACATTAAAAAAAAAGACGGCATCTTTGTATAAGAGAGAAAAACACCCTTTGAGATAACAGGATGAACATTCTGTAGGAGCCCAGAGCAGGTGCCTCACTTTGTAGGGTATCTGGGAAAACATGCAGGATGGAGACCCTACACCAAATACTACCCAGTCAGAGGAGGGAAAAGCCAACCAAGACAGAGGCCAAGGCACACTTCTGGCCTATGACAACTACATAGAACAGGCAGAAAGAGCAGGCAAAGGCCGGTTGTAGTGGCTCAGCACTCCAGGCAGAGGCAGGCAGAGCTCTGTAGATGAGAGACTTGAACATAGAAAGTTCCAGAGTGGCAAGGCTGATTGAAACTTTTTCAAAAAGCAAAAAAGAAAAGCTAGACAGGCCAGGTCCCAGCTGCAAGAATGCTCAGGGTGGTTCTGCCAAAGATGAGGGCCAGCAGCTGCCCATGGGTGTGTTGAGGAGAATGTCCATGGCGAGGAACACTTCAATACATATGGCCTCCTGTGACATCAGACATCTGGTCCTCTCAGCAGCCTTTGGGTGGGTGGAGTGAGAGCCTGTCTGAGCTGGCGATGGCAAGTCTCACTCACATTGTGTCTGGGTCTCCTAGTATAGCGGCCCGCCCTGGCATGCCTGGGCACTGGGGAGCTGACAGGTCCAGCAGCTTCCGAGAGAATGAAGGCATGGGAAGGGAGACTTGGCCTTGCAAGGAATGGGCTGATGGGAACAACAAACTCCGTTGACACACAGCTTCCCTCCCGGAGACTTTGAAAATTAAATACTCCCCAAGCTATGGAAACCCAGCCACAGGCTGAGCACTAGAACTTTATTATTATAATGGGTCGGCCCAGTTCCAGCCACCACAGGCAGAACAATGAGCCATTGAAGCCTTCTGAAGGTCTTGCCTCCCATCCACCCTCTCCCTCAGGCTGGGACCTGGTACCAAGGCCTCCGAGGGGACAGCAGTAGGGCAGATATGCCTGAGTCTTGGCTTTGCAACCTTAGCTCAGAGACTCCTGGGAGAGCTGGGAATTGCTTTCCTCACTCATCAAGTAGGGCCCCCATAAAAACTACCAGGAGAAAACCCATACGCAGGCAGCTTTTATACGGACACGCCATTACACAGCTTGATGCTTGTGGGTCAGGCACTAACTGTATCTGCTTGTAGGGAAGTTACATGAGGAGACACAGGTGCTCTCCTCATGCCTGGCCAGTGTGTCTTTCCAACATGAGTAGAGCAAAAGAGACAGCAGGGTGCCCCTGCCTCGTGCCAGGGTGTGTATCAGGTCCGCACTCGATGCCAAGCCCTGGGATCAGTGGCTGCAACTGGGGCAGGGAGCTGTGCCCATCTGGTGAGCAACCCCCAGTTGCTATGTAACAAGGTCACACTATATCTTGTTTATGGTCCCACTTTATTCCCAAGCATTTGGTGTTATTTGATCATAAGTTTTAAGCCCAAAATATCCAATTTTATTGGGAGAGAAAAAATTTAATTTTATGGAACTACAAGGCCCAATCGCTGTCCCATGAAATCTTAGAGGGGATTGAACAGGGTCTGCCTTGCCCATCCCTGTTGCCTTTGCTCCTGGCTTTGAGTTTCCTCCCTGAGATGAGGCCTCACCCTGCTCAGTCAGGTAGCTGAGTATGGTGTCTTCAGCGACTCCTTGGGCCTATCTGGATGGGATCCAACCTATGAGTGCCTAACACCCTGCTCTAACCCTGGTGAAGGCCAGCTCTGAACACAGAAGGCCTGTAAAAGGAGCCCTCTTACTGCCTACTGGGAAGGCTGCATGTGCTCTTCAGATGGTACTGGGACGGCTCCTGGGATTCCAGCTTGGGTTTCAGGATTAGGGTAACCTGAGTATCATAAACCACAGCAGGGCTGAGATTAGGTGGGCTCAGATCTAAGTTGCTTTGCTAGGCCCCTGGGAGATGTGAAGGTCTCCTCACTGCCCTTGAGCCACAGGTGCTTGGCTGTGGACCAGAACATACAGGGCTCCCCAAACCCTTTGGTGGGAGAACCAGAAACATGAGAGTTCTTGGAGAGCTTAAGGGGTAGGGGACAGCAAGGGGAGGTGGCAGAAGTCAGGTCCCAGCATCAGGAATGCTCAGGGTGGTTCTGCAGGAAAGTGAGGGCCAGCAGCTGCCCATGGGTGAGCAGCCATGGCTCTGGCTGACTCACCATCAAGGTCACAAGGTCACCATTAAATGTGCCTTCTGTTCTTCCTCTTTCCAGGACTGCTTCCCATCCAGACTGGACAGCACCAATATTGGATCTTTGGTGGACCTGGCTACACCAGGTGAGCAATAGCAGGGATGCGTGTGACATGACACCACATGGAGAGGTGCAGGGGACCACCTTCAGCTCCTGGGTATACAAGTGAGTGTGACTGCAGTTTCCTTCCTGAGGACCTGTGTGGCACCAATGGAAACTCATGCTCATTACTGAATTTAGTCACTGGAAAACTTCACCCTGCCACCATGGGTTCTGGAAGCAGGAGTCATGACCCCAGTCACATGTGCTGGGGTTAGGATGTGCGCTACAAATAAGACCCAAAGAGTAGCCACATAAGAACCTGATGGCTTGTGGCTCAAAACTTCCCTCCATTAGCCAAGTCTCAGTGTTACCTCCCAGTTCCCTAGAGGCCTCTTGGCACCCTGTGGTGAAGAACCTTCTGTCCAGTTATTTCACAGCCTCAATATCTTGGGTCATGGTTGGGCAAGCCTCTCTGGGAAACTCCTTTTTTCTCTACCCTGTCTGGGAGGGCTCTGAGCAACCTATGGCATGGCGATGGCAGGATAGAGGTGTCTACAAATTCTGGGGAGTGTCCCATCTCACCGGGAAGAAGCCAGACCAAGACCCTCACCTGGCTAAGGGACAAGCAGGGTTGGACCTACAGGGCCTCCTGTTGCCTTCCACTATGAGAGTAAGGCACAAGTGTGTGGCTCCATCTCTTTATTTGTGCCTTTGCCAAGCTCAGGAAGCACAGGAGGAGCAGCCCACAGCAGTGCAACCTGAGCCTGGGCCAGAAAACAATGCAGTCTGTGAGTGCTAGGTTGGGGGTTTCTGCATCACACTGGGGCCAGGGTCCCAGACACTGGTGGCAGCTCCTGGGTTCTGTTTGGATAGCACTGCTGAGGTGGCCACCTGTGGAACTGAGTCATATGCCAAGGTAGCAAAGAACAAAAATGTGGATCTCAGGCACAAGCCCACGGTTGAGGCCTCGGGCAGACACTGCTGTTTCTCACAGGCAAGTCTACTTGCTGGCAAGGGTGCCCAGCCAGGACACAGAGACAACCTCCACTGCCAGCAAAGCACAGTAGGGACCCAGGCCCCTGCTGCCAGCTGAGCAGAGGTAAGATCCTCAGAGGGCTCTGTGATATGCAGAATGGGGGTGTATACTGCAGTCTCAGCCACTCTGCTACTCTAAGAACTGATAGCTCCTTTTTATATCCTCTGCTGTTTGCCTCAGAACCCTCTCAGAGCCTTGCTGGGCTACTGTGCCCTCAGTCTGGCCCTCAAAAGCACCTGTCACCCTTCTCTGTGTCTGCTGCACAGGGATCTCTGGACAGCATGAAGTGGGGACAGTGAGGGAGAGGATAAGGTGCTAGGAGATGGGCACTCGTTCTACTTTCCAAGATAGGCAGGGCAAGGGAGGGAGCTCCTACCAACTCCTTTCCTTCCCATGTCCTTGCGCAATCCAAAGCCACAAGCAGAGGTGTGTAAAGTATTGCCGGGGGTAATTGCAGGTTACATGGAACAATCTGAGGTATTAAAAACATATTTTCATTGCATCATAAAAACATGCAAAGGCAGAGAAGAGGCGGCCCAGGGGAGCACCTGGCCCTGGATTGGTGAGCTCCTGGCCCTGGGGCATTCTCGCCCTGTTGCATTTTCTGGTCCAGAGAGGGGACTGGCCCTGCAGTGATCCTGCAGCTAGACAGGACAGATTCCACTGCTGATGCAGCTCACCCATGAGTCCTGCTCCTTAGCACTGGCCCTGCCTTCAGCACAGGGCAGAGCAGTCCTGGGTGAGTAGTGAGTGGTAGTCAAGGGTCTGTGCACACTGCCCCATGGGAACTGCCTACTTCTGGTCTGTGCACACTGCCCCAATGGGGACTGCCTGCATCTGGTCTGTGCACATGGCCCCATGGGGACTGCCTGATTCTGGTCTGTGCACACTGCCCCATGGGGACTGCCTGCTTCTGGGCTGTGCACACCGCCCTATGGGGACTGCCTGCTTCTGGACTGTGCACACTGCCCCATGGGGACTGCCTGCTTCTGGTCTGGCTCCACAGCCGACTGAGTGCTCTGGAGTCAGGTCTCACCAGAGCACTGGGCAGCCTATGTGGTCTCCTGAACCTGCCCCTGGGCCCCATAGCTAGGCCAATGTGGGGGATTACACTGGCCAGCACCAAAAGTAGCTTGGGTGGTAGTGCATCCCTGTGGAAATCTTTTCTCTGCAACATTCCCTGCTTGTAAGTTGGCCAGACTCCTGCTCACATTTTCCAGGAGTACAAAGAGAGTTAAGACCTGAAGACACATAGAACACAGATCTGTGGATATCTGGACCCTCCTTGAGGCTGGCACAGAGTGAGACAAAGATTTCAGAGGCAAGTACCCTGATGCAAATTCTACTCTGGGAAGAAGGTATAAAAGTAGGCCCTACCTTTGGGGCCAGCTAGTGCAACTGCACACACTGGCCTAGATATGGGATCCAGGGACAGGTTCAGGAGACCACAAAGGCAGCCCAGTTCTCTGGTGAGACATAGGTCCAGAACCCTCACTCAGTCCTGTGAAGCCAGAACATTAGGAGGACCCCAATGGGGCAATGCGCACAGACCAGTAACTATCCTGAAGGGGCTTTGGGGACATGACTGTATGGATGTCATTGGCTGCTGGGTAGGCAGGAAGCTACAGGCCAGTGTATGCAAAGGGCTAGTCACAGGTTGCCTCTATTCAATTATCACCCAGCACCAAGGCCACTTTCAGGTGCTTGCTTGTCCCCTTGGCAGGGACTGCCCCCAGAGCAGTGGTCCCATGGGATGTATCTGGCCAGGCCCCAGAGGCTTCCCAACCCACTGGCCTGAGGCAGCAGGTGTTAGCTGACCTCTCTGCCTCCAAGGCAGACAAAACCTCAAGCTAGAGGAGCACCCCACCCCCAACCATGCCCCAAGATCCTGGCAGGCTGGGGCGTGCCACCAATGGTGCATTAAATAGGACATGGCTGATCTGGCCCTGCACTTGTCAGGAGGGCGGGGCCAGCCCAGCACTTGGCATCTTAATTGGGTGTCTGAGAGCACCCCGCACACTTCCACTTTGAGTCAGGCTCCCGGTAGGCCCATTAAGGTGCAAACACATTCCTTTGTTGGCTGACAAGCAGGGTCCCATCCAAGGCTCCCAGGGCCAGGCTAAGTGATGTTTTCTTAAGGAAGACATGAGATTAGCCTCTGCTAAAGCCTCAGCATAATGCAGGGCTCTGCCCCTCCCTGTCAGGGCTGTCTCTCCCTGCAGTGATTGACAGGCGCTCCCTGGCCCATCAAGCTTCAATGTGGAGGATTAGCAAAAACCAGTCCACAAGCTGACTCGAGGGTCACAGTGGAAAGTAAGGAGGCGAGCAATGTTCAGTTCAGACAGGAAACCTCAAACAACCCTGACAAACCCTTTCCTCCTGTTCCTGACCTTTGATGACCGCTAGAGCTATGTACACAGAGACCTTAGGGGGGACCTTAGCAGAAAGTTCAGGAGGGATCTCTAGAAAGATGTCTTGAGACCTGAGCCAGTAGCTGAAGGGAGGCTGAGGATGGTGGAGAGGTGCTGCGTCCTGCCAGGGACCAGAAGGGTCAGGTCAGGGTTGTTCCTCCCAATGACTGCTGGGATCTCTAGAACTAAGATGCTGTGGCTCTGTGTATTATGGTTCTGATGGCAGCAGATCCTGATTGGAAGCTACTACCACGTGACCTTGGGCAATTCTGGGGACAATACAAGCGGACATGCTTTAGAAAAACACCCTCTTTATTGGTGCTCCAGAAATGCCAGGGTCTCAAACCTGAGCAGCCCACATGGGGTTTCTGCGCAGGCCATCATCACCTGACGCTGGAGTATGGGAAGGCTGGCCAGAGGGTGTAGGTGTGGTGTCATCCCTGCAGGACACACAGCCATCTACGCAGACACATGGTGCTCTATCCACATCTTCTGGGACCTCTGAGGAGGCAGCAAAGCCTTCCAGTCCTGCCAATAACAGGTGGGGTCAGCAAGTCTCACACTGGCCTAGCCATGTCACCCCAAACCACAGGAGATCCTTGAGAGATGGTATGGAAAAAAAAAAAAAAACCCTGAAGAGAGCTCTCCACCCCCAACCCTGCCCAGATTGGTACATCAGAGAAAATACTGCAGTTTCTACAAAAAATATTTTGATCAAAACATATACTGGGCTCTTAACGAAAAAAAGAAAAGAAAAACAGAAGGTATAATCATCTGGTAAGAGCTTCCTTAGAGGGCTCTCTGTCAAATGCAGCCATGGCACTGAGAAGCTGTGGTGGAGCTGGTGTCAGAATGCCCAGACAAGGCCCCCAGCGAGACTCGCCACCCATTGGATGTCTGAGAGCTCCTGCTAGGTCTCTCAGACCAGACAGGGGACGTCTTGAGGGGAAAAGAAATTTTTCTATAGCCTCCCCCTAAGCTTCAGAGAGGAGAACAGTTTCCAAGGGCCCAGAACAAGAAGGGGTGTCAGCCAAGACAGGCATCCCATGATGGGCTGTAGCATGCAGACACAAGGACTGGGGCTTCTGGAGGGCGCTGTCAGACTGAGAGGTGACATGGCAGGGGCAGGAGGCCAGCCCAGCTCTACAGAGCTACAGCAGAGCCATGGGTGGCGGGTCAGTCAGCCGTGTACAAGGCAGTATCTCCACCTTCTGGGCAGGAAGGAAATGAGCTGGCACTTGTGCTCACTGCAGGGACAAACAGCACACAGGGAACAGCAGTTGACACTGCCCAGGAGATGCAGTGAGAGTCTAGTCTGTGGGAAGCCCCTGCATTTGTTTACCTGGTATCATGCCTGTCATGGTGGCTCACAAGACTCTAGCCACAAATGCTTTTGTCAAGCCTGCTCACCTGGACCCAGGTGTCCGAGAAGCCTTGACTGGGCACATGGCATAGTGTGTGCCCTCAGCCTGGCAGGGATGGTGGCTTAACCTCAGCATCCAGTCACAATGGGCTCCAGGCCTGAGCGCTTGGTGATGTGCAGCTTCACCACCTCCTCGGAGCAGGTGGGATGGATCCCCACTGTCTGTACCACCTGTGCATATGATGCCCCACATCTGCATACATCGAGAGTGGGATGGTAAGTAGTCAGTATGGAGAGGTCTGTCCATACTACTCTGACCTTGGGAAGACGATAGAAGGCCTGTAATTTCCTTACCAAGTCAGCACTAACACTGTGCCTATGCTGGACTGCTCACTGCCTCCCAGCAAATATCCACTACCCATATTGCCACATTGCTACCCACCTCAGGCCCTCCTAGCCAACCTTCCCCTGGCTTACTCTGTCCTCTCTCTGTTCTAACTGCCCTTTCCTCGGGGCCGCTCTATCGCTGTC
>LOEQ01000496.1:202928-214785 GCA_001685075.1 Bramus lutescens
CCTCTGCCTCCCGAGTGCTGGGATTAAAGGTGTGCGCCACCACTGCCCGGCTTCTGAACATCTTTTAAATGATGGTCTTTTAAACATCTTTAAAATATTGATTTCCTTAATATGTAAAGAGCTCTTGTTGCTCAATAATCATAGCACAAACCATAGAAATACAAAGAAACAATTTGTCCTGACAGTGGTGGAACACACCTTTAATCCCAGCAGTTAGGAGGCAGAGGGAGGCAGATCTCTGGGACCAATTGGTCTACAGGGCCAGTTATAGGACAGCCAGGGCTACATAGGAAATCCTGGGGGGAGGGGAACAGACAAAACAACAATAACAACAACAGACAGTTCACAGGAAATAGAAACAAAAGAAAACAGTAGAAGGCTGGGGGAGCCTCATTCATTTTGGCCATGCCCTAGGGCTGCAACCATCCCTGCTTAGGACCTTTGGCTAGAGAAAGTCCCTCTCCTGCTGTAACCACCATGCCTGGGGCAGTCTGAAAGATGCCCACTGCGGATGTGTACAAACCCCTCCCCCAGAAATATGAACACAGCAGCTTTCTACTGTGAAAACAACGAACAGAAACTGTGCTGGCAGAACAGACGGAAGTGGCTACAGCACAAAATGGCCAGGATGCTAATTGACTTACTTGATCCCCAGAGCAAATCCTTGAGTGACTTCTCCAGCGTTGGGGCCAAGAAAGTGCAGGCCCAGCACCAGCTGTGGGGGCTCTCTCAAGCACACCATCTGAAAGCCACAGTGATTTTGACTGTCACTTAGCAACAGAGAATCCTCCCAGCCATAGGAACTTGCTATGTCCTATCTCTACAACCCTCAGAGGTTTCCATTGTGGTAGTTAGTACTGACTGCCAATTTTACAAACTCCAAGAGGAAGTTTCTACATTGGGTTAACTGTGGTGAGTAGCCCTATTATAACTATGGGCAGCACCATTCCATGGGCTGGGGTCCAGACTGCATAAAAAAGAGATTGTGAGCTGAGCACCAGTGTCCATCTTTCTGCTTCCTGACCCAGGCACAAGCCATTCCTTATACTGTGAGACAAAATAAACCCTTCCTTAAGTTGCTTTTGCAGGTACTCTGTCATATGGGAAAAGGGTTAATATTCACTCTGCTCTGTGGACATCAGAGCACTCCCCGTGGTCAGTGCTTTCCCTCCTAGTCCCAGTGCCCCCTACTGCTGGCCTAAGCACACTCACCTTTATGTAGCACTGTGATGCATCTCGATCCGTCACAGTGAACTCCAGGGGCTTATAATATGCATGGTAAACCTGGGTGACAAGACACCAGCGTCTGAATCAGTGGCCATACCCAAGACAGCCCTACAGTATTAGATCCAACAACAACAACAAAGTACTGGGAAGGCAGGATTCTCAGGGACTCAGACATTCCTCCTATGTTCAGGCAGCCTGCACCTATAGCCATGGAGTCTGCAGACAGAGGCTCTCCTACCAGTATCTAAGACTCCCCATTGAACTACATCAGGGGAGCAGACATCAGGCTGCTGAGCCATGATACAACACAGAGGCCAGGGTTTGAGCATGGTACTCGGGCATCCCCAAGAGGTAGATCCAGGCCTCCTCAAGAACAAAGCAGACTGGACAGGGAGACCTCAGGCAAGTCGCTAATGTAGGAGTGCCCATCCTACCCATGTGAGCAGGAATGGACTGCCTGGCCTCCCTGAGACACCCTGGTGCTGACTTGGCCTAAACTTCAGCTAAAAGGAGGGGTTGGTGCAGGGTTGTGGAGGGGCAGGGTAGGCCCCAGCTTTACTGGAGCTGTGGAACAAGGGCTTTCAGCACCCACGAAGGACTTGACAGTGTGTTCAGAGCTGTAGCCATATAAAAAATGAGCAGGGCCCCACATGTGCTACACAGCCATTATTAATTAATAGGGCTTCAGAGAATATTGTTCTAAGCAAGACAGAACTGGAAAAAAAACAAACAAGAATGTTTGGCCATTCAACATCATGAAACATAAAGCATTATAAATGCTATGAACACATGTCCCAGTGTACTTATGATGAATCTAACAAAAATAGCAAATAAAGTGCTGGGAGGGCAGGCCTGTCAGGCCTGTCTCCATGATGGAGGGGCCCGGGTACATGGAGCGGGCAGACGCCATAGCCTAGTGACCCGAGCCTCTCAGCCTGGAAGCTGCTGCTACAGGAAGACCTACACCAAAGTCCTCCAGCTTCCACTACCTGGTAGCTTTCAGAGCCTCCAGATACCTTGGTCTACTCTGAAAGCACCCCAGGGGCCACAGCCAGCTGCCACTGCAGACTCCCAAAAGTACTCCGGTCCAATGAAAACCCCTTTGCTTAGGATGAAGGGTTTCAGTCAGGGCCACTGGGCCTGTAGTCTCTAGACAAACTTGGGAAGAGGACAGAATTTGGGCTGGGAATGTGAGTGTCTTATCCACTGGAAACCTCATGAGAGTCCCAGAAAGGTGGAAGTGCAGGTGGGTAGGCATGGGCCAGCCTGGGCAAGAAGATAAGATGGAGTAGACAGCAGGTCAGAGGACACCTTCAGGGAGCCATTCAGGTTAAGGAAGGCTCCTCCCACTAAGAGGTAGGGAGTACCCTGCAGAGTAGCACTGGACTGAGAAGCTACCTGCATGCTGAGGCTCTGGTGGGAATGCTAGGAACTTCAACAGTGCATCTAGTATATACGGCATAGTTAGGGGCGGGGCTGGAGGCTAGGAACCTCAACAGTGCTTCTAGTACACACTGAAGCTGCCAGAGGCTTCTGACTCCCCTTGTTTCTGGAGCTGCCCAATACTCCTGTCCTGTGGAGGCCCCATATTGTGTTCTGCCAGGAGCAGCCCCAGGAAGTAGCCCCTGTTTTCCAGACCTCCAACTCATGGAGGAGCTCTGTGGCGAGCGGCCATCCAGGCCCTCTTGTTGGTAGTCTCCTACCTCTACATGCTCCTGGCCATGGAGAGCCACAGCCTCCTCCTCAGACAACCCCACACATCCATACTCCAGTGGCGTAAAGACAGTCGTGGGAACCTGGAAAGGAGGTCTGGAATCAGATAGGCCTCTTGGGCCCCCCAAATTGAAATTGTATCCCCTCAGTGACACTTGAATAGTAATCTGAGGCCAGGGACCCAGCCACACACGAGCACAGCAGGTGGCCACTCATTGTTCCTAGACTGGACCAGGAGCCAAACCACATACACCCCCTTTCTCCAGAAGAGGTAATGAGCTGCTGGGCAGAGCTGCAATACTGTCACTGGCACAGGCTTTTCTCTGAACCTGTCACATGGATGTGTTGGTCCCATGACAGAGCTCAAGAGATCCTGCCCATAGTTCCCAATGACTAGGGATCTGGTTCATATGCCCCCAAGGGCTGTGTCCTCCTGCTCATATGTGCACATGCACTCACATTAACATGCTCACATGTACATATATACCCACGCACATACACGTGTGCATATGCATGCATGTATATATACATATGTGCATACATACCCCACACACATGCAGGCACAGGGTGCAAACGAACCCTTCAGCGCCAAGCCTTTCTCAGGTTGGATTTGGGTCCTAAAGGAACTCACGTTGCTGTAATCCATTAAGGCTGAGGATTTCCCAAAGAGCCTCTGAGCCAGCAGCTTTCCTGCCTTGATAGCTGTGGGTGTCAGCTCAGGCCGCCCCTGAGGGAAGAACACAACAGCACTATGTTACAGGCAGCCTGTACAGATGCTACACCACCACCCATTGCCTTCCTGTTAAGACTCCCAATACTGTGCCCCAAGCTTTGAGGATGTAGACATGAGCAACAAGGATACAGACATGAACTGTGAGGGTGTGGACACTGTTACAAGCTGTGACGATCTGGACGTCTTCAGCATGCAAGGCTAATTTCTAACACTGACAATCCCAGGGCCCCAATGGGTTTACTTATTACTGCTGTCTTCCCTCCATTCCATTGCAGTGGCATGCCCACGTTATCATCACTTTCTCCAGAAGAGGAAGTGAACTGCCAGGCATAGCCCCGCTACCCTCACTTGCACAGGCTTTTCTCTGAACCTGTCACACCAATGCTCTCAGAGTGTTGGTCTTATGACAGAGCTCAGAAGAGACCTTGCCACGGTTTCCAATGACTCAGGGTCTAGTACATATGGCCCCAAGCATGTCACGTGCTCCTGACACACAGCTTGACATGCATGTCACGGTCCATGACAAATCCCAAATCAGTGTCATTCCACAGGAGACACCTCTGTCTCGGGGCACACCTTGCCTAAGGTGTTCCTGTTTGCAGCAGCCCAGGCCCTCACTGCCAATCACCTCTGTAGCAGGAAATGCAGATGCTGTTTGGCATTCCAAAAATGAGTGAAGATCTAGAGAGATAAACTCGGCTTCCAGTCTATGCATTCCATCAGGCGTGATGAGCCCAGGAAACAGCCCCACACAGCACAGCATAGCACATTATACACCACCACTACTTCACACTGGGGCTTTTGGTAGCTGCGGGCCTGACCTGACTGCAACAGGATTACCTGCATTGCTTGCAATGATCTTTTAAATTGTGTCGTGAATTTTTAAAAGAAGGCCTTTGTGTGCCACATGCTAGTGGCAACACAGCACTGGACCCCAGGGTGCAGAGACACACACGGTGCTCTTCTGTGTGAACACAGGTGCTGTTACAGGAGGCAGTGCTCACAAGACAAAGTTGAAGCCCATAGCCAGAGACTAGAAGCTCCAAACCAACCACAGGCAGAGTCAAGCAACCACATCACCCAGGTTTGTGGCCGGAGCCTCATTTAGATAGTAACATGAGGCGCTGAAGGGAGAGCTCAGTGGTTAAGAGCACCAGTTGCTCTTCCAGAGGACTAACAGCTGTTTGCAACTTTAGTTCCAGGAATATGGAATTGGATATGATGCCTGGATATGAAGGCTCTTCTGGTTTCCATGTGCACCAGGCACACATGTGGTGCACAGATATACATCTAGGCATATAAAACATTTATGTGTCTGTGTGTGTGTGCATGCGTATGCATGTGTGTGTGCGTATGTGGTGTGTGTGTGCGTGTAGATGGCAAAATGACCAAGAAGGAGAGGGCTGGACAGCAAGCTCCATGGAGCTTTTCATGCAGTCCTCGGAACTGCCATCTGTGAGGCCTTGTCCCTGGCAGAAGTGGGAGTCTGGCCCTCTGTGAGAGTCACATACCTGAATTTCAGTCACAGGGCCTGAGGGTACCTTCTACGGTGGCCACTTGGCTCATCTGAGCATTTTCATAGTGGTAGGGGACCCCTCTGGTACACTAAAGACTCAGGAGCTATGCATACCCAGCAGGCTTGGGACCTACTAGACACAAACACTGGCTCCAGCTTCCCCTGGGTTCCTTTCTACATCTCCCAAAGTGAGTTCCAAAGGGAGCCAAGATAGGGTATCCATCTTCACACCCCTGAAGGCATAGATCTAGGTGCCCTTGCCTAGCCTGCTTTGCTCCCAACCAGAACCTTCAGTTACCCAGCCCACTGTCTCTCTAAAACAGTAGCACTGAGCATCCCGACAGCTGGAGTAGTTCACCAGCTTACATCTCCTACTGAGGTCCCTCCATAGGGCATGCTCCTGCAGTGTCCCTAGCGCTCTTGGGAACTAGTGATGCAACAGTCATGTACGGGAGCAGTAACACACTGGGGAGGGTTGAACAGTGTCCCCCCAACCAAAAAATTATACCTACTTATAACTTGAGTATATTTGGAAATGGGTTTGTGTGTAACATACTGACCCAAATCTGACAAAGGTCAATCTGTAAGACAAAGGAAAGCATAGAGCACCTGAAGGAGACTATGATGATGATGGGACAGAGCTAAGACCCAAGGACCACCCAGGCCCAGCAGAGAGGAGGCAGGAAGTAACCTTCTAGAAGGTACTGAGGAGTACAGCCTGAACTCAAATTTAACTTCTGGCCTCCAAGAGTGATTGATTGCTCTATGCTCTTGAATTTGTGGTGGCATAAACCACTGTTACAGCAGCCCCAGAAAGAAACATACTCATGGAAGATATGGCAGGTCTCAGCACAGAGACAAGAGGGCCTGGGGACTCTGTAAGTGTCTATCAGCATGTCTAAGCAGGGGTCTCCTGGCCACCTTCCTTGAGATGCATCAGAATGTTTCAGTACATGCTACTCTTGAGGCTCTAAGAATGCAGAGACCCAGGACTGACGAAGTAGGTCTTTTCAGGGGCCTGTGAAGGAGAAGAATGGTAGCTAGAAGTGTCCCAAGGCTCTGGCCTTACCAGCGAGGTGCTATGGGTCATGGTCTCCATGGAAGACAGGGACATGTCCATAGCCACAGGTTCAGGTAGCAGGGACAGGGTACAGAACCTTGATAACTTCCCCACATTGAGCCTCTCACCCAAGAAAGATCGGCAATAGCCTAGTCAGTGAGAGACTGAAACAGCTTCAGGCTCAGAGGGGGAACTGTGGCAAGTATAGAGCCTGAAGACCTGAACTGGGGCTAGTCCTTCTCCTGTGGCTCTAAGAACTTGCCAAGGTCATGCCCAGCAACAACTAAGTCTATGTAGAACCGGGATTTTATTTTCTATTTATATGTTTAAAATTATTTTGTGTGCGGGTGTTTTGCATGCATGTGTGTCTGTGTGCTCCATGTGTATGCCTGGCACCCAAGAAGGCCAGAAAAGAGTATCAGATCCCCTGAAACTGAAATTACAGATGGTTGTGAGCTGCCATGTGGGTGTGTGTGTGGGGTCGTCCAGGTCCCTTGGAAGAGCAGTCACTGCTCTTAATTACGCAGCCATCTCTCCAGCTCCCAGTTTTAAATTGTCCCAGCCTGGTGATCCCAGAGAGGGAAAGCATTAGAAGGGGCAGAGGCTAGTGCTCAACCCTTCACAGGATGCACCTGACCAGTCACTAGAATTGGATGCTGTGATTGGTACTCTGGGCTTAGAGAGAGATGTTTCTTTCCTGTAGACAACAGAGCCTACATCATGTTTACCTCAAGATCCGTCTGAAATGGGAGCACAGATATAGGAGTTTCTGGTGGCAGTGGTTGGCCAGATGTAGAACATACCTTGGCAACATCTCCAATGGCAAAGATGTGGGGAACAGATGTGGCATCCTGGGCATCCACAACAATCTTCTGATTCTCAGGGTTGATATTCACACCAGCCTTCTCCAGATTCAGATTTCTGGTTTCTGGAACTCGCCCTTAAGGAAAAATAGAGAAAGTTGAAAGATTTAGGTTAGCAATTTTGATGTGGGTTCCTTTCATTGAAAATATTTCAACCAGATGTAGTGGCACACACATGAAATCCCAGCTCTTGAAAGGCTGGGCAGGTAGATTAACATGTTCAGGGCCAGCTACTCTATCTAAAATAAATAAATAAATAAATTAATAAATTAATTAATTAATTAATTAGAAATAGGGCTGATTGGGCATGGAGGTGCAAGCCTTTGATTAGAGCACTGGGGGGTTGCGGAGGCAGGTGAATCTCTGTGAGTTTGAGGCCAATTTGGTCTACAGAGTGAGTTCTAGGACAGCCAGGACTACATAGAGAAAACCTGTTTCTACAACAAGATTGAGAATATAGCTCAGCAGCAGACCAAGTAGATACCAGGCCCAGGATTGAGTTCCTGTACAATATATAGATCAGTGAATCAACAAATGATCTGACAAACATCTCAGAGCTGGGTTCTATGGCTGGCCTAGGATCCCAGCTACTTTGAAAGGCTGAGGCAAGATGTCTTGAGTACAGAAGTATAAAGCTGTCTAGACAACCACACAAGACTGTCTCCAAAAGACAAAATGAACAACAAAATAACAATAACAAAACAAATGAACAAACAAAAACAGTTTCTCAGAATGGCCACTGAGAAACTCAAAAGCCTGACTGCAGAGGAGCAGGAACTGAGGGGGTTCTAACAGCCTCTGGCTCAAAGAGGGAATGTCTATCAATGTCCTTTGGTAATTATGACAACTACTAACCTTGTAGGTACCCACAAAACCTCGTGCCGTGCAGAACACTTTAGTATCTGTGGGTACCATCCACTGAAGATGGTGTCTCTCTTGGGTGCTGCTCTGAAACACGGGTAAGGATCAGACACCTTCTGATACAACTGTAGCTTGACAATTAGTTTGTGGGGGCCAGACTCTAGAATCTTCCACACCCCTGCCCCCGAACCAGTATGGCTCTGGTTTCAGAACCAGGAGAAGGCAGGCCTCTCTTGGAGGGGAATGGGCTACAGACATCTGTCTGTCTTTTCTTTACTGTTGTCCCCAACATGAGGCCTGGTTTGCCTGACTCCATGACATTAGAGCCACAGCTCCTTCCTGGGCCTCTTCTAAGGGACATCTAATGTCTTACTGAATAGAGTGAGGTGAAGTCAGACCTCAGAGCTGTGTTCCAGCCCATGCTCAGGGCCCCTGCCTAAGTATGGCCTCTTTACATGGAGGCTGCATGCAGGGCCACACAGGTCCAAGTGGCAGGGCCTACAGTGGTCACCAACATCCAATGGGCCCCAACTAACCTGGGTCACCTGTCCCTTGTCTACATGCACAGACCCACCTTTTCACAGCACCTACTCTTTCACTCCTTTGTTTGCTGGTCTTGTTTTGTCTGTTTTGTAGTGCTGGATGGAAGCCAGGGTCTCACACATGTCGGGCAAGCTTACCACCATGAGCTTGCCTAGCCTCGACTGCTCTGGATTAAGTGAGACAAGGCTACATAGTATTTCATGTACAACAGTGCAGAGGAGAGTTACTCCTGCAGCCAACGCTGAGACAACTTGGGCTCTGGGGTAACCCAAGAGACAGCCCCTCATGAATGAAGATGGAAAGGCTACCAATGTGGGTGAGGCACTGTCGACTGAGGGGCTAGCCTGGGCACCAGTTCCTTCCCTGGCCACAGCCTCTGACCTCAGTGCCAGGTCCTGACCACCTTAACCTTCTTGCCCCCTTCAAGGACTTCTTAAAGTACTCCCTGGCCCCTTCCTTCTCTGGAGAGCTGGCAGGACAGCTTCTTCCCAAGGTGCTGCCTGCTCACCAGTCTTTTTGTGCAGAAAGACCAGTCTTTTTCTTGTGAATTTCAGTGTGTCCATCCATAAAAGGGGCCAGTGTGGGACCCAGACAAGATGAGGCACAGATTTCACAGGAGACCAAACACCACACTGTTGCCCTTGTCGCAGGCCCTTAATTTATGTGTTTGAATTTCAGCACAAGCAGCCCTGATGCCGATGACAAGAGGAACTCCTGATGCCACCTGAGGGGCCTTAAACACAGGACAGATACAAGTCTCCAGTGCAGAGTTAGTGTCCCCCTTGTAAAGACGAGGTGCATTCACATACATGTGCGTGCATACACACGCATGTGCACGCACGCGCACCAAAGAAATCAATGAAAAGACTAAGAGCAGTGTCCTATAGAAAGGAGAGACAGCAGATGCGGTGACATACACCTGCCACCACAGTACTCAGGCAGATGAGACAGGAGGATCACTGAAAGCTCCAAGCCAGTCAAGGCTGCAGAAAGGGTTCCAGGCCAGCCAGAGCTCACTGCAGACCCTGTCTCAGGTAAAACAAACAGAAGAACAAGAAGAAGACAGTGGGACAGAGGTGAAAATACTTGTCTAAGCACATGCTTTGACACTTTGCTTTTCTGAGCTTTTTTGATGCTTATACAAAGTTTACACATTCTAAAGAGACATTAACACAGGGAAAATTCTAAAAACCACAAACAAATTTAAACAAATGAACCTGTTAGAGAATGAAGACTGTAAGAGAACAGATGACAGGACCATGGCAGTCCTCTCAGCATCCTCAGGGGACACTTCCAGGACCCCTTCCCAAACCAAGAATCTACATCCTGGTGCTGTGACAGCCTGCCCCATCCTCTGCACTTGGCCCATCTCTAGATGACTCCTGAGACCTAACTCAATGTCACTGGTAGGTGAGGCTATGCTGCCATTAGGGGAACAAGAAAATACAGTGTGTATGTGCTCAGTACAGTGCAACAACAAAATATTTTGGGTTGGGTATTTTTGCTCAATTGGCAGACTGCCTATATAACAAGTATGAAGTCCTGGGTTAAATTCTAGCACCATAAATCAAATGTTTACACATGCCTATAATTCCAGCACAGGAATGGGGGTATGGAGGAAGGGGACCAGAAGTCAAGGACATCCTTAGCTATGCAGAATGTTTGGGGCCATTCTGGGCTACAGAAGACTGTCTCAAAAACAGCAACAGACAAAGAGCAGCAGAACACTTACCCACATGCACAAGGTTTCATTAACAGTACTAATAAAAACACATCTACCCTCAGTGACTCCAGAGCTGTGGGAACCCACAGTTGCCAACGGTTCCAAAGAGACAGAGAAGATCGTGTTTCCATGGTGTGGATTCTATCTTAACATGGAAGTTACAAAGATATCTGTGTGCTATCCAAGGAGGACTGTGAATACCCTGAAATATCAAACTCACTTACTTGTTTTTGGTTTTTCAAGATAGTGTTTCTCTATGTATCTTTGGAGCCTGTCCTGAAACTAGCTCTGTAGACCAGACTGGCCTTGAACTAACAGAGATCCACCTGTCTTTGCTTCCTGACTGCTGGGATTTAAAGGCATGTGCTACCAACACTTAGCTGAAATGTCAAATTTATACTGGAAAGTCATGGCTTCTTCTCTTTTCTAAAACATGAAGTTCTTGACCACAAAAAAGGACTTGAAGCACAAAGAGCCCTGAGTGGCCCTGGCTTTGCCTGGGCTCTCTGACACTTCCTACCCAGGAGACCAGGCTCCACAGAGCTGCAAGGAAGCATCCAAATATGACCAGAGTTCTGCAGGTTGTGCTGTGCAGAAAGGCAGCATATCTCAAAGGGAAGACACCACTGATCAGGGTGACCTCAGGGAAGTGGCTCTGGCCTATCTGTGTAAATTGTGGGGGTACCTCCTGGTCCATGTGGGCCACATATGAGCTAACTGGCTGGCACTTCTTCACATGGTTCTTTCCTGGGTGGGTACTCTTCTACTTCCCCAGATGCCTGAGACTCCTGTGATGTGCTTGCCCCTCTTGCCCACCCTGGATGCCTCCTCCCAGACAGGCTCCGAGAGTCACCTCCCACCAACAGACGATCTGCATGGACAGACAAGGACCTGTGTCTCACCAGGATAGCCAGCAGCTGGTGCTGTGTAACAGTTGAGAGTAAGCAAATTCATGTTCTGTCCAGATTCTCAAAATAGGCCTGCGACCCCCACCAGGCAGCCAGTAATGGTGCTGAATACGCAGGCTGGTAGTCCCCAGACCACAGGCCTCAGCTTGCCCCCTTTGGCACATCCCCTGTAGCTGTCCAGCAAATTGCGCAGAGCTGAGAGAGAGGTGATGGGCTTTCAGACAGTGTGAGCTGCACCATGCTCACCCTCAGCTTTAGTTTTGGGTGCACAGCCAAGAACAGGGATGGGACAGGATTGTCTCTTGGTGTCAGTGTGTCTGTCCCCTCACATTCCATACAGTTCTGGGCCTTCAGGGAGGTTAGCATGTGAGATTTATCATGGCTCAGCTGTCAGGGGAGGTCCCCTTTGCCTTGAATCCAGATGACAGTAGTCCCCCAGAGCCAGGATGCTTATGCTGCTCAGGAGCTCCAGACAATTCCCCAGTGACAGAGGTGATCTGGCATCAAAGGCATAGTTCCCACAGTTCTTGGTATCTGGGACAAGTTAGACTTTAGTGTGCAATGTCCAGGAAGTGGGTGGCGCCCACCTAAACATCTGGCAGATGAAGCTTTAAGTCTCCAGCTGTTATGGTGGATGGGGAAGTCAAAACACTGAGACTCAGCTAAGCCTGGCTGCTATAGTTGGCTTGGGCCTGGCTCCAGCCTCTTGG
>LOEQ01000496.1:234424-254231 GCA_001685075.1 Bramus lutescens
CCTGCACGCAGGAAGCCTGCACCACACTGAGTCCAGTATTGGAGGATGGATCAGCTCTGGGCAGGCTGGTGCCTTGCACACACTGCTATTCTCACCTTCACACCTGGCCATAGCGTGGAACATACTCAATGCACAAAGTAGACAGGAGAGATGATCAAGAGGGACCCAGTAGGGTCTGCTGCACCATGGGTTCAGGGGACACTGCTGACAACCAGTGCCCTGTATAACAGCTGACTCGGTCTCTGTAACACTCATCTTATCACCTTCAAGACAGTCACAGGACACAGGGTGCCAGCAGTCCTGCAAAGTGGTCTAGAAAGGGCCATCTTTCTTTCTTTCAGAGGATGATCCCATGTCTTCAGTAGGATCAGAAAGCAGATATGCCAGCGTAACACACTCCAGGCCTTACGTTTTCCCAGGGGACTCCTTCAGCCAGAAGATATCATCACTTGTGATTCCATATTCCAAAGCTCCTTTGATCTGTGGAGGAAACAAGAATTCATGTGACCAAACTGCCATTGGCATGTCCCTGGGGCTTCTAAAAAAGCAACCCTCATTCTACAGAAACAACTCAATCCCATGAGGTGAGCTTCCCTGTCTTCTATCCATATCTTCAGGTTACATCTCTGTGGGGATGGAAGATGACCCCATGCACACTCCCCAAGCATGCCACCCCTATCCAGAAAGGCAGGAGTGGCAACTCCATCCTATTCACATTGATGCAGATCCAAGACAGAGGCATGCAGACTGCAGTATGGACTGAAGGCTTCCACAGACATGCAGACTGCAGTATAGACTGAAGGATCCCACAGACATGCAGACTGCAGTATAGACTGAAGGATCCCACAGACATGCAGACTGCAGTATAGACTGAAGGATCCTACAGGCATGCAGAGATTTCATGGTTCCTGGTTTTAAAGGAAACCTCTGCAGTCCTTAGCTGACACTAAGATAATTAAGTAGACTCCAGTGACCACACATGGCTAAAAAGAAATGCTTCACAAAACCAGCTCCAAGAAGTGCCCCCAGAAATGAGAAAATCCCAGTGGGTGTTACCACATAAGTTACTTGAAATACTCAGCTTTCACCAAAAGACCTGAGCTATGTGAGAGGACAGAAACTGACTTTCAGATATAGCTGCAGGGAGCACATATGGTGTGGCCTCTGGAAAACAAGCTGGTGGCCTCTCAAAAGGGTAAGTTAAATGATCTTGTGATCTAACTTCCACTATTTTTGGTTTAGTTTAGTTTTGATTTTTTGAGACAGGGTTTCTCTGTATACCAGAGTCCTGGCTGTTCCAGAACTCGCTTTGTAGACCAGGTTGGCCTCAAACCCACAGATCCACTTGCCTCTGCCTCCAGAGTTTGGGGATCAAATTTTTGCACCACCATGCCCAGCTCAGCTCTAACTTCCATTCTTAATAAAGACCCAAGGGAAGCAATAACAAACTCCATAAAAACTTTTACACCAGGCAGTGGTGGCACATGCCTTTAATCCCAGGACTCAGGAGGCAGAGGCAGGCAGTTCTCTGTGAGTTTGAGGTCAGCCTGGTCTACAGAGTGAGTTCCAGGACAGGCTCCAAACCTACAGAAAAACCCTGTTTCAAAAAGCCAAAACAAAATACCCTTTTACATGGATGTTCATAGCACATCATGGTTTCTAACAGCTAAAAAAAGGAAGCAACTGAGATACTGACTGATGAACAAAAGATGGTGTTTGCACAAAATGGAATATTATTCAGCCTTCAAAAGGAGGATCTGATACATCAGTGAGTAAACACTGAGCACATCATGCTGGTGAAATGAGCCATCAAAAACACACACACATCATAGCCTTGCTGAGGCACCTGAGTCTAGAAACCAGGGGAGCTGTGGCAAGGCATCAACTTGGAATTTTGAAAAGGATCTAGAGATGGAGGGGTGTAGGAGAGGGCAACTCTGAATGTACTAAAACCCATTGTGCCTCATAGAGTGAGGTAAGTGAATTCTATTTCAAACTTTTAGAGTGGGAGAAAGAGGAAGGTGAAGAAAAAGACTGAAGCCCTGGAGGCCCTGGCATTTTGAAGTTAAAGAGAAAAGCAATTGACAATGGGGGCTTGGAAGAAGGAACACAGGGTCAGTTGTAATGTCAAATACTTGAGTCACAGGGACCAGGTACGATGTCACAACTACTCTGGAGGCTGACATGGAGGGTCACTGGAACCCAGGTGTTCAGATCCAGCCTGGACAACACAATTAGACACTAAGGGGAGGAAGAGGGAGGACACTGGGGTGAAGGGAGACAGGCCCCAGGAGGCTGAAGTGTGGAGTGACCCTGAGGCATTGCCATGAGGCGGGGCAGGGGAGGGGATGGAACCTGAAGATCCATTTCAGCAGGGTAGATTCTGAGAGGCCTGGAAATAGGACAGGAAAATCGCAGCAGAATGAGGGTAGAGGGCCCAGGCAAGGGCCACAGCAAGCCACTCACTTGTGTGGGGTACCTTGGTCGCCCTCCTGTAGCAATGACTATGTGGTCAGCTGAAAGCAGCATCTGAGGATAAACAGAGAACCATGGGTCAAACAGTGCGTGTTCAGCTGCCAACAGGCACGAATGCCTGCAGGTGGCTGGGGCAGTGGTTCCTGCGTTCCCTACTGTGCAGTGGAGGTGCTCTGCCCATATCACTAAGTCTCATAGAACAGGGGTCTCACAATGTCCCCTGAACAGGAGGGCCAGGAAGGAGGGGCAATGAGGTGTTTCAGCTCCAAGCACTTCACAGTGCAGAAGGCCTTTGCAAACACTATGCCTCTTCAGAGCCCTATAAACACTGCAGGAAGGGAGCGATTCCCATCTTTGTCATCACCCCAAGCTGCAGGACAGCCAGCCATGACATCTGAGCTACTTAACAAGGGGAATGTGTGGCTGAAGTCTGATCTAACTCACCCTAGGGAAGCTAGGTAATGCCACTGAGCTACATCCCCAGGTCTGTTTGAAGTGTTTGTGTTTCGTGTGTATGTGTGCATGTGTCTCTGTGTGTGCATGTATCTGTGTGCATGCATGTCTCTGTGTTTCTATGTGTGTGCATGTTTCTGTGTATGCACATGTGTTTGTGTGTGTGCAGGTATCTGTGTGCATGTATGTGTCTCTGTGTGTATGTATCTGTGTGCATGTGTCTGTGTGAGTGTGCATGTCTGTATGTGTGTGCATGTGTGTGTACATGTGTCTGTGTATGCAGTAATCTGTGTGTGTGAAGAATGTGTCTGTGTGTTCAGGAATGCATGTGTTGCATACATGTCTGTGTGTCTGTGTTGGGGAGATATGGTCCCACTATTCAGTTCAGGGCTGGTCTGGGACTCAAGATCCTGCTTCTGCCTCCCTAGTGCTGGGATCTCAGGCTGTGTGACCTGTGCACCCACTCTGAAGAAGTGTGACCTCAAAGGCTGTTAACACCAGAACAACGCCCAGACCTACAAAGCTGGGATCAGGGGCCCGAGGAGCCATAAGAAGCAGGCCAATGGACACTTACCGACTTCCCACCTTTATCAACTCCGCAAACTGTGTGCTTGTCAACAAAGCTGGCTTTGACGTTAAAGTACTTGACTTTCCTGAAATATAAAAGTAAGATTTTATTTCATTTTTTGAGACAAGGTCTCATGTGTTCTAGGCTAGCTTCAAATTCACTCTCCTGGTTAGGGTTTCTATTGCTGTGGAAACACATGACCAAATGCAACTTGTGAAGGAAAGGTCTTCTCTGCTTACCCGTCAAGGTCTGCTCTGCTTACCCGTCACATCACTGTTCCTCACTGCAGGAAGTCAGGGCAGGAACTCAGACAGGGCATGACCCTGGAGGCAGGGCTGATGCACTAGCTGTGGATGGTGCTGAGTACTGGCTTGCTCAGCTTGTTCTCTTTTCTTGCTTTTGGTTTTCGAGACTGGGTTTCTCTATGTGGTTCTGGAACTCACCATGTAGACCAGGCTGGCCTCACAGACATGCCTGCCTCTGCCTCCTGAGTGCTGGGACGAAAGGTGCCACCACACCCTGCCCTTCAGTGTGCATTCTTATAGAACCTAAGGTCACTAACTCTCAGATGGCACCACTTACAAAGGTCTGGGCCCTCCCTCATCAATCAGTAATTAAGAAAACATCCTATAGGCTTGCCTACAGCCTGATCTTATGGAGGAATTTTCTCAATTGGGGTTCCCTCCTCTCAGATGACTCTAGCTTGTGTCAAGTTGACATAAAGCTATCCAGTACATGCACTACATAGCCAAGGATGACCTTGAACTCCTGATATTCCTGCCTCCACCTCCACAGTGCCGGTAAACCCAGGATTACAGGCACCAGCACACCTGTCTCTAAGATTCAGGCTCTTTAAACATTTCCTCCGCAGACTCAGCCTCTAGGGCTGGTCTGACAGACAGTGCCATGTGGGCCCCTAGGAGGAAGACTCTGGAATTTGGCATCATGCACATGAAAAATAAGTAAACACATGCAAAGATTTTCTTTTTAATAAAAGAACAAAAAGGAAACAAGAGCTCTGACCCAGGGCTAGCTGCCTGTGGTCCTAGTGGGACAAGTTTGAGTGGGAACCACACTGGAAAGCAAGAACCCCTTGCTTGTCACTCTGGTTCCTTGAGACATGGCGACCACAGATGCCAAGACAGCAACAGAGCCATGACTGACACCATCCTGAGAGCCCTAAACTGTGACTAGCAGGGGAGGGACTCAGGGAAGTTCCATGGGGAACTGAAATGTCTACCATATGTGTATCACCTCTGCACCTAAAAGCACCAAGAGGCTAAGAGAGCAGGCATGGTGGGGCGGGTATTTGGTGACAAGAGTGACCTGTCCTCCCGTCTGAAAGGCCCCATGGTAGCAGTAAGTATCAGTGTCCAGGTGCCTCCCCCTCACCTTCTTCACTCACCCCGACAATCAAGGAACAGCCTTACAACACAGACACATGATACCCCTGCAGCACTGGAGAGATGATGGCTCAGTGGTTAGGAGCACTGGCTGCTCTTCCAGAGGAGAGGGTTTGAGGCACAGCACTCAAATGGTGGCTCACAACTATCTGTATCTCCAGTTCCCAGGGTCCCAACACACTTTTCTGACCTCTGTATGTAACAAGCATACAAGCAATGCACAGATATACAGGCAGATGTGCACATGTGTACACACACACACACACACACAGAACTGTAAACACCCCCCTGCCCCTCATGATCTGCTGCCACCTGACTTAGGGCTCACCAGGCTCTATCCTCCAAACTGTGGAGGACCACAGTGGCTATCTAAGGAATGCATGCTGCACAGGGCCCATCAGTCCAGTCACATTTACAGGCTCAGGCCTGAGGCCGCTGTTGTCTGTTTCACCCTCTCCCCTGGCTCCAGCCATTCAGCTAGCCTGTCTTTTCATTGCTGTTATTTCCTCAGTTCCAGGTCTCTCAGGCATCCCCCACTTCCCACAGCACTGACCTGTCTCTGCCCCACTGAGGCCCAAGGACCCTCACGTTATCACTGCCAGGGGCTGTGCTGCACAGTGAATACGTTCACAGGTACAGAATGACTGCAAGGGCCAGGAGGGTGGTCCTCCCAGGGCCACATCAATGGGCCACTGAGGCCTGGGGGTTTCAGTACCTGTCCTGAAGTTGGACTCGGTGACCCCAGTTCAAGGACTTCACATGGTTTTGCACAGCTTCTGCCATTTTCTTCCTGTCAACACACACAAAAACCCATGAGATCCACAGCAGCAGAGATGGCTGCAGAGTTCATTCAGGCAATGAAAGAAAACTCAGGAATACTGAGAAATAGAGGTGTGGTTATTTTACTTTCTGTTATTTTTGGAGGGGGCCAGGGTTTTGCTAAGTAGCTAAGGCTAGCTTCAAACTTAAGATCCTCGTGTATCAGCCTCCTGAGGCCTGGACTACAGGTGCACACTGCCACATCTGGTCTGCGAGTGTGTTTAAAGGGCTGACATTCCCCATCTGGGGTTTCCCTGCCTCTGACCAGGGTTTGGGGCTATAGAATCCTGGGCTCTCTCTACCTGGGGATTTTAGCATGTTCTTCCTCCAGTGACCACCAAAAGTGTCTGAAGAGTGCCAACTATCTCAGCTGTCACCTCCCCCCAAAGCCAGAACTAGAGCTGCTCCCTGGGATAAGTGGTGGACAGAAAAATCTCCCTTTCAAGGGGACCCCACAGCAAGGGTTCCTCACCAGTTGTGCTGGATGGGCTGGGCTACCTCCCAGCCATAGTGGTGAGCATCTTTGACCATGCCCCCCAGCAGGGCAGCCTGATGCATCAGCTTCTTAGGTATGCAACCCACATTGACACAGGTGCCACCGAGGCCCCATTTAGTACCTGGAATATCAGAAAAAGCATGTATGTGTATGTACACATGTGTAGCTGGAGGTTTTTTTGTGTCCTGCCCAGTCCCATAGCCACTTATAAAATAATCACTCAATGGCTTAATATTAATTATAATTGTCTAGCTGATGGCTCAGGTTTATTAGCTCTTACATTTAAATTAACCCATTTCTATTAAACAATGTGATGCTCTGGCTTCTTACTCTCCAGTGGCTGATGGTGTCTCCCCCGACTCCGCCTTCTTCTTCCCTGTATCTCTGTTTGGAATTTCTGCCTAGCTATATTCTGCCCTGCCATAGACTAAAGTAGCTTTATTCATCAACCAATAAAAGCAACACATATTCACAGCATGCAGAAGGATATCCTATATCACATGTGTGTGCGTGCGAGTGTGTATGTATGTGCATGTGTGTGTACATGTCTACGTACGTGTGCTGCAGGGAACACGCACATGTGGTCTTTACACATACCAGGGAGGTGTTCAGTCACAGAATCACCCAGGCCCTGGTAGGAGTGGATTTGACTTCCCATGTAAGGGAACACAAGAGGCTTCTATTCCACAGGCTCAAAATGCCTTAAAGGGGTTGCTATTTTGTGACTTGAACTTGACCCAGAGAAGCCTTCCCACATGGAGTTNAACATTTTATTTATTATTTTTGTGAATATGGGTGTTTTATGTACATGTATGTGTGTAAACTACATGGGTACAGTGCTCATAGACACCACAAGAGGTTACCAGATGCCCTGGGACTGGAGTTAGAGCTGGTTATTTAGCCACCAGGTGGGTACTGGGAACCAAACCTCAGTGCTCTGGAAGAGCAGCCAGTGCTCTTGACCATTGATCCATTACTCCAATAGCACTCATCAGTCATTTTTAAAATAACAATTTGATAGAAATGTTTGTATGTTGAGCAGCACACTCTAGGGAGATTGTGGGCAGTGGAGACTGAAAGACTCAGTGTAAGCTGAATGTGAGCTGTGTCCCTACCCTGTCACCTACCTTGGGGAGAGGGCTCCACATAGTCAGCCACTGCCACCTTCCTTCCCAGCTGAGCAGCTGAAATGACAGAGACATCTTCAGGTGAGCAGAGCAGGAAACTGCCATGGAGCTTCCCATGAGGCCTAGGAGAAGGCAGGGGTCCAGGCCAACACCTGAACACAGATGCCAAGGGTGAGCTGTTCCTTCCCCTTCTCCATGCAGGTGCTCCCCAGCTTTGCACCTGCCCTTCCTGGTACCCACCCAGCTTGCTGCTTGCAGGCAGGAGCCCTCCAGCTTCTTTGCGGACTGCAGCCTTCACATCATCCACTGAGGCAGTGTTAGGATGGTGCCCCCTGCCAGAGTTCCTGCTTCCACCTACTGTAGGTTTGGGTGTTCAGTGTAAGCCCAGTCCCTGCCCATATCAGCCTCACTAGCCACCGACAGAACGGCCATGACAGACAAGTAATGCATGTCAGCCAGAGAGGAGGTGGGGAACTGGAGCAGTATAAAGGGGAGGGAAGACCTGAGACACACTATCTCATGAATGAACATAGATGACATCACAGTCAGTGAAAGAATCAAAAGATCATAGATGACCCCATTGATATCAAGTGCTAAGAACCCACGAAAACAGGAAGTGGAGAGTGATTACAAGGGTCAGGGAAGAGAAGAGATGAAGGCATGGACAGGGCGATTGTGAATGAGTATGCAGTACCCAGGGGGAGAAAAAAGTTCCAAACCTGTGGCTGCGGTTATACAACCCTGTGAATACACAAACCCTGAATAACTCACTTTACAGGAGTGGACAATGAATATGTCACATATCTTAATTATTCAATGATAAAAAATGAGACTTGTGGGGATAAATAAGGCAAAAGATGTGACCTGCCATGCTGGTTGATTTTTGTCACCTTGATACAAGCTAATGTCAACTGAGAAAATGCTTCCATCAGACTGGCCAGGCTGTGGAATATTTCTTGGTTAACGATTGTGGAGGATCTGACCCACTGTGGTCAAGCCACCCATAGCCAGGTGGCTCCAGGGTGTATAAAGAAGCAAACTGAGCATGCCTCGGGAGCAGCACTACTCCATGGCCTCTGCTTCAGGTCCTGCCTCCAGGTCCCTGTCTTGAGCTCCTGCCCTGAGCTTTCTTAACTGTAGTATACGAGTGTAAGCCAAATAATAAAAAAAAAAAAACCCTTTCTCCCCTTTTCCTTTTTTGTTTGTTTGGTTTTGTTTTTCAAGACAGGGTTTCTCTGTGTTTGCTTAAGGTTCTGATTCTTTACTACAGTGTTAGAATTCTGGTGCACCCTTCCCATGTGCTGTAACTCAATCTTCTTGACGTTTATTTTCATACCAAGGTTTTCACTGACTTCTACCACTCTACCAAGGCCTGCAGCTCATTTGGACTTTCAGCAAGTAGTGCTGTATCATTGGTGAAACGCAGGTCTATCTGGGAGGAAACCTCATTTCAAAGGAGGGAACTATTTCAGAAATCAAGAAGCACACAGGAATAGCCAGGGTTGCATTCCAGGCATTAGGAATGATTTGGTCAGCAAGAAACATAACGACAACAATAAAATTACAAATTATAGGCATATGAGACACTTGTCTTGAGCTGCCTTCTTTACAACTCTGAAACCTGGACAATGAAACACTCCTCAGAACAGCTGCTGAATGTGTTTGAGATGGCATGACTCTGGAGGATTCTAGGTGTCACACAAAGAGATAGTCTGTGGGATAATGACATTAAGAAACATTTCCATCTACAGAAGGAAGTAAACGACAGGATACTGATGTGGGATTCCCCTCTGTATGCTATGAATATGTTCTATTACCATTGGTTAATAAAGAAGCTGCTTCAGCTAATGGCTTAGCATAGTAAAGCCAGGCGGGAAATCTGAACAGAGATATATGGAAAGAGTAGGTGGAGCCAAGGAGATGCCACATAGCTGCCAGAGAAGGCAGATGCCATGTGGCAGTTCAAGAAGCAAGAGGTAACAAACTACGAGCTTCGTGGCAAAATATAAATTAGTAAAAATGGATTAATTTAAGATGTAAGAGCTAGCTAGAAATACGCCTGAGTCATTGCTCAAACAGTGTTGTAATTAATACAGTTTCTGTGTGATTATTTGGGTCTGGGCAGCCAGGAAATGAATAAGCAGTTTCTGTTTGGCCATGTTATGAGAATGAATGATGATAGATACGCAAAGATAGCACTCCTTGGAAGAGGACATGGGATAAAGCAAAGAGGAAGGCCCCAAAAATGCTGGATGGATGGCATAAAGGAAAACTGTGGAACCCTGGGTATGACAATAACACAAGCATCTAGGACTGCCTAGGATAGGAACAACTGGAGAACCAACATAAATGGGCTGCCCATGCATGCTTTAAGCATTGCTGGGGCATAAATGATGGTGATTATGATGATGATGATGATGATGATGATGATAGTGGTGGTGGTGGCAGTGGTGATGTTTCTCTGTATAGCCTGGCTGTTCGGGAACTCACTCTGTAGACCAGGCTGGCTTTGAACTCAGAGACTTCCCTGCCTCAGCTTCTTGAGTGCTGGGATTAAAGGTGTGTGACACCACTTCTGGCTCCCAAGTATCTTTTGATCAGAATGTTTTATCATAGCAATAGAAAGCAAACTATAAACAGAAACAAGTATCAAGATTGTGAGCTACTGCTGTGAAAACCTGACCATGTTGTAGGGGATTGTGGGAATGTTTGAAACTTCAAGCTGGAAAGTCACTGAGGGTCAAATGAGAACTTAAATGGCTATCCTGTGGGAGCTTGGAAGATAAGAGTGTGAGGAGAAATGCAGAAAGTGGAGGCCTGTCTTATAATGCTTCAGAAGGAAGTTTGAGAGTCCCTCAAAGACTATCAGGTTGTTAATGTGATATATCTGAATTAAGACTCCATGGCTTCAGATCAGTTGGAGATGAAGAATCAGATGTGACTAAGAAGGTACCAGCACTGCTGAAGTGAAACCTTTGCTTTACTAGGACAGTTGACGCTGATCCACTGGAGCTGAGAAATTGGCTAAGAGATGACAAGCAAAAATCTTCCAGAAGTGTTTCCTATGCATCGACATTCAGAAACTGTGGTCCAAAGGGGCCAAGGCTCAATCTCAAGCTGGCAGCCAAACTTGGCAATGTATAAGAGTATGGAGGACTGAAGGAGTCATGGAGAGAAGTTGACCATGTGGCAGATTCAGTCTCTTAAGGGAGGGATATCATAAGGCCACTGGTGAGGGCACAGCCTCAGTTGTCGTGAATACCATAGCAAACTGGAGATGCCATGACCACAGGATGACTGCCAAGGACAGCAGCAGGGGTGGAGTGGAGCTGAGCTAAGACTACAAGAAGACCTATGGGTGCTGTGGAGGGCAGAGCTGGAGAGGTGGATCTGCCCTCTAGAGTGAGCCCCAGACCTTGAACAAAGAACCACAGAATTTGATTTACTCTGCTGGATGTTGGTTCTGCTTTGATCTAATTGTAACTGTGCCCAGGTTCTTTCCTCTTGGAATAATAAATATATAATTTTTTTTTTACAGGAGCCCACAGTTGAGAGACTTTGAACTTTTAAAGAGATATTGGAGTTTTAAAGAGACCTTGGGCTTTTTAAAGTATTGACATTTTTAAAGACTGCTGAGCTTTTAAAGTTGTGTTAATTTTTATATTGTGATACTAATATGAGATCATGGAGATAACAGGAAAGTTTATGGTTTAATATCTTTGTGTGTCAGAATGACAAGGGGTCAATTATGCTGGTTAGTTTTGTCAGCTAGAGTCATCTGGGAGGAAGAAATCTCAACTGAGAAATACCTCCATCAGACTGGCCTGTAGGCAAGTCTGTGAGGTATTTTTTGATTAGTAGTTGATGTAGAAGGATCCACCCCACTGTGGGCAGTACTGTCCTTAGCTAGATGGTCTTGTGTATAAGAAATGTAGCCGAGCAAACCAGGGGGAGCCAGTAAGCAGCATTCCTCAATGGCCTCTGCACCAGCTGCAGCCTCCAGGTTCCCACCTAGAACCCCTGCCCAGTTCCCTCGGTGATGGACTGTGACGTACAAGCCAAATAAATCTTTCCTCCCCAAGTGGCTTTTGGTTAGAGTTTCAACACAGCAGTATGAAACAAACCAGAAGACTCACACACTCAAAACTGTAAAGCAGGCAATGAGGTGCACACCTGTAACCCCAGCACTTCAGAGGCATAGGCAGAAGGATTCAGAATCTGAGGTCAGCCTGGGTTACATAATGGGACTCTGTCTCAAAAAATTATTTACTTTTAATTTTACTTATTTATTTGGTTTTCTGAGACAAAGTCTCCTCATTATGTATCTCTGGCTACCCTGAAACTCACTATGTAGACTAGGCTGGTCTCTAATTCACAGAGATCAAACTGTCCCTACTTCCTAAATGCTGAGATTAAAGGAATATACCACCACACCCAGCAAAAGTTTTTTTTAATTAATTTAGTGTGTATGTGTGTGTGCAGCACATGCACACAGATTCCCATGGAGACCAGAAGATTTTAGGTCCCTTGTAACTGGAGTTACAGGCAGTTGTGAGCCTGCTAACATAGCTGCTGGGAACCAAACCCAGGTCCTCTGCCACAGCAAGTGCACTTGGGAAGTTGAGGAAAAAGGATCAAGGCAGATTCGCTATATAGTAAGTTCCAGTCCATCCAGGGCCACATTGGAAGCCATCTCATAAGAAACAAAGCAAGGGGAAAGGAAGCTGGGAATAGTAATGGGCTGAACTGTATCCTCCCTGCTAAAATTCTTATGTCAGTCACAACCCTCATACCAAGGAGCATGACTGTTTGGAGGAATTGCCATGGTCTGTGGGAGCTGGACATTGTAATAGCCTGAACTGAGCTGTTGGGGAATATTATTTTCAGGTGTATGACTTTTGTTTATGCTGCATTTGCTTAACTCTGTTAAACTGTTAATGTGCCTGTCTAAAACACCTGATGGTCTTAATAAAGAGATGAACGGCCAATAGGGAGGCAGGAGCAAGGATAGGCAGGGCTGACAGGCAGAGAGGATAATAAATAGAAGGAGACCTGAGAACTAAGAAAAAGAAGAGCAACAAGAGAACAGGAGAGGAGGACACGAGGGGTCAACCACCCAGCTACACAGCAATCCACGAAGAAAGAAGCAAAGAAAGGTATACAGAAATAGAGAAAGATAAAAGCTCAGAGGTAAAAGGTAGTCTGGTTAATTTAGGTTAAGAAAAGCCAAAAAGAAAGAAGCCATGCTAAGGCTGGGCATTCATAACTAAGAATAAGCCTCTGTGTGTGATTTATTTGGGAGCTGAGTGGTGGAACAGTCAGAAGTTAAAAGAGTAAAACACCACACAACACTGTCTCTACCCTCACACACCCAGATCCACGTGAGAGTCTGAGCCTTCAGTACCAAGGACTATGACTATATTTGGAGATAAAGTTAAACTAGGTCATAGGGTGGTCCCTTGTCCAACTGATTAGTGTTCTGTAAGGAGAGATTAGGGTACAGATACAGGGGATCAACGTGAAGATATGAAAAGACCTGATCTATCAGCCAAGGACAGAAGCCAGAAGGAGCCAGCCCTGCTGATGCTTTGGTCTAAGACTGCTGGTACCCAGAATTGTGAGTACAAGGCTGTAGTTATGCAGCCCACACAGACTGCGCAGAGGCATCAGGGACAGTCACCATCCTCATCATGGTACAGGGTTCACAGATACACCCACCTGTCAGACTGCTCACTTGATTTTTATCGATTTAATTATTTACTTTGAAACAGGGTCTCACTGTTACCCAGGCTGATCTCAAGCTCCTAGACTCAAGTGATCCTTCTGCCTCAGCCTCTCGAATAGCTAGAATCACAGCTATTCATGACCAGGCCCAGCCTTAAGTTATCCACTTTAAATATGTACTGGTTTATTGTCTGTCAATTGTATCTCATTAAAGTGAGACTGCACCTCAGAAACAAAAACAAAAATATGGGGATGGAGAGATGTCAAGAGAGCAGACGCGCCTGCAGAGGATCTGAGTTCAGTTCCTCACACTCATGTCAGAAAGCTCAACACCACTGGTAACTCCAGCTCCAGGGGATCTTGTGCCCTCTTCTAGACTCTGCAAGAACTTGCATTCATAATCACATATCCCTATATAGAGACACACACATTTAATTTTAAAATAACTTAAAATAATAAATTTAAAAATAATAATTTTAAAATAATAAAAATAAATTTAAGACAAAAATGAGGACAGGACCATTCCACTCTAAGGAGAGACCAGACTCAGGATCTGTGTGGATTCTGATTTAGAGGAGACATTGTTCCACAGCATTTGCTTCTGGATATATGGCCTACCTTCACAGTGCCCCAACAGCAGACAGGACACAAATTACAAAATACATACCTTCCTTGGCACAAGCTAGGCCTCCAGATCCCCCACCAATCACCAAGAGATCGAAGCTCTGCTGCCCTGCAGAGGAGAAACAGAAGGTAAGAAGGTGCCAGAGCCAGCCCGGCCTTACTCTCTGAAGGGCCAGCAGCTCTGTACAGTTCAATGTGGTACAAAGCTTATCAGGACGGGGAACCCTATCCTGGGGCAGTTGGGGTGACCAAACTGCACAAATCAGAAACCAGCGTGTGGAGAGGCTGGCTGTCAGGGTATGTGACCATCTTTGCAGAGAATCTCCCTGACTCCCAAAAGGCGTCTCAGAACCTAAGACTTCACCCAGCCAGGCAGAACAAAAACATTCTCATTCAGTCTACAGGCTTTTCAGTGGTAAACGCGACTCTGCATTATAGTAACCAAGAATATCTCTGTAGCCCCTCTCATACAGGAGTCAAGGGCCCATGCAGTCAAGAGTCTCAGAGTCGCCCTCTGACCTCCATATATGTACCAGGAGCATGTGTGCACCCACACCCATGAACACACTAAATACATAAATCAAATGTAAAAATAATAGTTTTAAGAGGCCACACCTGCCTTTGTATCCATCCTAAGTAAGTAAACAAGGCTGCAGAGAACCCTGGGGTTCCCATACCCCTCAAGGTCACTGCCCTGCACCCCACTACAGGAACACACAGCTGAAGGTACAAGGTGGCCCCCGGTTTGCAGCCCCACAACTGAATCTACCCCAGGCTCACATTCTGAAAAAACCTGAACGGTTACAAGTTATTTGATGGCTTTGATGTGATCCTAGAGAAAAAAGAAGGTTAAGTGGTATGAGGCAAGTTGCCACTCAGTCCTAGAGAGGACCAGCATGACAGGGAGGGCCAATTTGTCTCCTCTCTTGCTTTTGGGTGACAGAGGTGAGGGGATCCTATATCTTGACCCTGGAAAAGGCTCCTACCTTCCATTGCTGACACTTGTCCTTCCTGTTGCCAGAGCAGGGCTTCTATTGGGTCATCCTTCCATGAGGCCCTATGCTGTGCCCTCTGCCTGTTTGCTATCAAGCGATTGGTAATGCTGGCTTATCATGGACCACTTGCTTTCCCTTTGCCTGTTTGCTACCAAGCGATTGGTAACGCTGGCTTATCACGGACCACTTGTTTTCCTACTGTGCACACCCAGGAGCCTCTCCTCTGATAAACACTTAGAAGAAGCCCACAGTGGAAGTTTATGAGGGTCAATACTGGAAAGGGGATGCTGTTCTACAGAGGACAGCCGAGGCAGCAGATGTCACAGGACACCACACCTAGGTGATGGCTTCCTGGAGACAACCCTCATATGCTGGCCTTCACTCACTGTGGTTAGGCCACTCTCCCTGCCCAGGCCTCATCCCCAGAGCATGTCTTTGCTTCATCTATGCCTCCTAACCCACAGTGTTCTGGAACAGTGAGCAGAAAGCAGGGATCTAATGGATGTGACAAGGTCCAAATGAAGAGCTCACTGCTCTGATAAAGCAACAAGGTTCCCTTAGATGGGCTGGCCACCCAGAGGAGTCACCTCCAGTGGGGAGTCCTGTACAGCTGTTCAGAGGATGCCAACAGTCTTGTCTGGGTGACGTACCATACCCCCACCCCTAGCTGGAAAACATGGGTGTATTCTTGCTCCTAAAGAACAGACTTAAGGCTGGAGGGGACTCAAAAGTGGTGTGGGGAGTCATGTGGCAAATGGCCTCTTCCCCAGACTCTCTAGGATCTTCACCCCAGCAAAGCTCTGAAGTCCAGGATCCTCAGGGCAGTGGTGCCTCCTGCCCTCCTGAAAACAAATCCCAGACCACAGGGGGCTCCCAGGCTTGTGAGCACAAGGAAGCTCATCTACAGATTTTAAAACAATTTTCCTTAGATTTTAGTTATTTTTATTTTATGTGTATGAGTGTGTGTTTGCATGTATGTCTGTGTACCAGAGGCCAGACAAAGGCACTGGATCCCCTGGGAATTGAAATTGGGTCCTCTGGAAGAACAGTCGGTGCTAAGCCATCTCTTTTATTGTCACTATGCAGAGTGATGGTGCCCACGGCACAGACATACTGATTTTTTTTACCCCCATAAAATCGTTGTAAATGTCCCCACCTAATATACCCAGCAAAGATCCAGAGCCCTGGGAGTTAGCAAAGCTACTGAAAGAGTAACCTTAGGTCCTTAAGGTCTGTCCCCTAGAGTCCAACCTCACATGGTAGTGACTGCGTTCCAGGACTCTTCCAGGCTAGCCGCTGCCTGCCCTCTCCCTGTAGGCCAAGGGACAGCCATTGTCCCTTCCATGCCACTACCTCCCTGAAGAACCCTGGCCTGTCCTTGCTCATGTCTCTCTTCACCCACAGTGGGCAGAATCGAGTTCTATCATTCAAATCAAGGGAGCAGGACTAAGGATGGTCACCATGAGAATACTTGGTGAAGACCACTCACGGGACTGTAGGACTGACCATACCGCTACAGATGGGAAACTCTGGAACCTGGTCTGTCGGGAGTAGCATGAACCATGTTGAGGGTACCCACTTCCACCAGGGCTGTTGGAAGTTGATTACTACCCTGATTCAGCACTAACTCTCCCTGGTGCACAGCAAACAAGCTGTTTCTTCTTTCTAAGGATACACGCAGACCTTAACAAGCACTGGGGCTTGGTCCCACGGGCTTGCTAGCATCTTCTCATTTATTCCCTGTATGTGCAAGTTAAAAAGTACTTGCTAGGTAGGACATGAGGGTGCAGGCCTGTAATCCCGATATTCAGAAGCTGAGGCGGGAAGAAGAGTTCAAGTCCAGCTTGGGCTGCATGACCTACCGTGACTCAAAAAACCAACCAAACAAACAAACAAAAAACCCAAACCAGCAAAATATAAGACAAATCAATATCTGTAACTTGGGAGGAAACCAGAAGGCCAAAGTCTGTGGCAACTAACTAGGCAGTCTGAGGCCAGCTTGGGCTACATGCAGGTGGGTGTAGGGGCAAAATCAAATAATTACAACAACAAAAGAGAACCTGCAACTAGGGAGTTGTGGCCCAATGGGGTACCTGGTGACCACCAGCGCCCTTGACATCCCACTCAGGGCTACAATTAATCCTGGGGACAGGACCTCAGCCAAGGCAGCTCCAGCATTTTAGTTATCTGAGAAAGGAGCACCCCAGCTAAAAGAAGGTCCCCTCCTGCCAAGTACGCTGGTCTTCTGATACCCGGTCCTGCGTGGGCACGCCCACGCGGACACATTGCAGCAGAGCNNNGGCGCTGCCTGAGCCGTTCGCGCCTTGCGGGCCAGACCCGTGCGTGGTCTTGGCGAGGTGAGTATTGCTTCTCGCGGAGCTCAGACCCGGGGATCGGATTCTGCACCCGCCTAACTGAGACTGGCCGAAGGGCGCTGACCTTGGGCGAGTGTTCTGGGTACTGGGTTCTGAGACCTGGGTCTAACCTAGGGGAACGTGGGCCTGAGCCGGCAATGTGGGCTCTTGGGAAAGGGTCTTATCCTGGCTAAGGGGGTCGCTGAAACGAGGCTGGTCTCCACACTTGTCGCGGAGAGCTTGAAGATCAGTGCTGAGGTGAGAAATATGCCGGGTGGGCCTATCCCTGGAGTTGGGCTTCACTTGGACAGGTTATGGCACATCCAGGGCCTGGCCCTTCATGAGCCAGGGTCACTTAGTTCTTGGATCGGGATCAGAACCTTAGGATCAGAGGTACCGGGCCCAGAGGGGTGGTCAGTGTAGTTGGAAGCTGTTGAGCAAACTCCACAGGCGTTCTTTGAGAGGCTCTAGGATGCCTCTGGGTCCCTCTTTGCAAGAGAATGGGCTCCTCTTAAAGCCGAGTAGCACTAGGGCAGGCTTTGGGGCAATGTGAGACAAAGAGGAAGTCTTCCAGCCAGGGAATTTGGGGTCCTTCTTGGCCCTCCAAGCCTTAGGAGTACAGCGGGAGCTGTCACGAGTTAATTGTAGCCTCTTTTAGGAACTTGTGGTTGAGTAGGCCCTTGTCACAGAGACATTCATGGAGGAGCAGATTTTTGCCTAGGAACTGCTAACGGGAACTACCAGCTGAGTCATCCCCATTTGGGCAGAGGTGGCCCCAAGTGGATGTGGTTCCCCAAAGGGAACAAGGGGGTGCAGAATTCAACAAAGGGAGCAATTACAAAAATCAGGGAAGGGAAGGGTGCTCTACGCAAGCCCCTCATGGTTTTGCTGCTGGGTTTGTGGGACTTAATTCTCATTCTCCCGCAGAAGCTGAGGCTAGGGGCTCTGGCCTTAGCTGTGGGAAATTAGGTCAATCGTCTTGAATTTTCTCACGCAGACACTTTGGAGTCTAAAGTTGCTCTGGGGCTGCAGCCTTGTGCTCTCAGAGATGGTTAACGTTTAAGTCTTTTAAAGGAGTTTGGCCAAATATGGCTACACCTTGTTCAAGGGGCGGACCCTTTCCCAGGGAAGAGAAACATCCTTCCACCGAACAGAAGTCCATTTTCTAGTCAGGCAGTGCATGCCTTTAATCCCAGCACTCTGGAGGCAGAGGCATCAAGGCCAGCCTGATCTACAGAGTAAGTTCCAGGACAATCAGGACTGTAGGACTGTTTCACAGAAAAACTCTGTCTCAAAAAAACAAACAAACAAAAAGTCCATTTTCCTTTCCAGGACCTTTTGCCTCACAAGGACTAATTGTACTAGGACAAAGACATTTGCTAACTGGCAGGAGCAAGGGTTTTGTGAGGGCTGTACTTGTAAAGATAGATAAAGGTTGGTGTTTGCTACAAATTAGCTTTTGAGTCCAGTGGACATGTGTTGAATGAACACTTTCTAGATGCCAGGTGCCAGGCATCTTTGAAAGGATAGTTGAGGAGCAGTCGGAAGGGTTTCCCAGGTACCCTCTGAGTGTATGAGGTGAAGTTATTGACCACAGGCTTCAGGCATGACCATTTCCTGGAGCAGTGTATGGACCCAGTAGAGGACTTCCCATATGGCCCATGTACCTGTGGCTCCAGGCAGAGGCTTGTCCACAGAGTATTTGGTGTGTTGTCAACTGTTTCTAGAAGGGTGTTGTCAGACTTCAAATTTGTAGGTCCTGGTGGGACAGGGTAGAGCCATCAAGCATGGGTCCCTCCCAGGACCCACACTGTCAAACTTCTGCACCAAATGACAAGAAATTGGGAAGGAGAAAAATTGAGAAGTTTGGAGAGTTGTAGCCAGATATTAAAGCCAGATGTCATATGTGGATATATTTATTCCCAGTTTTAAGGGTTAGGCAGAGTGTGGGGCCACACACCTGTGATCCCAGCATTCAGGAGGCAGAAACAGGAGGGCCATCATGAATTTGATTCCTGTTTGTGCTACTTAGTGATTTCTAGGCCAGCTTAGCTTACAGAATGAGACCTTGTCATTGAAAAAAGAGGGCAATTTTTTTTTGCACATGAAGCTGTAAGTGGTCTTGTGAAGTACATTGTTATTCCTTTTTCCTTGTTTTTATTTTATTTTTAAAACAATCTTATTTTACATACCAATCCCAGTTCCCTCTCCTTCCCTCACTCCACCCACCTTCCCCCACCCCATTCCCTATCCACTCCTCAGAGAGGGCCAGGCCTCCCATGGGAAGTCAACAGAGTCTGTCACATTACTTTAATATGTTTTTAATTAATTAATTGAGAGGGTGCTCACACGGTGA
Source organism: Bramus lutescens (assembly GCA_001685075.1). Classification (NCBI taxonomy): domain Eukaryota; kingdom Metazoa; phylum Chordata; class Mammalia; order Rodentia; family Cricetidae; genus Bramus; species Bramus lutescens. The sequence goes on from LOEQ01000496.1 coordinate 253,819, forward strand.
AACTCGAAGTTACAAACATTCTGGCTTGAAGTAAGTTTGTTTTTATTGCTGGCTTCTCTTTTTTTTCAAGCTGGCCTAAAACTTGCACCAGAACTCCTGCATTGGCTTCTCCTCTGTTGGATGACATTTGTGAGCCACCACACCTGGCTCTGTGTGTGTGTGTGTATGGGCAAGCACATGCTATGTGTGGTGAACATGTGGGGGATAGAGGACAACCACGATGTCTTCCCACCTGCTTTGGTTGGGGCAATGTCTTTTCTCTTGTTTGCTGCTACTTATGCCATCCTAACTGGCCCACCAGCTTCTGAGGCTCTCTCTCATCTCACAGCACCGTGATTGTTATGGTTTAAGTAAAACCATGTAGGTCCCCGAGTGGCTGCAGCAGGCAGTGAGTCCCGAGACCATGGCAGGCC
>LOEQ01000496.1:269160-279773 GCA_001685075.1 Bramus lutescens
GCAGGCATACATGCAGACAGAACATTGTATACATAATAAATAAATATTAAAAAAAAAAACAACCCCCTTAGCTTCTGGGCAGCCTTCAAATAAGATATCCAGGTGTTCCATTTCCTGTTCCTCACCCCCACCCCCAACACACACAAGGTACACTTCCTTGTCAGATACTTCCAGTTATTTATACGCTGTCAGCAGACATGCTTGCCAGAGTGGATAGACAAGCACCCTCCATGTGAGGTTCCTCCAGGCACCTAGTGTCTTCCCTGGCCCAGGTGGAAAGTCTAGAACAGATCTTCAAGGTTAGGGTTGTTGGGAAGACCTCGTATTTTTGGCAAGAGTGTTTGGTCCCACCATCTCTCCTCTCAGCCAGCCTACAAACTGGTGTTGCCCGCATGCCCCTCTAGGGCTGGGGATGGATACAGGGGAGAAAGGATAGTAGCTGGCAGTGACTCCATGGGGCAGCAGCTGCCTCTGGATTGCAATGGGTTTGCCAAGCATTCATGACCCTGTCTCTCTGTCCCCTGCAGGAACATGGCCTGTTGCGCAAGGGGACAGTGCTTCTAGCTGACAATGTCATTGTCCCAGGAGCCCCTGACTTCCTGGAATATGTGAGGGGGAACAACAAATTCGAATGCACACACTACAGCTCATACCTGGAGTACATGAAAGTGGTAGACGGCCTGGAGAAGGCAATCTACCAGGGTCCAAGCAGCCCATGAAGCACTGACCACTCAGCCTGCCCTGAGATCCCCTTCCAGCTTCCTTTTGCTAGATGACACTCACTCATGCTGACCCCCCTATGCTTCTGGAGCTTGTTCTCAACTGCTGTCGAGGACACTCAAAAGGTATGAGCTCGCTGTCTAAAACCACTACAGGAAATCTGGAAAGCACCTGTGGCAAAAAGGCTGAATGGAGGCTCATAGTGCCTGCCCAGCATGTAAGAGGCCTCGAGTTTAATCCTAAAGGCTTGAAAATACGGGATAAAAGAAGTCAAAGCAGGTGTAATCCTGCTGGTGTCACCTACGAGATTCTCATAGGGATTCGGGGCCAGATGCGTAGGCACTGCCATCACCAATTAGGCCAAGCAAGAAGTCAGGAAATTGGAAATATCCAGATGCTGTCTGGCTGTCACCAAATGGCAGCAATGCCTATGACCGCACTGTCACCAGCAACCCATACCACAGTTCATCTTAAGAATGAGTCAAACTTTCCAGGTGTACTGGTGCATGTCTTTAATCCCAACACCCAAGAGGCAACGTAAGCAGATCTCTGAGTTCAAGGCCAGCCTGGTCTACACATCAGTGAGTTCTAAGACAGCCAAGACAAAAGAAAGAAAAAGAAAAAACAAGTTATAACCTGTTTTTTAGTTATGCTGTGATCTTTTATCTTAAAAGAAATTAAAGCTCTAAATATTTGGATACAAGAGATCCACTGACAGTTATTCTTCTCAGCTACCATACTGCTCTCTTCTTACCTGATGCACATGGCACACAGCCTTTGCCCCATCTTTGACTAGCAGGCACTGGGGACAGGAAGCTGTGGGGCCATGCTGTCCCTGCTGCTCTCAACTCACGTGTGGCACTCAGTCTTTCCAGCCCTGCTTCCTGGCTTACAGAAGAGGAGGTGGGCTTGGACCACAGGGCATGTCTGCCGGGCACCCAGCTGCTGAGAAACCCACAGCTACAGTTGCCCTAGCCCCCACCTTCTCTTCCAAGAGGTTCCTCGAGGCCTCAGAAGGGGCCTGTTTCCAGGATTAGACACAAAGATGAACCCCACCTCAGCTGATCCCACCTGTGCCCAGATCAGTCAGTCAGCAGGCCCCTCGGGGCTGGGGGGGTGCCAAAGGGAGCCAAGGTGCTGGAGGCCAGGGGTGAGGCCTTCCCCCACCCCACCCCCACTACAAAGGGGACTTCAGGAAACTATGTCATCACTAGGTGGCAGCAGTGACTCAATTAACCCAGTGGGATGTGCCCTCTGTAGTTGGAGGTGCCGGCTGCTTTGGTGAGCTGAGTCAGAAGACAGGCAGGTCCTTTGCTGCTTTTTAATCTTTAAATTTTCTTACAAAAATTTCAATGTTTGCTGATACAGTCTTATTTTGGTTTCATTTTGAATGCTTTGTGTCAGTTTTCTTCATTAAGTCCCAAACAGCAGGCACTGAAGAGCAGTCCCCTGCTGCTGCTGGCACTCAGGCCCCGAGGTTACTTGAGGTTCTTCTAGGCAGATGCAGATGCAACAGCCAGAGTGGCCCCAGCCGCAGAACACAGCAGAGAGAAGATGTCCTAGGAATCCAAGGACAGGGGCTGGGGACAGCACAGCTTGTCCCCCAAGTCGTCTGCCTCCTTAATGTCCCTGCCTGGACTCTCCTGGAGCAGCCCTCACTGTGGTCAGCCTGCATGCACGGTAGTACTCCAGCCACCCTTACTTAGCCCAAGTTCTTTTCCAAATCCCCCTCCCCCCAATCGTCCCGTTGCCTGTTCCAGGACCTCCACTCCAGGCTCTATTTGCTCTTCTGTGGCACTGTGCATGAGGACCCCCCACCCCTCTCTCCCACTACACAGCACCATGTCAGTAAACAGCTAACTCAGGCCTGGAGAGTTAGATCAGGAGAGTGGAGGAGAGGGGAGGGTAAGACAGAAGGGATAACCCATAAGGGATATTCATAAAGTCAGGCCCTGACTTGGAACAGGAGGCTTGGCCAACCCGCCACNGGGTGGGACTCTCGGCTTCAGGATTGGCTCTGCTCAAGATGGCCCTTCCAACTATTGCGATGTGATCCCTAAGAACAAACAGCTAGGCCAGGGCCCTGCAAAAGAAGACAAAGACAGAGGCTGTAGCTGGGAGCCCAGAGAGGCAACAGCCAGCAAAACATAGCAGGGTGACTTGGGAGCCTCCATACAGGGCAGCTGCCTGCAGAGGCCACACAGAAGCAGTGGCTGTGGATTGAAGGCCATGCCAAGAACCTTGACAATAGGGCCGGTCCTGTTTAACTGGTCTTCAAAGGGTCCTGTGATAGGGGTATTTGAGGAAAGAGAGGGCATGTCTCCTCAGGACCCTGATCTCTGGGGGCAGGAACAGGCCTATGAGCTCTGGGAGAGTCTTCCTGGGTCTTGCCAGGGCTCACACAGGGAGCTCAGACAAGCAGTAAGCAGAAACAGACAAGAAGCCCCAGTCCAAGGATGGGAAAACCAACCAAATGAAGGAACATACCAGGCATGCAAGCTAGACCCAGGAGTCAACAGGCTGAGGCTTAGCATCCCCCACGGCGTCCACCAGCCTGACCGAGGGCCTGCTGGGCCCAGGCGGAGGGGCCTTCCTGCCAGGGTCGGGCTGCAGTGCATGGCAAGTAGGCAGACAGGAGTTAGAAGCAGGAAAAAAAAAGCAGGTTAACTGCAACTAAGGGCAGGCTAGGCTGGTCGATGTGGACAAGGAATAAGGTGGGCCTGCCAGGCAGTACAAGGGAGTGACGCTCTGGAACTAGTGTGGCTCACACTCCGTATAAGTGGCACATGGATATACCAGAGGCTGGTACATGAAGCCAGGATACTGCCCCCACACACATAAGAGAAAGGTACAGATCCACTTGCTCAGACTCTGGTTCTATGCAGCCAGTGACCAGGCAGAGCTGCCCTGTCCATTCCTTTGTGCAGGTGTCTGTACTGAACCTTCAGTACCACAATCCACTGATGTGTGGGCTACTTTCTGGGTCTTGCAAGTGAGTGCCACCCCAACCATGTTCCAGAGCCCTGATCAAACTTAGCACTACATAGCTGTTCTCTTGCCAAGCCCCAAACATAAAGCCTCCCTAAGTACTTGCTCACTGTCACTCACTTTCAACAGTTCCTTCTCTGAGGTCTCCCCTGTGGAGTCACTGCCCAGTGTCCTCCGTTCCCTCCGGTCAACTGTGGCATACCCATCTGTAGAGTGTAACAGCAGGGAATGAGGGAGCCCTGGGGAAGGCACCACAGGGACAAGTGATCTTTCAGTCCAGATCAGAAAGTCCTGGGACAGGACTTTAGATCTCAGTGCCATATCCAACCAGCCCTGAGGCCTCCACACCACCTCTCCACACAGAAAATGACATTTTACCATTTTATCTTCCCTGCACACCTGCACTTACCTGGACCAAGTGTATCCATGAGGATCACATCTCGGGGGGCTGACTTCTCCCCATCTGCAAGGCATGAGCAGTGTCTATCTGTGAGCAGTGGGCAGGCATAGGGAAGGCAGTGCAGACAAGCTTGCCACAGGACAGTCCTCAGTGACTTAACGCTTAGCACTCCTTTCCAGTCTCTGCCTGCTGCCACCACCCTGGCTTCCTGGGCAGCCACAGAAGACGAGTTCCCAGGAGGCTGACTGCATGAAAAGCCTCAAGCACTGAGCTGTCTTAACAGGACAGCCCTGTCTCCCCAACTCCACCAACCTTGTGCATTTGCAGATGGGAGTTACTCCTAAGCTTCAGGGATAAGTTCAGTGTCCCCTCCCCAGCTTGTGCTCACCAGGGTTCTTATCCACCAGTGGCAGTGTGCTGTCATCAAAGCCCCCAGGAGTTGGTGTTCCTTTGTGTCCTTTGGCAGTGCTAGCAGACTAAGGAGGCACAAAACACAAATAAGAGGTAAGGCCCATGACACTCCTGCTTGGGGCAGTCCTGGCAAAGGGAGAAAGAAGGTGGGGCAGCTGCACCTGAAAGCGTGTCTTGTTCCAGCCATCCCTCTGTAGGGCTCCTCGCAGCTCCTTGTAGCTCCACACAGTCTGTAGCACGTGCGATGCAGCCTTGGCCTCCCGTACTGACTGGCTGCAGCAAGCAGCAGCCAGGGTTGGGGTCAGTGGTCTACAGCCTCCCTCCACCCTTCCCAAACCCACCTCGCCCTCAGCAGGCCCTGCTCTCACCCACCTGGAGGCCACAAGTGCCACCAGTGCAGGCACACCACGGGCCTGCAGGAGGGAGCGAGCATTGTCCAGGCTATCGGACACAATCTCATGGATGGTGTTGAGCACAGCTACCACCGTATCCTCCTCCAGGTGGGCACTAGGGTGAGTAGGTGCCTGTGCATTGCGAACATTCCGCACCAGCTCTGTCATGGCGTAGCTCCCTAAAGGTGGGGTCAGATGTTAGGACACATCTTCTGCCCTACCCCTGGGGGAAGGAGCAGTGTTCAGACAGAAGACATTACCAGGACTGCCACAAGCTTTTAAAAGGTTGAGCCTCAAGGACTGGGAGAGGAAGACCTAAGCTCCCACAGTCCAACATAAGACCAGCCCAACCACATGAGCCCATCCTCCAACAACCTGACCCTAACACCTGTCCCGCTTCACAAGCCTTGGGTCAGACCCATCAGCATCCTCACCGATGAGGACACCTGTCCCCCTTCACAAGCCCTGGGTCAGACCTGTCAGCGTCCTCACTGATGAGGACACCTGTCCCCCTTCATAAGCCCTGGGTCAGACCCATCAGTGTCCTCACCGATGAGGACACCTGTCCCCCTTCACAAGCCCTGGGTCAGACCCGTCAGCATCCTCACCGATGAGGTCTTTGTTACGCTGGTCGAGTGAAAGGTTGCGCAGTGCAATGGCGACAGCACGCACCACCTTGTCGGTCTCAGACTGTAGCAGTTCCACCAGCACCGGCAGCCCACGTTCCTTGCGTACTGTGGCACGGATGTATGTGGCCCACTGTGAGGGTGGCACACGAGGGGACTACTCAGAGGGGAGTTACCTTGCACAACAAAACAAGCATGCTGGCCAGGGCACAGTGCTCAGAGCCACCTGACCCTGAGGATGTGCTGTCCCCTCTCCTACTGGCCCAGATGGAGGTAAGGGCTCAAGGCAGAACCAGTGGGGTGTCTGGAATTCCCCTGTCCAGGTCTTGCCCTCCCTGCCAACCTGACTCCTCACCATCCAGTTGCCAGCACTTAGGTTTTGCAGGGCACCAGCTGCAGCTTCTAGGGTGTTGAAGTTCCGGCTCTCCGTAAGGAGTGAGAGGTAGAGACGTACCACCTCGGGCTGGTATAGCAGCTCAAAGCCTAGACACAAGGCAATGCAGCCCGTCAAGGTGTAACTCTCCGCTCCTGCAGCCCCTTCTTATTCATTGTTCCAAAGCTAGGGTGGACTGCAGGGGCGGATACTGAACAGTCATGTTTAGTATCAAATAGTGTCCCATTCAGCCAGAAGGCAGAGCAGGTATTCCTTCCTTAACCCTGCTTGCAAAGAAATAGTACTGGGCTCAGCTGGTAGCCTGCACATCCAGGAGGTATGGTAGAGGGAGATGGGCACTAGGCTACATCTTTAGCAACAGAACTCACCTTCCCTGGGTGTGACCAGGGTAGCACCCCTAAACACAAGGCTCACCTACCCTCTCTGACAATAGAGGCCACTTTCACCAGTAAGTAACAGACTGTATAGCTGGGACCCCTGCATCCAAGATAACCATTCCAGACTCCTCAGCAACTGAGTCTCAGCCTGGCAGCAAGGTGCCCAGCAGAAGGCCTCAAGGATACGAGCTAAGGTGCCTCCAAGCCTGCCTGTGTGAGACCAGAGTGTCTCCCTAGCCCAGGACATTACTCCAACACCACACATCTCACCTCTCCCCTTCCCCTTGTACCCATTCTCCCTCCACTCCAGCCTGCTGGGTCTCCTGCTCCCCAAGAACTCCAGACACATTATCCTCTCAGGGCATCTACACAGGCTGATTACTGGGCTTGAGCTCTTCCATATCTCAGTTTGGGGCATCTGGGTTCTTCTGATATCCTGGGCCCCCCAAGGTAATCTTTTCTCTCACTGTCAGTTCCCAGTGCAAAGCACAATGTCAGTGCACACTAAAGTGCAGCAGACATAACAGACAGCAGGAGTGATCCACCCTGGACTGCAGAAGCCCATCCTCAGACCCTGGCCCCTGGGTCATACCTTCTACAAGTAACATGGCTGAGTCACCGGCAGTGTCCCTCCAATCCACCTCATTTGCTGAGACTGTGAAAGTTTACCCGAAACACCTGTGCACACTCACTGAACTCTCGGGCGGTGTCAAGTCCCAAACATTCTTTAGAAAACTGAATTCTGATGGATGAGGTTTTTGTGTTATCTGACCCTCCAGCCCAGTCTTCTAGGCCTGCTCAATGGCACAAAGACTTGACCCCCTGCCAGCACAGGCCCCAGGCTTCCCAGCTCTGCCTCTTTACCCATTCACCTTTGGCAGCCTCAGTACGTTTGGGCAGGTCCAGTGTGTCAAAGTTCCGGTCCATCTCTCCATCCTTCTTCCCTGGAAGAGAAGGGTGGTAGGCACTGAGGGGTACATCCATGGGGGACAAGTGTATAGGGGACTGGGTACTAAGAATACCCTGGCAGAGATGTTCTGTCTTCAGAGTAAGGAAGCAGGCTGGCCCAGGACATGGGTGGCAGTGGAGCCTAGCAACAGCCTAACCTCCTGAGTACCTAGACCTGGCCTCTCATCAGGGTCAGAGGCACAGCATGCTAAGCTACAGTGCAGCAGGACTGGGCCATAAAGTTCCACCCAAGAGGAAAACTGCCCCCAGTTGGGGGCCAGACATAGGCCAATCTTTACTGTACTGAAGGATCACCGTATCTAGGCTGAGCCCCTATAGAAGCCAATTTGAACTCTCAGACCCTTCTCCTAGAGCTGAAGGAGCTCTAGCAGGCAGCAATCCACTGCAGATGACCTGGTGCCCCTGCCCTGCTTACCTGTTTACTTCTGTGCCACCTATCACCCACTTCATCAGAGGGGCAGATGGTCCCGTGCTGGCCACTCCCTGGACCCTGTCCACTGTTTGCTCTGTCTCAGTGCTGCCTTGGTACTTTGTTCTGACTGTAAGCAGCCGCTGGGCCTCCCACCAGTCTAAAGCCAGCATTCCAGCCTCTGTCATGTCTATGCTGTTGTCATGGAGATGGCTGCCCTTCCAGGGGACTGGGGGTGGGGCAGGGCCTGGAGGCTGGAAGGCATCCCAGCTGCCCTATAGTTGTCATGGAAATCACTGTCTGAGCTTAGGGAACATGAATGTCAGTCACTCTGTTGCCCACTGCACTTGCCAGACCTGGACAGCAGAACAAGCAGGGACTCACCTTGGAACCACTCCTCTGGGCGGCCGGAGGAAGCACAGGAAAGAGGAGATGAGCCTCAGCAGCAGTACCCTCCCATGACTCATACTCCCACCCATGCCAGGCCAAGCAAGCAGGCTGTGCAACCTCATTCCAGGAATTCTGGGGGCTCAGTATCCATAAGACACAAGGAAGACCTAGGGTCAGGGGCAGGTGAAGGAAGTGCTCCTGTCCCATTGCCGCTGCTGGAGGATGCAGGTACCTGACACCTGTACCTTGCAGGTGCTGAAGGTGCCTGGCCAAGTGGAGGAAAGGGGTATGATTACAGGCTGCTCTGTGAACAGCCAGGTAGTGTCCTTTCTGGCCCCTCAGAATCCTTCCCAAGAGTAGAAAGACAAAGGTGGATACTACACCATGGCCCACAGAAAAGGATTAAGGTTGGGCCTTGGGTCTGCACCTTTCCCAACTTGCTGCATGCCCATGGGGGCTGACTGGATGTCTTCTAGCCTCCAGGAACACCTACCGTGGACATGGAAAGCCCTGAGCCCTGGGACCAGTGGGGCTCACCCACCCACCTTTGGCCTTTTTGCCACCAAAGCAGCTGGAGTCATCCTTCCTCCGACGCTGAGAGGCTGTAGCACTGCCCTGGATCCCAGACTCGGCCTCCTGGTACCTGTCAGCTCCTGGAACCTCCTTGTGCACATGGTAGGACAGGTTCCGCATGATGCACACGCAGTTCTCTACCGACTGTGGGAAGAGATGGCCTAGTTGGGACACTGGACAAGGCGCTGTCAGCCTAAGCTGGGGGAACTGCCCGAGGGACCATGTCCCCTGCTCTGGGTAATTACTACCTGCTCCCACTGGTGCCATTCTAGGGAGCTCCCTTGGGTCCTGTTCCTGTGGCCCTTGGGCTCTGAGAACTTGAAAGGAAGGCTGTTTCCATCTGTCCCACCCACCTTGTTGTCTGTGTCCTTCCTGCCCACAGCAGACTGCAGGGCATGCAGGAGTGCGTCCACCAGCCCTTCGCACTCGCGGAGTCGTCGCCGGGCTTCTGCACCATCCGAGCTCACATTCCTGGGTGGAAGGGAGGAGGACCACCAATGACCCCTATTCTTGCCCCCACAGAACTCCCCAGCCCACTAGGCCTCTGCGGCTTTCATCTGCACAATGGGTCCTCTGGATCACAGTGAAAGAGAACAGGATGGCCTGACTGCCCCAGGCAGTGGAGCCTTGTATCTGTAGGGGAGAAAGTCGATTCCCTGGCTCCCAGCTGGCCTGGAATAGGATAGAGACGGGCCAAAATCCATGATATGCAGGCAAATCTGCCCACTGCCTCAATACCAGGACCCTGCAGGGTCACGGTGGTATCAAACTGACAGACAAGCAGGACTTCAGAGACTTAGGAGTCCGTCTGTGGGTGCGAGGACAATGCCACTGGAAAGCCCAGGGACTTAGGATGTGGTTCAAAGCTCCTAAGATTGGACAAGCTGGGCTGTGAGCATGGCAGCTCCAGACACCCTGCAGATCTGGCCTATGCCCCACCCCTGCCCACACCTCAGGCAGCCTGATGTGTTCTTGAAGACTGTTGTCCACTCAGCATCCCGGGGCTTCGAGTCTTCATTAGGCTCTCGCTCCCAACCTGAGTGGGGCACGATGACCTCATGGGTCAGTGTCTGTAAGCCGTGGTCAATGATGACCATCTTCAGGGGCTCATAGGATGACAGGTTCCAGAGTGTGCCTGTAATGTGCCACTAGTCAATACTGTTGACCATGGCCCTCCTGCCTTGGCCTCCCCAGGGATGACACTTGTGATCTTTCCCTCCTTGTCCTCTATCTAGCAGGCACATAACGCTAGCATAGCTGCCATTGGGTTTTTGTTTTTTAGGCTGTGCCAGGGATGGCACCTAGGGCCTGTGCACGTCAGGCAAGCACTGCCACCAAGTGACACCCAGCTCAAGTAAGAGTTAGAAGCAGTAAAAGTTGTAAGAGGTTCAAGGGCCCCACAGAGCCTGGGCAAGACGTACTGGCAGCACCTAATGGTAGCTTTCAGCTAACAGGGAAGGGACAATATAAGAGAGGCATAGCCAGTGACAGTTTATCCCATCCAGTCCCTGCCACATGAGTGGGTGGACTGGCAAGTGCTCCTGACACCAAAGGGTTGTGATTTGGCCCTATGACCCCCTCCCCCCCAAAGCTCTTCACGGAACAAGCTCTACTCTTGTACTTACACAGGTAAGGAAGCAGGGAGGTAGGGTCTGGTGCCAGCAACCCCATGGCTAAGAGAGTTGGAGACCCATCCCAGCACCTGAGTCTGCAATACTCCTGTTTCCCCACTTACAGGCTAAGCCATGTTCTTGTCAGCCATGGCCAAGTGCCACTCACCAGTGACCAGCTCACGGACCTCATTGTCACGGGCAGCCCGCAGCAGGCGCACCAGGGCTGGCACACCCCCGCAGTCCCGGATGGCAGCCTTGTTGTCAGCATCACGACCATAAGAGAGGTTGCGCAGCGCCCCACAGGCCCGGCGCCGCACCTCAGCACGAGGGTGATCTAATAATGCCACCAGC
>LOEQ01000497.1:0-20727 GCA_001685075.1 Bramus lutescens
CTCCCCTCCTCTCCCTCCCCTCCCCTCCCCCCTCTAGTGGTCTTGTTTTATTTTACTGCGTAGGAACTGTGTAACAATATTTGTGGTTTTCCATTTACATATTTGGCTATGTAGAGACCCCAGGGAATGTATCATTCTGGATAGTTGAAAATTTTAATCATTTTTGATGGAAATCTTTCTAAAATGGATTTCACACTTCTCTGCCTTCTTAAACAGAATGGATGGAATGTAATTAATCTTTTTTGATGACTTGGTTTTATCATTATGAACATTAATGACTATGCTGTGCTATCCAGAAATGATACCCGTGACACAGACTATGGTGTGCAAAATTTTCTATGGTCCTTTACACTCTTTCTGACTGTGTGTGCCTTGCTGGTCTTCTTGCCTTACTGCTGTATGATCTGATGCCACTCTGGACATTAAGAGTGAAGCAGCTCAATTATGGTGTGAAGATGTGGACTTAAGAGGAAGAGAAAGCTGTGTTCAAATCTAAGCTGTTGGTTGGGCAACCTATTTCCTCTCCTAGGCTTTGTGAAATGAATACAGAAATCCACCTTGAAGAGATGCAATAAGCACCACATGATAGTTCACACTCATAGGGAAAGATAAGCCAACAGTTACTCCCTGTCCTCTACAGTGTGATCATAACCGTGGAAGCATTGCTTCCCAACTGCACTGCAGAGCCAGCTGCTAGGGAATGGGTACTGAAGTTGATAAGATTGTGTTCAAAAAAATCAATCAAGTATTTAGTAGACAAGACTCTGCAGGTTCTGTTTGATTCTATAGATATTATGACTGTGCCTTTGGGTGCCTACACTCACTATTTCCTTCTTAACTCCTGTCTAAGAAAACCTCTGCCTCCAGAAAATAGATGTTAGGCATGGAGGGAGAAATATGCCTTTGGTTCTTTGACATACATGTATAATATGAAAAACACTTCATAAAGTTTAAATGTTTCAAGGTTCTAAACTTGATTTTAAAAGATCATCAAAACATGAGTGTGATAACTTACACCTAGATTCCCAACAAAGGCAGAAAGTTTGAAAGTTCAAGGCCATCCTAGGGTACATAGCAAGACTATGTCTCAAAAGACAAAAAAGAAGGTCTGGGGAGATGGCTAAAAGGGTAGGAGAACTTGCTTTGCAGGTCTAAGAATTCAAATCCCAATTCTTAGCATCTACATAAAAAGTTGGACATGGTTGCATATGCCTAGATCCACAAAACTTAGGGACAGATACAGGCAAACCCACAAACTCACTGATCATTCAGCTTAGGCAAACTGGTAAGCTTTCAGATCAGTGAGAGATCTTGTCTCAAAGTAGGAGTCAAGGAGAAAATGTCATGCTCTGCTTCTGTATGCATGGGAGCACTTATCTTTACACTCATGTGCATGCACCATTCATACATAGAAAAAAGTCAGGACAACACCAAAACAAGAAAGACTAGGATAGTGAACATTCTTTAAAAAATAAGTTATAATTATGAAGTACTTGGCTCCTACTAATTACATTTATAGGAGCCAGTGATCAAATATCAAAACAACAACAACAAACCCACCCAACCAACCAAATAAACAGATGGAAACTTCTTTTACAAGTAGCTTCCACTCTGTTGGACTAACTAAAAGATAAAGCACACAGAGAAGAAAATGTGCAGTGTATTTTTTTTAAGTCCTTTAGAGAAAGTAAAGCAGGAAGGGACATAAATAAAAGCAGGGATCCAGGGAAATCTTTCAATTTTAAATATAATGATCAATGGAGGCCCCATGGAAAACCTGACATTTGAAGAAGGGCTCAAAGTAGAGGCCTTAGCAGAGTTAGCATCTCCAGAATAGTCATTTAAGAAGAATATAGAAAAAAGTAACAAATTTCTGTGCTCAAGAACCAGCAAAGGGTCCCAGACACGAGAACAGAATGGTTTCCCAGTCAGATGCTGCTAAGAGCAAGAGGTTTAGAGGAGACTTGAGATGGGATGGGTTCCGAAGGTAAACATTTCTTCTGAGATTTAGAATGAATATTTCAAATGTGTAGCATTCTTTAAAAAAGTGATTCTAATTGTCCTCATTTAAAGTCAGAGAAGGAAATAACAAGACCATGTCTCAAAAGACAAAACAGAAGGTCTGGGGAGATAAACACATAAGTTAAATAAATTTAAAGTGGAAGTTAGAAAGCTTAAGACCCAAATAAAGGTTCTCAGCTTGAGCTATTAGCAGAGGAAAACCACACTAAAAGAAAGCAAAATAAATGTGATAATGGATAACAGCAAAAAAAAATCAATAAAAATTTTTCTATGGAGAATAATTGATGAAACAAAACCTGGTTCCTTGAGCAATTTACTAAAATTGATAGAGATACAGGTACCATATTAGCAGTAGAAGAGATTATACAGTTTCCTGATATCATGAATAAGAAAAGATGCATCACTACAGACTCCCCAAATGCACAAAGGAAAACTATGAAATCTTAGTCTCAACAAATTTGTCAACTTAGATAAAATATACTCATTTCTATAAAACATAAAGAACTGTTCAAGATGTATGGGACATAAGCAGATCTCTGTATGAAAGAAATTGATGTGGAACTGCAAAGCCTTCTACAAGGAAAACCATTAACTCTGATGGTTCAGTTGGACACTGGCATTCAGTAACTCATTCGGTGATACCAACACTTGTCAAGTATTAATACCATATACTATAACATGTAAACAAAATATTATATAACAATACCTAATAAGCACAGAGACACTTAAAAATATGAGAAAATTTAACCCATCAATAAAGAGATAGGACATCCTAACCAAATGGAATTTAAGCCAGAGATATAAAATTTGTTTTATAATTAAAAATCAACCAATAAAGTTCATAATAATAGAATAAAAATAAAAATACAACATGTAATAATTTTCATAGATAAAAACAAATTATTGGAGGTATGGAGATATAATCAATTTATAGTAATAAGTCTCAGAAAACTAGAAACAGATAATAAATTTACTCAACATCTTAAATGGCATCTATGACAAACCTAGATATGATTTAATTATTCTTAGTGGAGAAAGCCTGACCACTTCACCCATAGGATCAAGAATAACAAATAGAAAATTGAAGCTTGCTACTTTTTCTAAAATTTCATTGAAAATCTACATTGCAATATAAGAAAAAATAGAAAACAATAAAGCATTCTTTTTTCACATATATCATCATTTCCTTATAAGTAAAATCCCACAAAACAGAAGTTAGGAAGCCTGAAAGATAGAAGATCACTAAATAAAATGAGCCTGTTTTTTATTAAGACCAAAGGACTAAAATTGAAATTAAAAATCCATAGTTAAGTGAATAGAAAAATATCCTTGAATCAATTTACTGAAAAAAATTGTAATGACAGCAGTGATGGTTCTCACCTGTAATCTCAGCCCTCTAGAACTTGAGGAAGGAAGGTTGCCATGAGTTCAAAGCATGCCTGTACCACGGAGTTAAATCACATCTCAACAACAACATGCAAAAGTAATTGCACATTGAAAACATTTACGAACAAGACATAAATAAATGAAGAAATGTGATCCCTGAATAAAAATGAAGATATTTTACTAATACTCATTCTCCTACTTACCTAGGGATATAGTAGAATCTGAACTAGAATTCTGAAGAATTTTTAATGACAAAATTGGCAAGATGCACTGAACCTCAAAAAAGCCTGAAAAATTTGCAAATGAATAAATCTGGAGAGCTTACATGGACATATTTCAAGATTTTATTATAAAGACCAAAGAATTATTATAAATGTAGTTAGTATGGTAATGATAAAAAGATAGACAAGCACACTGATTTTATAGGAAAAACAATTTAGAAACAGGTCGGCACATATATGGTTAATCAATTTTGACACAGATGCAAAACTTATTAGCTGGAAAAAGAAAAGTCACTTTGCCTAACAGAACTCAATCCTATCAATAAATGAACCTTAACCCATGCCCCACAATAATAGGTATATTAGCTCAAAAGAAGACCATAGACAAATATAAAAACCAAATCTGTACAAGCTCCATAGGAGAAAAAAAGGAAATAATAAGCTCTTTTGTGTTTTAGCAAAGACTTGTAGGAACATTAAATGTACAGTCTGTGAAAGAAAATAATTGGTAAGTTAGACTTACGTTAAAAATTCTTTGACAGGTATTTCAAGAGAATGAAATATTGTACAGACTAGAAGAAACTGAAACTCAGTAATAAGTAAGCAAACATTCCAGCCATGTATGTGCACAAAATATGTGAAAGATGTGTGGCTGGTAAATAAACACAGGAAGACACATCGAACATCATGGATTGTTAAGGTATTGAAAATGAAAAATAATCTGGTATATGTCTAAGTATATTATAAAGTGTACAAAATTAGAATGACCTGTTTGGTGTATATAAAGGAATGAAATGCTGTTTGAGACACTTGGTGGCCATTCTACTTCTACGAACTTATTCAAGAAAAGTCAAAGCAGAAGATCACATGTAAATTATATATGTGCTCATAGTGGTCCTACTTAATCACAGCTCAAACATAGAAATAGCTCAAATGTCCATCACCAGGTAAAGGAAAAAGACAAAGTGTGGAATATAAATATAAACAGTTTGGCTGAAGGATGCTACTCAGTAAAGGAGGGAGGGGAAGAGAGGAAATGCAATGTTATGAAATGCTCCAAATCTGCTTTAATCTCAGAACCAATGTGCTGTTGAAAACAGCCATGGCCTTCCTACAGGAAAGTATATTGTATAATTCCATTCACATAAATAGTAAAGATTGTGATGTGGAAGTCCCCTCTGTGTGTGCTGATTACCATTAGTGAATAAAGAAACTGCTTTGGACATACAGCAGGGCAGAACTTATCTAGGCAGGGAAGATAGAACTGAATGCTGGGAGAAACAAAAGTGGAGTCAGGGAGATGCTATGGAGCCGCCACCAGAATCAGACATGTCGGAACTTTGCTGGTAGGCCACGACCTTGTGGTGATATACAGATTAATGGAAATGGGTTAAATTAAGATGTAAGAGTTAGCCAATAAGAAGCTAGAGCTAATGGGCCGAGCAGTGATTTAATTAATACAGTTTCGGTGTGGTTATTTCGGGGATAAGTTAGCCCAACAGCCAGAAAGAACAAGCAGACTCTCCTCCTACAAGATTGCAATATAATTCATTTAAAGGAAAAATGTAAATGTCCTCTGGGGGCAGGTGTATGGGCAGAGATGGACGTGTAAGATTCTTTGGGGCAGAAGGAAACTGCTCAGGTGTCGTATGTTTTCACTATCTTGACTGAGTTATGATTTCAGAGTTGTATACTTGTGTCAAAGTTAATTGCATTTTATATCTTAATTACATACAGTTTACCCTGTANTGGGTTAAATTAAGATGTAAGAGTTAGCCAATAAGAAGCTAGAGCTAATGGGCCGAGCAGTGATTTAATTAATACAGTTTCGGTGTGGTTATTTCGGGGATAAGTTAGCCCAACAGCCAGAAAGAACAAGCAGACTCTCCTCCTACAAGATTGCAATATAATTCATTTAAAGGAAAAATGTAAATGTCCTCTGGGGGCAGGTGTATGGGCAGAGATGGACGTGTAAGATTCTTTGGGGCAGAAGGAAACTGCTCAGGTGTCGTATGTTTTCACTATCTTGACTGAGTTATGATTTCAGAGTTGTATACTTGTGTCAAAGTTAATTGCATTTTATATCTTAATTACATACAGTTTACCCTGTAGCTGTTAAAAATTAAAATTCAAATATAAGATAACATTTAATAAGGCGGATAATTCTAAATTTACCTTGATGAAAGACACTTTAGAGGCATTAAAAATTGGGCACAAGTAATTGAAAACTATTTTCACTTAGCAGCCACTAATAAAAGTGCTCACTTTGGGGTAGGTGTCCTGCCTCTCATTTAGCTGTGGAGATCTCTCTACCAGGGCAATGGCCACTTCGCCCAGCTTCTTTGCCTATGGAGAGATGAGTGCGCTGACGCCAACTTGCAGAACGGGGTTTATTTTCACTACTTCATAGACTTTGTCACTTTTCTCCATAATTTATTTTCATTCTCCCGGCACCCATATTTTCTGAGTCGTCCGCACACAGGTGGAGTGTGTCACTGTCTTTGATTTTTCATAGGCTGATACTTCAAACATACTAAACCCTACTTTCATGAACACAGTGCCCTGCTCACTCGGCCATGTATCCCTACTCCTTCTTTTCCAAATTGTTTTATGAAACACGAGTCTTCATTCTCATGCTTTCTTAAACACATTAATATGTCCTGCACCCCTGTTCCCACTCACTGTACCCCAGTTCCCACTCACTGTACCCTGTTCCCACTCACTGCACCCCAGTTCCCACTCACTGCACCCCAGTTCCCACTCACTGTATCCCAGTTCCCACTCACTGTACCCCTGTTACCACTCACTGCACCCCAGTTCCCACTCACTGTACCCCTGTTCCCACTCACTGTACCCCAGTTCCCACTCACTGTACCTCTATTCCTCTATTCCTCTCATTGTACCCCTATTCTCACTCAGCTCTTCCTGTCCCATTTTAAATTTTCCGCAGGATTATTTACTGGGATATATATATATACATTTGTATATATAACTGATTATCGTATCTTCTAGTGGTTCTTACTGGAAAATACAGTTTGCTACCAGTTACATTTTGTGTCTTTGAGATAATAAATGAAGTCTTTGTCTTTCGCATTCATACACAAAAATACTTATCTTCCTGTCACAGTATTGCTACCATCTCTATTCTCATAAGACATATATGAGGACATCCTTATAAAATTATAGCCTCTTATAAAATTAGATTATAGCACATAGATGAGTATCTCAGAATAGGGGAGTTGCTAGTGTATATCTCCCTTTCTCTTACACTTTCTCTCTTTTTTGACCTAGGTTTGTAACCTGAAATGTCTACCCAAGCACAAAGAATAGAAGCTCAAGGAATTGTGAAAACAGTGTAGTTTATGTGGCTAGGAAAAGTTCTACTTATTTTTCTTTAAAAATGCAGCATTTGTATCACACCAGTGGAGTGTTCGGGGAGGGGGCCCTCTCAGATGGGCTTAAAAATTACCCAAGTTCATCGGGAACACCAGGATTCACACTCTGTCAAGTCCACCGTCCTCAAATAACTTTCATTAACTCCCTGGGTTCTAAAACAAGTCACTCTTGTTTTTCCATTACAAGTTTCATATAATTTATTGTGCATAATAAATAGTTTGCAAGAGTTGGGTTTATGAATAGCTTGAAACAGGTTTTCCATGTCCAAATCAAGCTGCCATAGTAACCATTTTTCATTTCTGCCAAACGTATGGTCTTTTCCTTTTTTTTTCTGACTTGAAATATGTTGTTTGAAAAAAATCCCAAATTATTCAGGAAAGTTGATCAGGTTTCATTAAAATAATGACTTCATTGTTAGCAAATGCTCATTTCAATCTCTTATTAAATGACTCTTTGTGTTAGAAGAGTCAAGCTGAAAAATCAGTACTTTTAAACTGTGACTTAGTGGGTATTTATCAAAAAATCAATTAAGGCACAGCTGTCTCCTATTTTCCCATTAAACTCCTCTGCCCTTTTCAAACAATACAACCAGAATTTGCCCAGATCAAGATTTTGCCAGCAGTCTATGCAGGGAAACCCATGAGATGAGACACTGAAGCATTGCCCTCCAAAGATCCCCCACGGAGTTCCTAAATATATAGCAAGAAGGAGTCCCATGAAGGGTGCTTCCACAAGTGTCCTCCCACTTATTATCAGCGTGATATTCGTCCTCACAGCTGGTGACTTCCCTCTATAGAGTCCTCCTAAGTGAGCATGGCCTCCTAGATAAAGCAGCATACTCCCAAAGCAAGAATTTCTGAGTTCTGTCATGAGCCAGCGTCACTCTTAAGCATCCCACAGTTCGTATGTGCACTTGCTTGCCCTCTGCCTCAAGTCATCAAACGAAGAGCAAACACCTTGAGAATATCACTGAGACTCTGTTGAATGTCACAAAAAGTTCAATGAAAGCTGGAGGTAGTAGGTGTGTCCTGCCGATTCAGGAAAGCTTTGTTTTTTCATTTACTTTAACGATTTCCTTTTTCAAAATTAGAATTAAAAACTTTGTTTTTATTTTAATCTCTAGTGAGTCTGAATTCCAATGTCTACTAACTTAGAAAAAGAACATTGTTTATTAATTCATGCTGTAGTCTGTAATTCAGAGACAAAAACCAAACCAAACAAACAACAAAAACTGTACATTTTTTATCCTTTTCTTTTGAAATGTTCTGCTATGTTTATGTTATTTTATAAAATCTCCGTTGTTCTCTAAGTACATTCCTTCATTCTCCATGTTGTTACATTTCTAACTTGACTGTATTTCCTTCAGAACTTCTTGCAAATATTCAACAGATGTTCAGTAAGTTTCTTCTTCCTGTTATATCATAAAATTTCTGTATAATTAAGAGTAGTATCTGCTGTCTGTGACCAAGAGTGGGGGAGTGTCTAGCAGACACAAACAATCTGTGAACCCCAGGATGACTATAAATGGGACTCAACATTTTTATAGACCACAATATCATGTTGCAATGTCAAAAGTTTGGATTCCTGGTCCCAGAATGGTCATTCTAGACTCTGGAATCTAGAGTATCTCAGGTAGTTCAAGAAACAGGTTGATGTTAGTTCTTGGTAACTAGAAGTAAATCTCTTTAGAACCTAGACTGGATGTTTCAGTACTGTTTCCATTGCCACCACTCAGACAGCTCTCAGTGTCTGGTCCACAATTCCCAACTCAGCCCATGATGCTGAAATAGTTACTCTAGTGGGGCAGTCTGATTTTCTGTTACCCCCAATGAAGAATATATGAGCCAGTTCAAGTACTGTACACACTGGGTTGCTCTCATGGATTAGTAGACTTGGGACAGAAGGCAGTGAGTCTTGGCATGATTGAGAAAAGTTGTTGTGTGTAACCAGTTAGTGTTCTGTATGTGAAGCAGCTCAACAAGTCAGACTCAAGTACAGAAAGATAAACTAAGGACTATGCTAAGTACTTTTTCACATATTAACTCAAATCAGCTTTCTGCAACAAAGTCTAACTCAGAAGATTATAAGTTCTATTTTTTTCTATTATAAAATCAACAATGGCAAAACAACAAAGTTTAAAGAGCCAAGTGGAAGGGGTAAAGCTATCCAGCCTTTAATTTATTCGTTCTCTGATATCAGTTAGATAGGCTTACATGTAGGTGGGGTCAGGCGTCTTTGTACTCACTGAACATCTTTCTGTGTTCAATTGTTCATGCTGATGAGGTAGCTGATTGAAATAGTAATCAAGTGACCTGAAAATTATCTGGTTAGCTAGTGGCCCCCAGTACTTAGTTTTTCCTACCATGTTCTAGCTTGGAAAGGAAAGGAAATCAGTTCCAGGTATATAGAAATATACTTTCCCATGAAGTCATTTATTGAGCTAAGACATAGATGAAGTGATAGTGTCATTATTAATTTTCAGTACATCCTAATAGATCTTTCTGTGGGTGTTCTGCTTTGATTTTTTTATTGCTGTCATAAAACCAAAATCAGCTCAATAGAGAAGGTTTTATTTTGGCTTGTAGTTCTAGGGAAGGTAGAGTCCACCATTGCAGCGGGAGCATGGCATCATGGGGCTGGCAGGCAGCAATGTGTCTTATTTACATTTGTAAATTATTCCTTCATTTAAATTCCACAAAGTAGAGACTCTTCATGAGGAAAGTCTTGCTTCATTGCAATACTGCAATTAAATCCTCAGGATTGGCATGTACAAGTCCTGAGAAAAAGGTGAGTTTTCTTTTATGTGGTAGAGTTAGTCTTGAAAGTAAAAGTAAAACCTTTATTAACATACTGGAGTTGATAGTTCCTTCTGGGCTAACTGTGAGCAATAGACTCCTTGATGAAAAGAGAATGGTGCCCATTGGAGGTAAGATTCCCCTATGGCAGTGGGCTTCTCTGGACACCTTGTGTGGATGGATAAGTGGTTACCTTTCCAAACTCGATTGTTTTCTTGTTAGTCATGGTGTCTTCATAAGCATTACACAGGTTACGACAAAGAAAGAATTAAAACTATCCAAATTCACATTGATGGATGAACCAATAAGGATGCAAATAATTCAAAAATTCTAATATTGGAAAAATAGAAGCCAATAGGAAAATAAATGACTTAATCTCCATCCACAATGGAAAAACGTTCTGACCTTAAATTAATTTTTCATTTCTATTTGTGATCAGAGTGGGTGTGCTTCTCACTAATTCACCCAGCTTGGTTCCCAAGATCTGGCACAATCACGGAGATTCATTGTCTGACATATACACAGATTGCACCCAAATGGCTCAGATGCCAAGTGGCCCTAGGCAGGAGAGTAAAACTTCTCCACTTGTTAGCTCAGAGATAGAAGGAACAGACTCTGACCAGTGACATCCCTGTCACATGACTCGTGTGCCCAGTTATGGAAAGAGAAGGAAAGAAAGCCATGGGGAGAGAAGGGAAAGAATACAGCAGGGAAAATGAGACAAGAACACAGAAATCAAGAAGAAATCATCATGGATAGTGGTTACTAAATTAACATTATCTGAACCACCCCCAACACACCCAGATTTTAGGATCTTAGAAAATAATTTTTGTTTATCCTTTCTGGAAAGCGAAATACATCTCAAGAAAACAAGGCTCCAACTTCCTTTGCACAAAGACAAATCTGGGAGGCACAGAGAATGATGGGAGGACTATTTTGTGGAACAACGTATTTATTCTTGTTTCTCTGATGAGGATATCACGACAGCAAATTGTCTCTGGAGAAAATCATGCCTCAGAAAGATATTTTAAGATCAAAGCTTGCCTGACACATAAGCCAATGCTCTAACAATGAAAAATTTGAAATTCTGTTTTGAAAGTCACAGGTTTTTATTCCCCTTTTCTTTATCAATTTGGCTTTTTTTTTGTTTCACAGAATACATCTACACATATAACAAAGTGATCTTAGAAACAGAAACTGTTCAAACTTGGAAACTTGAAACTTTCAAGGTGATGAGATAATTCACACAACACTCAGAATGCTAGGAATTTAGTTTGTTCTGCACAGTTCTGATGAGTTCTTGAAACAATGACAATTATCTCATAATAAATGCCATCAATTTTCCATTTTTATGTACAATGTATGCTAAATTTTTAGGGCAAAAACCTTCAATAGTATAATATCTTTTGTGGCTCAATTTCTCTTCATTCTATGATGAGAAAATCAGAAATACATTATTCTTACTAACTTGCACAGAATGAAAGTCTTCATTGAAAGTAACTTAATTATATACAGAAGGTATGCAATAAAATAATGACATCTATTATAAATCATAAGTAGCAATCAAAATAATGATCAAATCAGATAATAAATTTGATTGTGTGTGGTATTCCACTTCCTTAGGTATGCTATCACTCCCAGAGCAGGAAAGAAACAAAAGGACTTGGCTGGAAATAGGCTTCCTCTTGATCACATGCCTAGTGCAGTTTTCTGTGCCCAGTGGGTTCACGATAAATATGCGATGATGATTATAATGAGTCTCCTGGCAAACACTGAGGTGTGCAGGTATGTATGCACAGATCCCATATTAGAAGAAATTGGTCAGTGTAATTGATTGTGTCAAAAGAGAAAGAATCCCACATCTAGAATCAATCACAGAAACTATAGACCCCAACAAATACAATAGCTCCGTGGTCTTTTTTTCTTTCATTTTTTTTCCTCATGGTAAGTCCATCTGTGAAATGGATGCCCATTGGACACATGTGTCAATTGGTCAAATTATCCCCAGACAAGGCTGACAAGTAGCACTGATGCTGAATGTTCCTAGAAACCCCCTTGCTTCCTGAGCACGCTCATTTTGAATCTGAGCACAGTGGTGTGGACAGCAGGGTGTGGAAATGTCCTGAGGTTGCTCTCGTTAGCCAGACTTTTGGTCATCACGAAGTCAGAGGACAAAGTTGGAAGGGTTACAAGTGCATTATAGAAAGAAAATAAGCACTGAACTATTAAAATATTCAGTTATTTACAGAATTGTATGATGTCCAGGAAATTTACTATTAGGCCAGCAGGAAAGTGGGGGAGGCATTTCTATCCCAACTGCAATCCCCAAGGGGAAAAGGGAAGAAAAGAAGATGAAGTGGGTGAAGTCAGGAAACTAGAAGGCAATGCTGATTCTCTAGCCGGCTGCACCTTCATCTCATATGTGGTCCATGTGATATTCATGCAGTTTGCTGCCTGTCCATGTTGTTAATCCATTTGTCTCTCTGTGGACTGAGTAATCTTCAGTATCCAGATACCTGTCCTACTGTGTACAGAGCACTCTGGATCCCTTCACACTTGTTTACATTTTTTTATTTGATTCTTCCCACACCCAATGGGATGAGTGCTACTGTATGGGTTTCCTGTTGTTCCCACAACAAATAGAATGTAAAGCAAATGAAATTAAGGTCTACAAGTCAGAAATCCAGGATGAGACCACGGGTCTAAAGTCAAGATAGTCTTCTTTGACAAATAATGCCATAACAGCCGAATCTCTGCATGTAAGGAAAAGAATCCAGACCAACATTTGGCATTATCCCTTCACAAGCTACTTCAAAATGAGTCATGGGCTCAAATACAAAGTATGAAAGTATCAGAAGCTGAAATAAGAGAAAATCTTGATTAGAAAATCTTATTTAGACTCAACACTGGAGGGAAAAATCTTGAAAAAATATAGAATGGATGTCACGAAAACAAAATCTTCAAGAGTCAGTCCATCAAAGGAATGAAATAGAGGCTATGGATTCATAAAACGTCTTTGAAAAGGCATATCTAAAATATACAAAGAATTCTTAAACCTCAGCAATAACAAAACAAACTAATAAAAAAAATGAACAAAAGACCTGAATAGACAGCTCACCCAAACTGATACACAGATGATAAATATGTGTTTGACAAGATTCTTCATTTCCTACATCACTAAGGAAAGTAATACAAGGGGACAAGAAGATTGCTCTGGGTAATGGAGAAGTGGGGGAATTAGTGATGCGTGACAATGAGACACCAGCACACAGCTATACGAGCAGTCCAGAGCCACCAAACACTGACCATAGCAAGACTCCTGAGCACACAGCCCAGAGCTCCTACTCATTGTAGGTGGGAATGCAAAATGGTATCCTCATTTTGGAAGACATTTTGGCAGTGTCTAACAAAACTAAATATATTCTTATCATATGATCCAGCAATCACATTCCTTGGTATTTTCCAAAATAGCTTGAAAATTTATGTCTGAACATGATGTTTATAGCAGCTTTATTCATAATTGCTGAGATTTAGAAGCACCCAAGATGACCTTCAGTAGGTGAACGGTATATAAACTGACAATGTTCCATGGAATATTATTCAGTGCTAAAAAGAAATGAGCTATCAAGCCATGAAAAGACATGGAGGAAGCTTAAATGCATATTACTAAGCAAGAGAACCCCATCTGAAAATATTACATACTGTAGGAATCCAACTTTGATGTTCTGGAAAAGGCGCAACTGTGGCAACAGTAAAAAGATAGTGGCTGTTCAGACAAAAGGCTTTTATGGCAGTGAGGCTATTCGCTGGTACCAGCAAAGAAACAGCATCCATATCCAAGAGTGAGCCCCTTCCAAACTGCGGGCTTGGTGTGGTAGTGTGTCAGTGTAGCGACCAACCTACATTCTAATTAAATGAGGCGGGAGGGGCGGCTCAAGGGAGACAAAAGCAGCAAAATTCTGAGCTCTAATATAATTCATAGACTGGAAAAAGATGAATGGTTTAGATAAAAAAAAACCCAAAGCTTTCTACTTTGGTACCAGACAGATTGGTGACGTCATTGGTAAATAGAGAAAACTTTGCAAGCCTCAACTTTTGGGTAGGAAAGACACTGTCATCTCATTGGACAACAGAATTTAAAGCGTAAGACAGATTACTAAATAATCATTTTTGTTTCTGGGTTGGAACTTGAAGAATGTTTGGGTCTAGTGATAAAGATCTTCTAGCCATTATTTATACAGATAAATAATAATATTTTATCACAATTAGTTTACATTGACCATATCTCATTTTCCAAGTATTATTTCATTTAATTCTTTCATTAACTCTATGAGGTGCTCAGGTTTGTAAAAGCACATTGTTGATGGAACACGGTGCTAGGTCTGCCTGATCTCTGAGATGATAATTGAGCAAATGTGACCATCGTGGTGGAGCTTCTCAACCGTGGCTTCCAGATTTATCCAATGGAAGATGATTGAACTACAAGCCCATGTTGCTTGTGCCTAGATAAGGAAGGTAGGTGGGGTGGGGGAGCTGATTGATAAATATTTCAAGTATTGTACTCAGCACATAAACTTCTTACTTTAAAAAATTCCATCCTAAAATGGTGTTAATATAAAACAAATATTTCTCCCCAAATGTCAGTACAATTAGACCTAAGGGCCTGTGAGCTATGTAACCTTGGCTTTTACTCTCAGCAGAAATTCCTATACTTTAAGAACACACAAATAGATAATCTGGGCTGAGTGCCATAAGTCCCAAAGGGATATTGAGGGCTAATACAATGGGCTTGTGGTGGTCGTAAAAAGGTAAAAGGTACTAGTTCAAGCAAGGTCAGAGACACTTGGTCAATTACATTTTCTCTGTGCCTACAGTATAAGCCAAATCTGTATAACTGAAGCACAGAGGGATTTAGCGGAAGTTGTAGGGTCACATGGAAACTGAAACACTCAGACATCAGGAAGTCTAGCTAGGAACTTGTGACTGCTGACCAGCGCTGTCTGGTGAATCTCTGGCCTTTTTCAGACTTGATGGTTATAGGCCTGCTAGGTGCATTGCAGAGAAATGGTCTGACGGCTGCTTTCTGACCATGGGCTCATCATTGCCCAGGGAATGGTAATGTTTTTTCATTACAGTTTATCTTTTAAAGAAATATTAGTTATTCAAGTATATTCTGGAGAATGAGTTTCAAATGAGAAAAAAAAACCCACCCACAAACAATAACAACAAAAACAAACAGAAACAAAACCCAAAGAAACAAAACCCCAACAAAAGTCAGATCCCAAAGTTCCACAAGTAGAAATAAGCAGATAGTTGTGATACTAGCCGAAACCCACACATCCTGACATCCTGGCATCCTGGCCTGGATTGTGCTCTTTGCTGTAGTGTCATGACTGTGCTTTAACCAAACACCATAGACTGCTGGAAGATGGCTAACAAGTGGGAGTCTGACGGCTCAGTGTGTTGTAGTGAAAAGCAAAGCCTGACATACATATGAGCAATACCTATGGTAAAACATACAAGACTTCAAAGACAGACTTACAGAATTCAGTCTAGTAAGAAGGAACTTTATATGTGGTCAAAACCAGCTCTTGCCTAGGGAGGCAGAGGCCAAGGTAGACATAGTGGCTAATTAATGATTTCTACTTGAGACAACAACAAAATATACATCATTAAGGCCAAATAGGTGTGGGTATAGTAGCACATACCTTTAATCCGGGCGTGTTGGAAGCAGAGGCAGGAGGATCTTTGTGAGTTTAAGGCCAGCCTGGTCAACAGAGTGAGTTCCAGGATAGCAATAGCTTGAGACTCTCTTTCAAGCAAAACAAAACAAACAAAAAACAAAACAAAAGAAAACAACAACAAAATAACCAACCAACCAAACAAACAAAGCTAAATAAATGTTAAAAAGAAATTGTTCCTAGAGCTTCTGTGACTTACTAGGGAAAGCCACGTGAGGGAAGAGAGCTAGGTTTTGAAGGACTGGTGAATTGTGTATCCTCTGGTGTAAACTGAGGAGGGCTTCTCCTAATTCTTAAGAGCCTGTCGGCTCTGACATGCTATGATTCAGAGCAACGTGTACTAAAATTAGCAAGTCATCTGCAGAGAATAGTAAGCAGGAAGGCTTGATTGGAGCCGAGAGTCATTTGGAAGAATAATGACAGCCCCAGGAGGATCAGCTTATGGATGTCTGGCTGAGATTTGGGGGTTGGTACACTTCTGAGAGGGGTAAGGGAACATGTCACCCCTAAAATGCTGCACTATGCCACCATCGTATAAATGTACCAACACAGGCATTGAAACAATATCTCCCAACGCACTCCCATGGGATGTGATGGGAATAGTATTGGTAAAGGTTTTCCTCCTGGGTCTTAAAAGCTGAGATCCCTCCTTGTCTTATTAGATAAAGCAGTGTTGGCCAGGGCAATTACATTTCATAAAGCTCCTTCATTCTTGTTGAACAGTGATAGTTTCAGAAATGAAAGTAATCTGCTTTCATAAACTAAACTATCTTAATTCTTGCCTTCCAAGACCTCCCCCAATCAATGGCTAGCTGGAGAGATGTTCATCTCAGTCACTTAACATTCATAACTGACTACTCCGTAATTACCCCTGGCCACTGCCAACTGGGAGCCAAAGATGAAAACTGAAATCTCTTCCCATCCCATTACTATAAAACCTATCAAAGGGACTCAACTCTACCATGTTAGTCTTAGAGCTACCCCTGCCTACTTGTCTGTCTGTGGTGTAAATATCTCTTCCAATCAGTTTATTAAAATGGACAGTCTATCTCAGTGTTCCGATTGAGCCCAAAGCCCCAAAGCTTTTAAGAAGCTATGGTCTATAATCAGGATTCTGATATCGTCTATTCAACTTCCAGCAGATGCACACAGCGTCTGAGACCATATCTAGAGCTGTGCAGAATGAACATATAAGAGGGAGAGCCAATACAACCTGCTTAGTAACCATGGGACAAACCCATTCATGGATATTCCATGGATTTTGCTTCATGTTTTATTCCCATAGGGAAACACCACTTATCGTAAGTACAGGAGGTGGATTATATTATAAAAGAAAGCAGAAAGTTATCCCCATTGTTTTGACTCTCATATATTATCTTTCCATAACCCCTATGCCTTTTGATCAGATTGACAAATTAATAGATAAAGGAAATATGTCAGTTCTCTTTCACTTAGGTCTAATTGGCTTATAGTATTTCTGTTTATCACAATCCAGCTTGTGTGTGTTTTCCTGCCTAGCCTCTCCCATCCCCCACATAGTTTAGCATTCTTCTCTAACCCTTAGATATCTGTGACTTTTTCTAAAGTCCCAGCATTCACTTTCAGCACACTTAGCATTGCTTCAGCTAATTAGAATGCTTTATCTTCCATGTATGCCCTCTCCATCGTGTTGTAATTAGACCCAGTTTGTCTGCTATTTTTTAAGTGGTATGGAATTATTAACTATGTCCATAACTGCCGTACAGGCTCTCTCCAAATAAACATAACAATTGAACCTATAAATTAGAGCAGGAACACACCAGAATTGACAAAGGCAGAGATTATTTTCATATATGTTATCCTTCACATTCCTAGCATTCTATAATAGGGAATGAGGCACCTGATTTTATTAAGGGAATTCTTTGGTAGTTACCATTTTTGTCAAACACCTTGTCTCTTTTTAAAACGGAAACCATACATTATCTATCTTATACCCATTTGTCCATGATTCTCTTCACTATGCACTAATTTTTGTTGCTCTGACTCGATATTTTTCCCCTTTTCCTCCTTTCTCACATCTACAACTTAAACTTAGGTCAGAGTTGCCCTTTATTAGGACATATATATATATATATATTAGTTTTTAGAAAAGATATCATTCCATCATTAAATAACCTTCTCAGATATTTAAATATCTAAACGGAAACATATTAACCTCATACCTCTTGTACTTCTAAACTCCCAGGATCTACAAATTGCAGTCATCTCTCTCATTTCATTCTTACCAAATCATCCACCCCTGCCTCACATTCTAAGCTTCCTTTTTTTGTTTTTCTCTCTCTTCCTTTACACTTTTCAAATATAAACTAGACCTTATTATCCTTTCTTCTCTCCTTAGGACTTTCTATTGACTTTGCCTTGCTGGTGAAATGGGACACCCATTTCTTACAAGACTTTCTCTGGGAAAACGACCAACCTCATGTTCCTCTCTGATGTCATCATATTTTATTTTCTGCTGCCCTCTCTGTGTTTACAGCACCTGCGTTCATTCTCTCCCTAAAGCAAGCATGACATCCCCAGACACTTGGGTGACTAAAACTTCCGAGTCTCTCCTCAGAAAGGATTTTTTAATGCCCTGTCCAAAGAACCTCTGCATCTGACATTACTTCATCTTATTCTGAATCATCATGGCACTCTAAGAACTCATCTATGTATTAATTCTTTGATTCCCTTCTCTACAATGGGCAGATCTCCCATCTCTTCAGTTTGCTGTTTGTCTGTTCCAGAGACATGGAAAACAGAAGATACAGTTTTTAAACTTCTGACAGTTTCTAGATCATAAGGGGAGCTAAAAGATAATTAGGATATGAAGTGATCATCTTCAGGCGGATTTGTAGAATCTAGACTGTACCATGCCTACCTAGATTGACTACATAACACCATAGAAATACTAATCACTCGAGAAAGAAGAGGAAGCTGGGCATTTTGGCAAATGCCTGTGATCCATGGAGGATAGTGGAGATAGAAGAAGCCAAAGTTCAAGACTAGCCTGGACAATGTGAAAGCTGGTCTCAAAAAAGGAGGCAGGGGGTGTTATTATTTATCATATCTGCCTTTTTCTCTTCACTCTAGGAATCCTCAGAGCTTCAGGTAAACCTGAAACTGTTTCCTGGCCCACCAGCATAGGCTTGACTTTAATTTCACGACTTCTTCCAAATCCACTCAATGTTGTCTGTATATAAGCTAATTTGCTAAGATGCTTGGTTGGTTTGGTTATAATGGAACATATACTTTAAATAGTAAAATGTCTCCATGAAATCCCATGCAAAAGTAGCCTAAAGTCTTGACACCAGAGGAGGAAACCCAGAGGATAAAGTACAATTAATAAATGTGGTGGCCAGACCTTTAGGTTCTGATTTTCATTGTCTCTGCAGAATCTTTCATTTTTACCCACTCTTCTTTACCAGAATATACCAAATATCTTGGCATCTCCTAACTGCCACCTGCCATTTCTTTCCTTTATTTCTTTTCCCACGCAGTTTCTTTGTCATGAATACCACTTACCTAATTATCCTTTTAGCAGTATTAGTATTTTAGGATCTAAGCTTGAGTTTTTAACACTAAAAATTAGTTCCCAATGGTTCTTGAGAGCTCTATAGAATGGCATGTACACTACTTGTCATTCCAGTTACCATCTATGTCTGGCACCCTGAGTTTTCAGTATAGACTTACTTGTACTTTAAATGTTTGGTGAAATGCCTAGCACAAACAATTTACTTTATTATCCAATAATTGACTCATTAATACCATAAAGATAACAACTTCAACACTGCAGCAGCTTGACATCAACTTCTTGCCATGGCAAAAAAATGAATAGTTAATAAACTTCCCATCAGAACAACTAGAAGGTTTGGCAGAATTTATGAAGTAAAGTAACTCTTTTCAGATTTGGGAGACAGGCAGGACAGAGCTGAGATCCTTGAGAAAAGGATCCAAGTGAGAGTGAGGAAGTAAGAGCGGAAGGGAGATGAACATCTTCCCTGGATTTATCTTTCCCTGGATTCAAAGTCCTAGCTCATGGTTGTAAAGAGGCTAACATACATGTCCCCTGAGCTGTCTCATTTTAGAAGACACAGTTTAACTGTGTGGGTGCTGAGACAAGGAGAGTTCTGACACACATCCAGAAAGGTCAATAGAAACAGTAAAAATTGTAAAAATAGCAGATGCTAGTGAAAAACCGTTATTCCATATTAGCTACATATGAATATACTGTAAAGATAAAGGGAAAATGTGAGACACAAATAATTACAGCTACAGAAAAAGTTAATAGACAGCATATATATATGAAATGATTATAATATCAAATGAATAGTATAAAAATATCTCAAATATCTTGTATGGAGTTTCCTTTTAGTTTTATAGGGTATCAGCACAATCATGCATAATGTTGGATAAATAGCAAACAGAAAGTGGTAATCTGCACAGATTCCAGAGTCCACAGTAGACAATGAAACAGTCTTGTTCATGAGAGCAAGAGGTGAGGAACTTTGTAGTTGTGACTTGAGAGGGAAGTGCCCTACAAGTAAGGCTGAGTTATTACTACAGGGACATTTGTTCTATCAACACTTTAGACATTTTCCAGAAGTGTATTATTCAGAGCATCCCCAGAGAAAGAACAGGATACAAATAAATATATAAGGAACATTTATTGTGGGGGTTGAATCACACTGATTCTGGAGGCTAAGAATCCCTTAGCCTACAATATGCCAGTTAGAGAACACAGAAAGCCGGCAGTATGATTTAATATCATCAGCAAGCTATGAGAACTTTGTGATGTGGCAGGGCCTTCTGTGTATGTGTTGTTTTTATTGGCTAAAGAATAAAACTGTTTTGGCCAAAGGATTAGCAGGGTAAAGCAAGGTGAGAAATCTGAACAAAGATATATAAAGAGAGTAGGTGGAGTAAAGGAGATGCCAGTCAGTTGCCAAGGAAGCAAGACATGTAGAAAATGAGGTAATGCCATGGCCACGTGGCCATACATAGAGTAATATAAATGGGTTAATTTTTAAAATTTTTTTAATATTATTAAAATTTTCCACCGCTTGCCCCTCCCAATTCCATCCCTCTCCCCCACCCCCTTCCCTTTCCAGTCCAAAGAGCAGTCAGGGTTCCCTGCCCTGTGGGAAG
>LOEQ01000497.1:32773-49829 GCA_001685075.1 Bramus lutescens
CTCTCTCTCTCTCTCTCTCTCTCTCTCTCTCTCTCTCTCTCTCTCTTTTAATATGTATGAGTGTTTTGCCTGCAAGTTAGTACATGCATCGCGTGCATGCCTACTGTCCAATCAGGTCAGAAGAGGGTGCTGGATCCCTATAACTGGAATAGATACTTGTGAGGCTATATGTGGGTGCTGGGAAACAAACCTAGATCTTCCACCAGAAAAAAAAAATGCTCTTAACCACTGAGCTATTTCTCTTGCTCCCATTTTATACTTCTTTTCCCCTTCAAGGTAGGCGCCAAGATCGTCATGAACCACTCTAAGTGAAATAGCCCACTCTGGAGTGTGGTCTTACTTTTTCTGACAAACTGCCTGAGTTGGTAAACGTAATAATTCCCACAAATCAGTTTCTGGTATCATTTTATACTTCTAATCAAATTAGGATGGTCATAGCATTGTGTAGCCTGAAAGCTGAACACTAGTTAAAATGAAACCAGTTTAAAAACCTGAATCTTCTTAGCCACATGATATTTTAAAACTTGTTTAACCACCATGATACTTTGGTAGCTCCAGATGGTTGCATGTTGTGAGAATTGAAGCTGTCTTCCCAGTTAACACGGCTGCCAGTACCACGATTTTCAGCTGATACTTATTCTCGAGCTGTGGTCAGCACCTTTCAAGTAATTCAGAAAAGCCTCACAAGGGTGCTCTGAGGTTTGTATCTCCCAATGCTCCTATTTTAGGGAAGTGAGAGCACCCATGGCACTTTCCATCCTGAAAGCCAGGCAGACTTCAGGGCTTCGCACAGACGCGTCATAGGAAATTAGTTCAAGGGTGATGCCATTTTCTGCCTTCCTATATTATTGCTACAATCATGGTTATTGAAGGAAAGCTGGCTTTATTTTGCTCAAAACCCTTAAGAAACTTGGAGAAGCAAAGGCAGTAAAAATGGAGAGTAAATACCCCAGCCTATTTGTACTGCTGTAGCAACACAGCAGGCTGGCCTCTGGGAAGATGTGTTAGTGAATTATTTTGTGACAAGCATGAGAACCTGAACTCAGATGTCCAGCTCCTACAGAAAAACATGTCAGGTCTTTAAGTCCATCTCAAGGGAGGCAGATCATTGGAACTCCTTTGCTAAATAGCCTCACCAAACTGGTGAACTCTTTGAGTTCCAGGTTCAATCAGAGACCCTCCCTCACAAAGCAACAATGCAAAGAGTGCCCAAGAAAGAAACAAATACTGACATATGGCTTTCACATGCATGTGTGTACCCCCGTGGATGTGTGCACACACGCATGTACATGTGTGTGCATGCACACACAGAGAGAGATAAAGAGGGAGGATTAAATTTTTAAAAACCTAAACAAAATGGTTGTTACTGAATCACTTATGAAGAATGGAAATCTGCTCCACAGTTCTGGGCACTTGAAGTTTTTAATACCAAGACACTAACAAGATTGCCTATCTGGCGTGGACTCCTTTCTGCTTCCATGATGACTTCTTGTTATTATGTCCTTTGAAAGGGAGGGCTAGTATGCCTTCACGTGGCAGACAACAGAAGAAAAAGCAACCAAGCAGCCTAAAGCCAGCCATACACAGCTCTGGTGGCCTAATCCCCCTTAAAGTCCCCTCCTGTTAACACTATTCTATGGGTCATTAATACTCAGCACCTGAAACTGATAGGTGACTCATTCATACCACAGAATTAAAATTTCTGAGTAAGTTCAGAGGTTTTCCTGTTTTCTGCTGTACTCATCTATGATGTTCTGTGACTCTTAATAGGAAGACATCAAAACTTATACTCCTCCAGATAGGAAACCAATAGATACTGAAGAAATGATGTATCAGATAGAACTTGGTGAATGAATGAGTTTGTTGGGGTTGCTTACAGGCTCATGAGTGAGGAAGTATATACAGAAGCATTGGGGAACTCAGCTTTGCTATCAAGAAGCCCACACTACACACACACACACACACACACACACACATCTCATAAAAGCTGCATGGCTGGAAGTCCTTGCCCAACTTGTAGGCACCTCCACCTGTATCCTTTCCTCTAGCAATTACTTCTGTAGTCTTGGATAGGAGTCTTGTATGTTTCAAGTGCTTCCTGAGTCATGTAAATTTCATGAGATTCCAGAGTTCCGTGAACCTCATTCTTGTCAGTATCTTTTCCTCCATACTCCCAGAGGAAAACTATTATTTTAATCATGTTACTGGGATGGGCTAGGATTCACAAATTTTCTGATTTGTCATGAATGTATTTAAAATTGCTTTGCTCTTGTTTTAAGAGATGGCATTCTTATGAGAACGATCACCAAAGAGTGACAACATGACGTCAGCCTGCAGCTGGTTAATTTCATCCCTTGGATAATACAGGAAGAGTACATTTCACATTGGCTCAAAAGAATGTAGAGAAAAGGAAAGGCCATCTTGGACCTAGAGATGTGGCTTGAGGGAGGGTGTACGTATTGCTTTTGCAAACAACTTGAGTTTGGTTCCCAGTACAGGTATTGGACCACTCACAACTTCTTGTAATTCTAGACCCAGAGAATCCAACGTCTCTAGCATCCACAGACACCTACACTCATGTGTATATACCCCTACACAGACACACAGACTCAGGATGAAAAGCTAAAAGTAAAAAACCTTTTAAAAACTAAGAAAGAAGGTTCACTTTTATAGGTAGCATGTCGTGGGTTATGGTCCAAGAATCTATTTCTTGTTCCTATCATAGTCCTTGTCTGTCTCATTATCCTTGTCCAACGTAATTGAGTCTTGTTAGAGAAATATTTCCCTCTCCTTCTTCCTCCCTTGCTTGTCCCAATTACAGTGGACCTATAGTGAGACAGAGGATGATGTTGGGAGTACATGGAGATGTAACACTGCTTACCTCATGGCAAGTAGGAAGCAAAAGAGAGAGGAAGGATGGTATTCTTAGTATTCCTTTCAAGGGCACACCCCCAACAATCTAGTATATGTCCTGTAGGCATTGACTAGCAAGAGTTTCATTATCTATCAACAGCACAATAGACTGGCAACCATGCCTTTTGCACATAAACCTTGGGGGACACTTCATATCCAAAATTTAGTCAGTTTAGTTGGGAACTTGGGAGGCTGATGCAGCTGAATCTCTAAGTTCATGGCTAGTGAAGTCTACAGAAAGATTTCCAGGAAAGCCAGGGCTACACAGAAAAACCCTGTCTCAAAAACTTGTGTGTGTGTGTGTGTACAGTTTATTCATTAAATTTTATACAGTTCTTACAAATGATTCTATGAGGTTAGATGGTCTTATTTTTATTTTTTCATATAGAGAATTTGCAACTGTGAAATATTCATGAAATGGCCCAGGATCTTTTACTTTATTAGTAGCAGAAAAGGTGCCACAACTGAGGTATCTTTAACTCGAAGCTGGCATTCTATCTATCACATTAGATTGCCCTTGAAAAGACCTGGGATCTTAGTCTCATCTGGAAAGGAAGGGTCATAAGAGGGACTAGAACCAAGTGTAACTGTTTTGGCTATGAATTACAGACCTCTAAGCCCTCAGTGCCCGTGGAAAATAGCCCCTTAGTCCTCAGTTTGGAGAACAGCCCAAGAGCAAACCCAGGTCCACCTGGGACACCACTTCATTGTGGCTGGGTCACAGTAACACACTGAATCCCACTTCTGTTTCATCAGTCACATACAATATTCAAATGCACCTGATATCATCGCACTGCCTCTGCTAATTCTGCCTAGGCATGAGCCATTAATGTGAGCTTGCTTTCTGATACAAACATAATCATTCTCTTCTATTTGAGAATGTATACCTATTTGTCAAATATATATTCACTAAAAGCATTGTAGTATTTCATATGTGCATATGCTGTAGAAGAAGGGTTTTTGTTATCATTTTGTTTGTCGTGTTTTAGAGTTTTTTTGAGACAGAGCTTCTTTGTGTAGCCTTGGCTGTCCTGGACCTAACTCTGTAGATCAAGCTGGCCTTGAACTCAATGATCTGCCTGCCTCTGCCTCCTGAGTGCTGGGCTTGGAGGTGTTTTTAAGTGTGTTTAGGGCACTTTGGAGTAGAATCAGGATGCTGCCATGACTAATTATTGTAAAACAGGCTTTTTCATGAGTTTTGGAAAAGATTGCAAATATATCTGGTGTGTTTAGAAAAGATTTTTGACTTGAAAGCAGAGGCAGAGAAACTATCCACCTCAAGCTACTTATTGTGTATTTTATGGAACATAATTAAATTTCCTTAACTATTGCATAAGGAAGGAACCTACAGATTTTGTTGACATAATGTCTTCTTTAAACCTACACCCAATGTCTTAAACTTTAGAAATCCAGTGCATATGTCAAGGGTTCTTTAAGCAAAGAAGGAGTAGAAATCAATGCTAGAATTATTATTTTGAACAGGGTATCGATAGCTATAATAAAGTTAGAGCAATGGGGCCCAGCAATGTAAAGTCAGTTAATGGACTTTATTTAGATGACATCAGATAAGGACATTAGTAATAACTGTTATCGTGATGGATAACCTTAAATTCAAGAAAACATTTCCCCAAACACAAGTTGTTGTGAATTTCTGCCCCTTTTATCTTACAGTCAGCAGAAGATTGCAGCCTCCCATTATGAAATGGCATCATAAAATGCAGAGCACAGCCACCCCAACGGAAACCACCTTTCTCCTCTGCTGATACATGCGGGCTAGCAGTAAATGCTTTTTGAGCTCCTGGCGTGCGGATAAATTCCCACAGACGTCTCCAATTGGACTGAGAGATTGAGAGACACAAGGGAGAGAATAGCTGAGGCCAGAAGAATTTAACATGGCAATTAGCAACCCTTTGGCTTCCCTAGACCCCACAGCCTAAGACTGGGGTGCAAGAAACCGAAAATCTCTCCAGCAGCGTCCATGATAAATTGGTTGGGTCCCTGGGGTTATTGGACACAGTTATTATCCAATAGCAGCCCTGGATGGTGTGAAAGTCTATGTAGTGAGGTCAGAAAATGAAACAGGGGCTTTAAATTCCCAAGGAGAACTCCTTTGCTTACGTCTCAATTGGTATGCCCTTTCCCCCTATTTCAGGAAGGCCCCAGATCGCATCACAGCATCTGTATTACCTTCTCTATCTGAACAAATAACTTCTCAAACATCACTTACATGAAGCAATTGCAACCATTACCACCGGTGACTCTGTCCTTGAAAAGTTAGAAAAGTAAGAGATAAAATTGAAAATAAAAATATTTAAATACTTTTAGGACCCTCTCTCTCTCACTGCTAGCCCCTCTCTCTCTGTGCAAAAGCAGGGAATTTGTGGAGAAGAGAGGAATATTAATTCTCTTTGCATATTAGGACTGAAAGCTGCTTTTAGGCATTATTTTAAACATCACGTATAATTCATAACAACATCACATTGCATTGAAATTAACTTTTTACATTTATGCATTTCTTGGGGTCTTAGGAGTCTAGGGAGAATAGTATTGCCTATTTACAACTTTGCTGCAAAGATTAAATGAATTAATACATAGAAAATGCTAGGAGGCTTGGCATTTAAGAAATTCTCAATTGTTAGTAGCGAGGTTGATAATGATACTGAAAAAGATGGTAATGATGACTTTTAATGTCATCTTAGATATATTTTATCATCCACAGAGCAAGGATTGCACTTGCCTTATCTAAGCACTGAAGCAGACTGCAGAAATGCAATTGATATTTATGCATGTACAGAATGAAGGATTACCTGAGTTTTTCCAACTGCTGAATTCTACACTTGTGTTACTATTGATTTAGCTTCATTATGAAGATTATTAGGGGCTGTTACATAGGAAGTGGGAAATAGACCGAGCAAAATCAATATCTTCAGAATATATTTACTGAGGGACTACTACGAGTCAGGTACACTGTTTACAATAACTACACACACACACACACACACACACACACACACCTCCCCCCACACACAAACACACACACATCTTCAGAGGCCTAAAACATTAAAATTAAATCTACTCATCTATCTATCTAATCTGCCTACACATTCACACATGTGCACGTGCACACACACATACACAAACATGTATGTGTAACTGGCACAATAAAGAGGCCATGTGGTAATGCTGTGTATGCTTTTAAAATTCTACTCAAATGTCAACTCTCTCCTCCTCTCCCCCTGCCTCCTTGAACACCCCTCCTTCTCTTTATCTACACTGCCTTTATGCTTTCCCTCCTCTCTCCTCTTTTCATCTCTCCCACTCTCATGTCTTTCTTCTTTCTCAGAGTTCTTGAAGTCTAGATTATTCTATATCTTAAGCCGAATAAGTAAATAAATTGAAAAAAAATTGAGATGCTAAACTTTCCTGTGGTTGGTTCTTAAGAGCTTCCAGCTCGATTTCCTTTGGCCTGCAGCTCTGAGCCACACCTGTGTGAAGGGCCTCCAAAGACGACTCTCAGCACTAGCTCTGAGCTCTGCTGTGTTGACCGTGCCTATGCAACTGCTATGCACCCCAGGACTGTAGGGAGACCCTGTCTCCTGCCTCTTCTTCATTGTGCTCAACGTTAGAGGCCAAAGGCTATATTTGGTAGGTTGTTTAGCAATACTTGTGTCAAAATTGAAAACTATTATGTTCCTTGAGGTCTTTTTTTTTTTTTAACCTTCTGTGATTCTTTGTCCTGGCTCCTTTTCTTGTGTGTTTAAATTAACCTAAAATGTAACTAATTGGGAAATATATAAGAAATTGAAAGCCAGTCATGAATGTGTGCACACTGTTTGATCCAAAGTGAATGCCCTCGTGTTCATGTTAAATGTCCTTTGAATTTGTTAAATCCTAGCTCAATGCAATAATTTTTCTCAAATGAATATGAATGTCTGGAGATAAATTTCATTTTCTGTCCTCACGCGGCTTCTGAACTTTAATAGCAATGTTTTCTTCTTTGTTGCCTTTACAAAATTCCCCCTGCCTGGCTATCCTATTTACAATGACAATTTCCAGTTGTTTTGCTGTTTCCTGTTTGTTTATGTGACTGCTTTGTTCTGTCATTACTATCATTCTATTATCGCTCATATTTTTCTTGGCAGATGTTTATGAATTGATTCTGTATTCTTGGCACCAACATATAACGCTTAACTTCTGTGACATAGCTGCGCTGCTTGTAGGCGTGGGAACACTGAAAAGCATCTGCTGAAATTGCGAGGGAGTGTCTACAGAAGCCTTCACGCTCATTGTACCCCTTAAGCCTGGGGCTATCAAGGGTACAGCAACTATGGGATAAGTCACTGAGCTCTAAGTTTTCAGTGAGTTGTCTTCTTCTTTGGTTATGCCTTCTACTCAAAATGGGGGAGGTTAAAGACAATCCTAAATTTCTGAGCATCCTCTGGAATTCCTTACCTATCAGGTACAGCCACCAGTTCATAGCCACCATTGGTAAAATGTGATGCTGGATCAAAAAGCTCAACATCACTTGCTCTTCAAGTTAACCTAGATTATAAGGTGATTATTGAACTAGGCCCTCACACACTGATAATATCAACAAAGTACCTTTTTATTCTTATAAAAGTAAGTTTAAAGACAGACAGTTCTTTAGGAGATGATTCATTTTCATAAATAACAAAGAAAGAAGCTGGCTTCTTGGCCCTGACAATATGTACAAGGCTGTAGGTACTGAAGGGCTTACGAAACGACTGAGTAAAGTTTCTACCAAGCAAAAATGAGGACCTGAATGTGGCTCTCTAGTATCCATGTAAAAACCATGGTCATGTAAAACCAGTGGCTCCGGTCCTGCTGGGATGGGGTCAGAAACAGGCGGTTCCCTGGAGCACTTTGACTAGGCATCTTAGTCGGCATGATTTCAATTCAACAAAACATCCTGTCTGAAAGAATAAGGAGGAAAGGGATGGGGGAAAGTGATGCATTCTACCCTGACCTTGGTTTCTACCCATAATTACAAACATGTGTTTGTGTACCCACATGCATATACATACACACATTGGTGTTAACATATAACACCACACACACACACACACACACAAACACGTGAGTTGATCATGGAGAATTAGGTGGT
The DNA here is from genome assembly GCA_001685075.1 of Bramus lutescens. Classification (NCBI taxonomy): domain Eukaryota; kingdom Metazoa; phylum Chordata; class Mammalia; order Rodentia; family Cricetidae; genus Bramus; species Bramus lutescens. The sequence goes on from LOEQ01000497.1 coordinate 40,812, forward strand.
AGGTCCTTTGGGAATTTTTCTTCTTTTGACCCACCTCCCCCTAGAGTGTGTCAGGAAGAGATGACCTGCATTGTCAGTAAAGATTACCCATATGCCCTGTGCCACTGGCAGGATTTCCTGCTTATGACTGGTTAGATATGATAAACAGGTTAGGGACCGTTGAATTAAATAAATATTTTTTATGACTTATAAAGGCCAATTTTATAGAAACCAAAGGAAATAAATACGTCCTATTTGAGGGAGGTTTATTTCCAGTCGTACCAAAGGCCCTGCTGTGGCCTCTGCTTACATTTTTTTTCAAAATTGATTTTCCACCATATAAACAGTTGCTCTGAAGTTACCCGTGGCATTTCCTCCCAGTAACAATGATACAATGTCTTTGAGACATTTCCTGGAATTTCCCAGGCTTTCTTCTTTCTGTTATACTCCTTGTCTTAGAATATTCTTTGCAGGAGAATGTGCATCATGAGTCTAGCATGCTTAGTGTCTCCAGTGTAATGTGGGGACACTAGGAATCAGGAACCTGGAAAATAGCATTGGAATCTCATAGAAGACTCTCTTGTATTAGTCTCCCCTCAGTAAGTCTTAACTCACTTTCAAGTAGGAAGCGTTAAGGCCTGCACTAATGGGTTCTCATTGAATTGCTCCCCAAGGCAAAATTGGGAAGGAGGAGTTGGTCTTTAGAGCTTGTACAAACTCCTTTGCTCTCTTCTTCTCTTCTCTATTAGGGATATTTACTGCCTGCCTCTTTCCTAAGGCCTTGTGTACCAATCCCAAAGCTGGGAATTGGCCCCAGATCCTCCCCTTGTGGCTTCATGTTGCCACCCAATCCGCCTGCGTGCCTCATTTGCCTATGTCTTCTTTCAGAGAATTTCTTTTTCAGTTCTATCTCAAAGAAGACAAGGAAAAAATGATCTACAATAGATTTCCCTAGTCCGAGGTTTCCCTTTTTATAGTGTTATGACAGTACATAGTCTCTAGCTTTATAAGGCTCAAATTAGGTGAAGTAGGTGATTTTTCTTGCAAATAGTAAAATTTCCATCTCTGCAATATTATTTTAATTAATGATACTGGGGAAGGAATTTAATCTTCCTCTTGGTATACGAAGTTTATGAACTTTGTCAGAATGTGTTGGTCAGGATGCTTCCTGGATAGGGAATGGTAGTTGTTTGCAAGGTCAGTAAGAAATATTCAGTATTTCAGTTTGATCTGCCCAGATCTCTGTTTCCTGTTCTTTCTCTTCCTAGGTGCTTTATGTGGAGTCTACTCTCATTGTGAAAACGCTTCAAGAAACCCCACACTCCATCCCTGGATGAACATTAAGCCTGGAGAATCAGTGCACACACAACTATTGTATTCATAGCCCATGAGTAGGAACATTGCCTATTCTACACTGGTAGTCTCATGAAATAGATTTCGGGCAAGTGGTACTAAAGACAGACAGAATGCTCCCGAATCTCACTTCTGGTTGAAGGTGTAGGGTAACTGGATATTTCTTGGTACTTTGTGACATCTTGGCAGAGCTGGCTGCCAAGGCACCCTTCTTTGAGCAAAAGTCTAAAGATGAGGGGCCAAGGGACGCCCACATGCCTGTATCTGTGCCTTCTATGTGTTTGCAAAATGTATGTGCAGTTTGAGATGCCAGAGAAGAGGAAATGAGAAGGCCTTTCGAAGGCCGATTGTTGAACAACATACATGTTATGTATTCGTTCATCACCAAAAATCTTATAAAGTATCTGGAGAGGGGAGAAACTGAGGAACATTTTTATTCCAGAAGGCTCAGTCAGTGCAGAAGTGTAGAAGATTATATGGTCAAGACTGTAGCATTGGGAAAAGAATCCCAATGTCTGTAGCCTTTCTAGCTTCCTGTCATGTAGAACTGACTCTAAGTTTCAATTAAAATGGAATCTGGAAGCAAAATTCCTCAGGGTCAATTTCAGTAAGAAAAATATTTTGCATGACTGTTATTGGCTTGAGACTTGGCCACTGGTCCTCATAGTTGTGTCTTGACATGGTTTGAGTGTTAGTAACAACAGAAAAAGCTCAAATACTCCAATTAAATTCCTTCCTATGAACTGAATTTTAAACTCATTGGTGTCATAAAAGCAGCATTTGAATTTATCATAAAAAGAAAATTCACAGAAAGAGAGGGCCCGGAATGTCGGAGACATGACAACTCATCAATATATTCATTGAATTGGTTATAAATCAGGCTATCTGTGTGTTTTGCTGGCTATGGGCTGGTGATCAGCATGAGATAATGGAAATGTTGTGGGTGAATTTCTCTCATTAGCTCCAAGATGCTCCCAGATCCTTAACAAGCTCTGTGGACGAGAGCGAATCCTAAGGACACCGAGGAGTGCGTGAGCAGGACATCTGCTTGTTTCTCTAACATCGATGCAGCTCCAGAGCGAAAATTCATGAACTCATTTGAACATTCTTTCAGTGTTTTCAGCCTAGCTCGTGGCTTCACATTATATTTTGGTGTATAGAAAGCACAGTATGGGAGAAGGATAATATCATATCAAAAAGAACCCTGGAGATAGCTGTAAAGTACACCAGTTAGCAACTCGGCAGAGAGCCTTCCATGCAATAACCTGAAGTGAGGTTGCTTTGGTCATTAAATCGACCCTACGTGAGCCATTATTGCTATTTGGCTCTGAATTATTAAAAATCAGTAGCAAGATTTAGCACACCTCTAACTCCAGGTTCTCCCATTCTTTAAGTTAAAAACAGTCTCTCTTTGTGCTAGTTAGAAAACATATGTGAACGCACTAGCACTCAGCTTCCAGGGATAACCTTGTTAGTGTCTATATAACTGCATGTAACCGCTCAGCATGGCATCCTTTTCCATTTCTCTTTATGAATAATTTTGTTAGACCTCATCCATTTTCTAGTGCTCTTTATTACAGCATGCTACTACATTTATTAGAGTTCCCATCAGAGAATTCTTCTTCTTGTTATCCTTAATAGTACCATGAACTGCCCTCTCTCGACTGTAAAGCTGGCACCGTTCAAAGTCCATTTATTAGTTTATAGCCCTTCCATTTAAAATTCCTGCCAAGAACTTCCTAAGTGAAGAAAAAGTTCACAATAGATATTCACTCATACCACACACACATCACACATACATATGTGTGTGTGCATGCACACACACACACCCATTCACACAAGCACGCACACATAGGTATATGAATACTCCACCACCACTACTGCTATCACCATTATCATCAGCATACCACCAATTATCATCACCACCACCACCTTCACACCACATCACACCACCAAACCACTACACCCCACCCCCATCAATACCACCACTATCTCTATTCTCACCATCGCTATCAAGACACCATCCCCACCCACACTACCCCCACTATCACTCTTACCATACTGCCAAATCACCTCATAATCACACTACCACGACCATCAACATCACTGCCAACCACCACCACTATTGACATTATTAACATACCACCTCATCATCACTACCCCCACAGTCACCATCACCACATGACCTAACAATCGTACCACCCCAACATCACTATTACCATCACTACAACCACAAATCACTACTACCACCATCATCATAACCATTACCTCCACCATACCACAACACCATCACCATGAACATAACCACCACCACCATCATACCATAACCACTATCACCAACAACAACAAAATCATTTCTAATAACATTATATGACCAAAGGACTACTGCTTATTACATAAACTTCAAGGAAATCATAGGCTAATTGCATATTCATTTTAACATTTTAGAGCCATGTACTTATGCAAACTCTAAGAAACAAGTGCTCGTATAGATTATAGAACACACCTAGGACTTTTCAAGCCTTGTGCTGAGTTGAAGACTATTGATTTTGGTGCAGCAATACAGCCCTTTGGTTTTTATTGCATAGACCACTACTACCTTCTGACCAGGGGTAGAGACAGGCTAACAATGTGATGATGCAACAGCTTCAGCTTTGATTTCATGATAGATCCAAAACCATTTTAAAGTTGGCCAGGTTAGATATGGGCAAGTTAGCTCTAGCAAATTGCCTCCTTTGGAGTCTGTGGGAGATCAGTTTGGAGATATTGATAGAGAACATGGATGGGTACCTGTCCCTTCATTGACTGACACCTGTCTTTGAAAAGGCAAGTGCCAAAGGACAGAACATTTACCTTCTCCTTGTGTTCTGATTTTGGAGAGAGGAATGGATGTAGATGGAAGAAAGGAATGTAGCATGGAAGGAGAGAACAAAAAGGCGGGAAGAAAAGACAAAGAGAAACTGGGGATGGCTTCCTCCTGGCCACCCAATCATCTCAACAATGGAACTTCCAAATGTCCATTCACATGTAACCACAAGATCACTAAAAGATTTCACCACCTTGGTTTCAGGTGGGTTTGCCCCTATTATCTCCAAACAATATAATCCATCGTTAGAGGAAGATGAAAGTGCAGACATGCTAACTGTATTGTAGTTTGGGGAGCTCTCAAAACCCTTATTAAGCAGCTGGCTTCCCAAAGTCCTAATGGAGAGCAAAAGAGAGTCATTATCAATAATGTGGCCGGGTCACCAGGGGAAAGTGACTGTGCCTCACTTATAATGAGGTTCTGCTTGGATTCCTAGAGAAGTGTGTTCTCTACTTCCAAGTGCAGGAACTGCTATACATGTCATCAAGTGTCTTTAGCTATATGGGTGACTCCTCCATGCCTCCTGAGAGGAGTTATCAGCACTGTTCTCCACTGGACCTTATTGGCTGCCTTTCTCTCTTTGATGGTGGCATCTAGAATATGCATGCTTCTCCCATGGAGGATTTACTTCAAGTAGCCTGGGATACTCTTACTGCTGTTTCAAGATCACAACCCAGGAAGGGGGTGACAATTTAGAAGAAAAAAAGCAGATGCATGAGGGCCTGAAATCAGGCATGTCTCCACTGATTATTTTATAGCCATTAAAATGACTATAAAAATGGTGGCATTTTTCATGCTTCTTTTTTTTTCTTGGTCTTCTACAAAAGACAAATAATATTCTACATGCCTACCCACTTTCTCTGTTTATCTGCTTTCCTGATATTGAGTCTTAACAATTGCATCAGTAATATTAATTACATGAAGTGTCACATTTTAACAAAACATAAAACATAAAACATCTTAGATGCTTAAGTTAATAGAAATCGATTACTGTAAATATTTATTTGAAAATCAGCATTCTAAACATACTCAGAAGAGTGCCTTCAGGTCTGAAGTCAAATGCTGGAATGTGCTGGAACACAGAGATTTGGGGTGTCTAAAAGGAAAGCACAGTATCAGCACCTGAGGTATGAATTCTAGAACTGGCTTTAAAAAAGCACTATGTTGTCTCAGCAAGAGACCTGGAGGAGCAAGCCTAAGAAATAGAAATACAAGATCCAGAATCCAGAAAGTTATTAAAGAAAGGAACACTGACAGGCTGGAGAAGAGGCTTGGTAGTTAAAAGCCTTGCCTTACTAATGTGAGGATTGGAGTCCAGGTCCTCCAAACTCATTTAAGTGCCTGATGGGTGGGGAAGCCCACAGTAACTCCAGCATCAGAAGTGAAGAAAATGGGTCCTTAGAACAATCTGGCAAGTGAGACTAACTCTGTTAACAAACTCTGGCCTTGAGGCAGAGACCCTGCATCAAAGGAAAAGGAAGGGTGACCAAGGATGATCTCTAGCATCAGCACCAGGCTTGTGCAAGCATGAACACACATGCATTGCCACACACGTGTGCCAAAAGACATGAAGATATGCCACATGCAAAGTACATACACATGAAAAATGTTAAAAAGGAGGGAAACTGAAAACCTTTCATATGATACCTTATGGTGATGAGAACAAAGGGTAGAAAAGCTGGGGTGGGGTGGGGATTGGAGGATATCAGGAAGATGGGAAGAAGTCTTCAGACAGGGAAACGGCATCACAGGAATCCAGAAGGAAGCTGGGGTCACATCTGGGATTCAAAGCCAGCAATGGACCAGTGAGTGACTGGAGGGAGGCTGAAGAGCACACAATGCAGGCAACCTGAGTTTAAAACACAAGTCCTCCTTTATAGGGACTGTTGGTACGGCTTCAAGGGGTGACAGATATGGGGCAGAAAACAGTCTACATTTTAACACAAAGAGAATCACAGCCAACTTCCTTTGTAAAAATTGTTCAGGGGAGACTCAGGATCAGATTGATTGCTAGTGATTAGAATTGATTTGCACTTGTGGCAAAATTTCCCACAGACTCATAAAACTGCCTCCGGATATCTGCACAGATAAACTCATGAGACCCTCTGATGTCCTGGGTCCACCCTCAGGTAGACTTTGGATGGATTAGAAGATGTCTCTTTCACTCATTCTAAGTCAGAAGGGCATATATTTTCTTTTTCTATTTTGCTCTTGCCTGATCTTACTAACTGCTTCAAAATGATTTTAATTCAACCAGCCATTTTTATCTCCTGGGGTAAGAGTGAGTACACATGTTTGTGATTTCTGTATTTTTGCTTTTGGGTGGACAGCTGTGACTCTTCCTGAATAACTACTTCATGTTCTTGTCACTAACTGGTGGACCTATCTAGAGGGACTTATGTCCTAGGGAAGACATGCGTGTGTTCTACCCATCTCTTACTTAAACACATGGCTTACCTCAGTTTTGTTTGAGTCAGCTCAGAAGCAAGTTAAGACACTTTATGGTTAGATAGAAATCAGAATTCCTCTGATAACTGTATTTTTCCTGTAACTACTTGCTGGTGGTAGTTAATCATTAGCATGGATAGTGAAGGCAGTTTCTCAACATTTTCAGATTTATTCTTTTCTGAAATATTACCTAGCTTCTTAGCCTCATCTACCATGGAAAAAAAGAACAAAATAAAACCAACCAACCAACCAACCATCCAAACAAACAAACAAAAAAATGATCTGTCAGAAATGTCCTTCTCCAATTTGAAATTTACCTATCCTTTGCTTACCAACGAAGAACCTCAAATTCCCAAAGATGTGCTTATAAAATGCCACACATCATACAAATATCATTAAGTTTTATATCTAACTTTTTTCTATATTTTCTTTGGTTTTCTATATACTATATTTTCTTAAAGTATAAGAGAAATATTCATGTTTTTAGATGAAAGCCAAATTTGTCATCTCTAAGCCATATTCTTTGGATATCATGGTTATTTTTATGTAACTCAAATATATATGCAGTAACATCTTATAAAGTCTGATCTTTGGTTATATGGAATGCACTGATACTATTTTCCCTCAGCTCTTAACACCCTGGGAGTTGCAATATGGCAAAGCAAATAGAGCACTGAAAGCAAATGAAAGTTACACTACAGTTTGCATTTTCTATGTATCCTTATAAACCTTTATCAGGAATTCCAGTGAAGACAATGCTCTCTGATCACTCAGAACCAACCGGGATGGGTGGAACAGGGAGATTCATGAATGATAAGGATGACCAATATTCTGCCACAAATGTCACAGCTTGAAGTATATAGCAATATTAGTGATATGAACATGCGCATGATTAAGTAGAGGCATATTGACAAATACGGGATAAGTCAACTTTTCTTCATGGATTTCTTGTTATGAAAGTCTTTTATGTTACCTGAATCAAATAAAATAGTCCAAACAGAAACAGGTTGTTTGCTTAATGATCTGTGAAACTAGGAACAATGATTGCACTTTTAATTTCTAGCACGAAGGCTCTCCAATGTTTAATAAAATCATCACATTGCTGAAATTTCTCCTCATGCCTCTGAACCCTGCTATGGCCCCGAGATTAAATTTCAATAATGCAATCAATAGTATGATGAGGAGACAGTGGTTTTCTTTTCAGGGATACATTTCTCAGACAAACACAGGGTGCTGCTTCCTCAGGCAGCAAAGAAAAAGCATTGTAACCACTGGCAATCTCTTGTGTTTCCCCTCAGTCCTGCTAAAACATTCTTCTCCCCTAGAATGCAATACTCTCCACATTTGTCAATAATCCATTCCCATTTGGAAAAAAATGTCCAAATAGCAACTGCCATCACATTCCATATGCATACTTTATTCATAAATTCTGTTCATGCTCTCTGAATATTGTGTAAATATCCACAAAACACAAAGTCACAGAAATGAGATATTGATGAACTAAACATTATTTTAAAAATATTATTAGCTAATACCTCAAGGCATATTTTCTATTTGGAGTTTGTTATGACAGTAGATGATAAATTCATCTTCCAAATATTTTTTCTTGATTTTCAAATTCATTGTAGAAGAAATATTGGAAGATCTAGAAAAATCTTCATTGTTTTAACTCATAGTATAAATGTTGATTCTATGAGTGGAAAAGTCATCTGATTTAGTGCTACTTTTATTGCTGGATGATGCTATTTTGAACAATAATATTTGTTAAGGGAAAAACTGAGCTATTTGTCTACTTTGAGAGAGTCTGTTTAGTTAAAACTTGACAGCGTAATCTCTAAACTGACCAGTGACCATACATACTCTAAAGCATATCACATTCTACCCAAAATAAACCAGTGATTTAAAGGTGATGTCTTTGACACTTTTCATTCATTTAACTATTAGGATTTTTCTAAGGACAACTATGTTCTTCATAACATATGTTCTCTAAAGCAGGTTGAGAACCATTTTAGCTTATTCATTAAGCCTTGGTAAATACATCTCATCATAACTATTAATGTGGAAAGCAAACATATATATGCTGCAGCATGCTCTTTAAACTCAGCAAGTCATCTTATACAGCACTGTTTCCATTTTCAAAGTTGAAATCTTCTATCCTGACAAACATGAAGTTTGCTCTCACATCTCTTCTCCCCTAGTTTTATAATATTTTAGAGTCATTTAATACAGTCTGAAGAGACCAGATAGACCATTAGCTCAAGCTTCTCTTCTAAGCAATAAACTCTGTCTGTCTGTCTGCTTGCCTGCCTGCCTGTTTATCTGTCTGTCTAATCTATCTATCTATCTATCTATCTATCTATCTATCTATCTAT
>LOEQ01000497.1:58694-108467 GCA_001685075.1 Bramus lutescens
TGTTTGGATGCTCACCTTCCTAGACCTAGATGGAGGGGGGAGGACCTTGAACTTACCACAGGGCAGGGAACTCTGACTGCTCTTAGGAATGGAGAGGGAGGGGGAGGGGGAGGGGAGAGGGGAAGGGAAATCAGAAATAAACTACTACTAATCTTAGAATAATTGCAAACCAACGAACAGCCACCCTTGCTTGATGCAGGCAGAATGTGTAGGAACTCCTGATGGAATGAGGGATCACCAAACACATCTGAATAACACCCTCTATTAATTACCTTCACAAACAACCAATAGGCGTGTGAATTAATTCAAAAGCTAAACATATTACTCCTCTTTTTCCCCCTTATAGCACAAAAATCACTACTCTGATAAGGTGGCCCAAAGAATCATACTAAACACATGTTTTCAGAATGAACAAGTTTACTCACATTTAGCTAAGTCTAGAAGAATTTTTCCTTAATACTCATGCATGGAACATATAAGACTAAATGAAAATCACAAAGAAATTATACACCCTTCTCCTCTATTGCTGGAAATATCTTCATAAAGTAACGGTTATTGCCTAAACTTCCATAAAAACAGGGAAAACATAGCTAGTGTTATGAATTAAATGTTTTTCTATTAATGAGCAGAAAGAAGTTATTGGACAAACTGTATTTTCTTTAGCAGAAGCAGAGAAACAAGTAAGTAGAACAGCCAGATATTTTGACATAAGTGATTTAACCATTTCACTCACACTGTTGCATTGAGTCCTGAAGAAAAGTCAAATGTTCCATAAACTATCATTAATAAATCTTTGAAAATTAGGGCCTAGTTTTTCTCTACCTCATCTATGGAGCTCTGATTTAATTCACGAACACCTTTTCTAGTTGAATTAGCCAATATGAAATCTATTGAAAAGATCTGTACTGATACATTTGAGATGAAGGTTGTGGAACCAGACTGGGTGGTGAGGACTGAGTTCTCCAGTCCTAATGTAGGTGTTTGACTATTCTACCTAGAAATAAATCTGAAAACACAGGGACGTTAGACGTTTTTGCTTTCTTGCAACTCATTTTGAATCCAGGCTAACAAAAAGGACACCAGATTCATCCCACCCAGCAGTACCTAATGTGGCATAGTTCCCCATCCCATTAAACCAGCTGCCAAAGGGAAAATGAATAATGACAAAAGCCAGCTGTCTGTCCCGCTGTCCAGCTTATCTTCTGCCTCCATCCACTCAGTTCTCACAGTCCATGTATTTCCCCAGTGACCCTTTCGGTCCCTTTGCCACTCTGCATCTTTCCCCTCTCCCACAGTATCCTTTCCTTTTCTGCTCTCTTAATGTTGTTCCAACACATCCTACAAGACTCAGTGTCTTCCCCCCAAAACCTTCACCAGCATCTATCTATTTCACTTTCATGCAATGTCTGGATTAGGTTTCTTTTTTGTTTTTTGTTTGTTTGTTTGTTGTATGGTTCTCTTCCTCATTCCTTTCATCCAAAAGAACATTTCAGTTGCGACTTTCTCTGTATCCTCTGCTCGGGACACAGATGTTTGTGTCCAAGTCTCCATTGTTCTCTTCCTTCCTTGGCATGGTAAGCAGTGTACTCTTGACAGGGTGACTTGGGAAACAGATACTTCACAGGCCCAGGAAGTATGACTTCCTCTTTGGGTGGCAGATTCAAGAGTTAGACGGCATCTATACTGATATACAGGCAGGATTGCAGATACAAATAGAGGTGATCAAATTATGGATGAACCTAATTCCTTGGCCCCATCTATTCCTTCCCTCATGGAAAGCACAGAGGTGTCAGGGGAGTCAGGTGGACTCTCCAAAGCCAAATGCCTAGTGCAGGGTCCCACAATCCCCAGTGCCAAGCAATACTGCTCAACTGCTGTGAGTTACTGGAAGGTAAGCCCAGGTCAGCTCTGTAGAACTGTGGCAACTGTGGCGGGTCACACATGGTTAATGTCCCATATGATCATGATTAGGAGTAAGTGAATGAGGTCACAAGCCTTAGCTTTCTTTGAAGAATGGAAGTAATATAATTTGCCTGTCACTTTCCATGAATGATGTGGAAGTAAGGAAATAAAATGATGCAAGAGTGTTTTGAAAAGAATTAAAGATTTAAAAGCCATTTATAAGAGCTTCTCAAACATGTTCATGACTTATTTTAGTTGTCTTTGCAGAGCAAGAAAAAGCTAAGTGTACAAAGGCAATTAGACACTGTTTCAGGTTGTGTGTGTATGTAAACACATATAGTTTCTGCATGTACATACACAATACTTCAACAGCTGAATTATAAGTAATAACAGAAAGTCCCATATCTCTAATTCCTATATTTATACCCTTTTCTCTTTAAAATGTAGTATATCTGTAATAAGTATCCTCAAACATGAATCATTGACTGGGACAGAACATCAATCGTCTTTACTCAGGTACCTGTGAGAGGGTGCACCACCTTAATATTGCAGTTTGAAGATGAATCACATTCCAAGTTTGGTTATGATTTTCTGTAAGCACATTCATAGGAAAGATCAACACCTGTCATGTGTACTGACCTCAGTAAAGTGTGGGGGGGGCTTCCAGGATTTGTAGCAGATGAGTTCTATGATCGCTGAGATGTGTTCATTCATTCATTCATCCTTTACCCATTGTAAGATAATTACAGTGCAACCATCTCATATAAATTGTACGAGATATGGAAATAAAAGACAGGCAGTCTTACCCACCATGCACTTGCAGTCTGATGTGGGAAAACAAGCCATACAACACTGTGGTGAGATCTATAAGCATAAATCCATGAGTCCCAAAGCAAAGATGGATGGAAATTTCTCAGACCATTCAAATTCCGCACCTCCCAGCATCACAACATCTGTGATAAAAGAAAATTGAATCAGTTTTTATCATGCTTTCCATTTGGTTTTAGTTTTTATCTCATGCTCCTCACTCAGTTCTATCACAAACTGATCTAGGGGCCACCATGTCTCAAGATGAAGATGACTGTGTCTTACTCAGTCTCGCTGTCAGCAGACTGACCCAGCTCCAGAGGACAGGGACAGTATGCTGAGTTCATCCCACTTCCCATTACATGGGAGACACTCAGACTTATTTCCTAAGTGTTACGTGATGAATCAGACGTCTACATTTAGTTCTTAATTGTGTATCCAAGGTCCCGATGAAATTGCCAAGAACTCTGAACACCATGTGCCTGCCGTGGGAGAGATGGAGCTGACAGACACCAAGTCACGCTATTCTCCCCACCCTGAGCTCACATTAGTGTCAAAGAGTTGTAAATGTGAATTGCAATAAAAATGGTGTCGTGATCTCTCATGTTTCCTAAAATAACAGGACTCTTGCTGGTGAATTAAATTGGAGAATGAAAGTCAGCAAAATTTGAGAAATTATACCATAATGGCAATTAAGATTTTTTCAAAATTTTATGTTACCATGCCAAGAATTTATACTAAAGAATCCTAAACAAGAAGTTTACATGGCCTTTTTAAAAACCAATTGACTCTGGGGCTGGGGAGAAGGCTTACTTAGTAGAGTACTAGCTTAGAAAACATGAGGACCTGAATTTTGATGGTCAGCACCACATAAGAAAAAGAAAGCCAGAAATAACAACACATGTTAGAAAACCCAATGCCACAGAGCTGATGCTGGACAGTCCCTGGATCTTGATGGTCAGCCAATCTTATCTGTGAACTCTAGATTCAGTAAGATGTAGGATGTGGTGGCCAGGTCTACACAGTGAGTTCCAGACCAATTGAAACTATAGTAAAACACTGTCGTCATCTCCCCTCCACAAAAGAGTAGAGCAATTGAAAAAGACACAGACACACACACACACACAATTGGAAGATCACGAGCCCTGGAAACATGACAGGCCTGTTGTCACACTGTGTATGAGGTATTCGCTGATATCCTTGAGTCTGGCCTGAGTTTATTTAACATGGTTCTGAACTAACTTCCTACCACTGAAAGAGACTGCAAGCACCAGCTGTTTGCAGGTCTTCCGGGGAGGGAGAGGTGTGGCTAGCTGACTCTGCTTTCTGTCTCACAGCAGAATAATTTCCACCCAGCCAGGGGTTTGTGAGACCACAGAGTCCAAGGCATTTGGTCTATTGTATTTCCTTTTCTGTCTTTGTACTTTGAAAGTACCCAAAACAGGTTTAACCTGGTTCTGACTCCATGAATTGATTGTATGGCATGTTTCCCGATGACCTGGACAATTATTAAATATCCACTAGCCCCAAATCTCTTCTAACTTCCCCTAGCTTCATAGGATATGACTTAATATGCTAAGATCCTTGGGGCTTTTGCTTAAACAGGCAACTTTAAAGATTTTCCCAGGAGAACAGAAGGGGAAAAGGAGGAAACATGCTGATGACTCAGAAAATGGGAGGGCAAAATGAGTATCATATGAAAAAGCCACAATGGGGTATTCAGAGTAACTCTTACCACTGACCTATTGGATGTGCTCACAATCCTGTACCTTCACCGATCTCACGCCTTGAGCCCAGGCACCATATGCTTGTAGCACTGCCAGGAGAGCACCAGATTTAAACCGATGCGGCAGTTGCTACTAAGAGAAGGTGACAAGCCATTTGGTTTCAGATTGCTTTTGTAAGGTCATTCTGAATAGAGAATGATAGGTCCTGTAGACAAAATATTAGAGTCATATGAAACAGAAGAGGAACGGTGTTACTAGATGTTCCTTCAGGTCCCACTTAGGGACCCTTCACTGACCTGTTCAAAGGTGGGCAAAGGTGATTTTCAAAGTTTTAGCTTTAAAAGGGGTTAGAAGTAAGCACTAACATGTTAGACTCTCATTTTACCAAGGACATTTGTACACACAGGGAAATGGACATAACTCATTCCATGAGGTTTCCTAAGGCATGTGTGTGTATGCCTTACATTGCTCCAAGAAGTTTATAAGAACAGGGAACGGTTGATAAGGTCATCAAGCCAGGACCTGAGAGATGATGTACAAGGAGCATAGTCTAATGTTGTTTTCTTTTTACTTTAATTTTTTGTTCACTAATAAACACATCACTTAGTTGTCCAAAATGCCGATCAGCTAGAAACGTACACAACTTACTCTATAATATCACAGTTGTAGCAGCAATTAGAAAGCAGAGATTTTCAGAAATGTGTCCAGGTTCTTAATTTCACTTAAAGAAATAACATTTTGTTTGGTCTTTCATTAAGGTTCTTAAATGCATTTTATATTTAGAGTAAAAATACAGTAGTGTAAGTACAAAATTTCAGAAATGTGATCGAACAAAAAGTAATGGAAATTCAAGGAAAGGATGCCTGCGTGCAACCGCACATAGGCAACTTTCAAACACACCCATGCAAATACGACACACAATATCCCATAACTAACATCTTACAGCATTCTCACACCAGCTACTCACCAAAGACACGGACCATAAGATAGCAGAAGGCAAATCACCATCCTCTGCCTGCTCACCGTTTGGCAGGTCTGTATTCACAACCCTGATAGAAATATGTAAACCTTCTGTTTCTTTTTTGGGAATTTTATGAGATTCTCTCATGTCCTTTCCTTTCCCTCTTCCTCCTCCCATAATGCAGCAGTCAGAAAATGCTCTAAAGTTTCAGAGAAGAGGTTTGCTCAGAGCAACCACAAATAAAGTGCATGTTCATCAATAACTGCACTTGACTTCTTGTTTAATGTCCAAGATGATTGGAACAGATTGTATCATGAACTGCTTTCCCTTTTGGCTAATTAAATAGCAGTCCCCACTTACCGCAAAGCATATTCTTATTAAAACAAGCAACTATAGTCGTTCTGCTGGATAAATGACTCCCGAGTAAGTGCCATAAAGCCCATTACATTCCTGCTTTAGGAATGGAGCAGGTCCAAAGAGACAATCAAAGGATTTCAGTGGGATTATTTTAGATTAGAAAAACTAAGGGAGACATGCGGTACTGACAAGATCGTAAAGGCAGAAAGGATAAATTAGTGGTTCCATCCCAACGAAGTGCTCAAGTGGTATCACAGTACATCTGAAAGAAAAAACAAATTCCTACTGTACTAACCTTCACCAACATGGAAATCTGTTTATGCAGAAATAAAAATGTCACAGACAACTGTTATCTCCTGTGCAAATCAGAATGACTGTTTTGAATAATAATAAAATATCCTTTCAAACCAACTATGGAAATATGCCATGGGGAAGAAAATGCCTTCATTTCAATAAATTGCCTTTTACATTTAATAGAAAAGGTTATGTTATGATTTATCATATTAATGAGACATTATTGCATAACCATATTTTTATGGCGATACGTTGCCTGCTAAATGATGCCCCTTTATTTTTCTCTCCAGGAGGCAAAGATTTCATAGAGCGGAATCTATGGGACTTTTCCTTGGTGCCAGTATTTAAATCTTTCTAAAGCTGTCAGCAGCCTCAGAAAACAAGTTCAAAATACCATAGCTAACATGACTATAGGCATAGGGTAGTCTATTTTTAAATTGTAATACAAAACTGCTGGAGAAAAACCTAAACACAAATGATTACTTAAAGTGAGATCGTCTTATCGGACTTGTCAATGTAGAGGACAACAAAGTCAGTGAAGTGAAATTCAACTCACAATTCCTGTAAATATTGCCAGGCATTTGAGAGCTAAGAGATTTCTTTCCCTGTCTAATTTGCCCTTAAACCTGTTGTGCATTAGAACCTTTACGTATTAAGCCCTCACATCCCTGACCATGGCAACCACATGCAGTAGAGGATACAAACCACTGAAGACAGTCAAAAAGGCTCAATCTCCTTCTTTGCCTTAGTCAGGAGATCCCCACTTTAAAAAAAGGAAATTGATGCCTAAACATTGGTCATCTGCTCTGGAAACTTCCACAGGACCATGCTTTTTTTTTTTCTCCTACCAATAGCATGATTTTCCAACCCTGATGCAACATGCTATCTGTGCAGGACAAGAGTCTTGGGTATTGCAATCACAGTAGCATTAAGTGAACCCCAGACTAGTCCAACCATATGACAGGGAGCTAGTTACCAGATGGGAACAGAGATGGGCCATTCGGATGTATGTCCCTGGGTAATCTGCTACTTCTGTCGTATTCCTGGTGACAAGGGACTAAAGAAAAAATGGCATGTGCTGTCATTTCTTAGCACACTGCTTTCGCTGTCACTTCATGGGTGTGCTTACCTTTGGCTGTTGCTGATGGGTGCTGCAGCCCGTCATTCATTCCAAAGTTTCTCTGAGAGTGTAATAGGTGACAGCTTTGCACTCGGGGCTGGAGACAAAAATGAACAAGACAGGCAAGGCGCTTACTCTCAAGGAACATTAAGTCAGCCAGAGACAGCACTGAATAGAGATTCCATTAGGCTCATTATCAGAATACACAGATTCTGGAAAAATGAAGTTTTAGGAGAAATTCCAGGATTTATTTCCTTTAATAATTATACAAATAGTATACACAAACAGGTATGTCGTGAAGACATGAACAATAGAACACTATAGAAGTCCTTTCATCTCTCTGTAACGGGCACCTTTCCTACAGGTAACTACAACTTATACTTAAAAACAAAATGCAGACTTGTGTACATGGTTGGACTGTTCTTTCTTATGATTTGAGTCTATGTCTTCAATGCAACTGAAAATTGTACTCAGGAACATCTACTATACAAATACACAGATATACCATATGCTTTCATATGTTTGAAATGACTGTATTTCCTTTATGTAGGTATGTATATGACATATGTATTTATGCATTTTGTGTGTGTCTGTGTGTACATGAGGAGGCCAGAGATTGACACTGGATATGTTCCTCTTGACCTCACCTTAATTTTTGAGAGTCTTTGAACACTGAATATGGAGTTCAATTATGGGTGAGGCTGACTAGCCAGTAAGCTCAGGTGATCCCTGCCTCTCCCGGCCCTAGGGTTCAAAATTGACTGCCACAGCCAACCCCTTGTGCCCTGTACTAGAACTTAGAATGCCATGCTTGTATTCAAACACTTTACCCCCTGAGCCGTCTCTCAGACCCTCAGAATTATTAAATTTCTATGCTTGTCATAATTTGTATCATCTTTCTTTTTTCTGGATATATATTTGGTTGGCCAGTGAATCAAGTAAGCACAAAAACAGACACTTCAGACAACCAATTGTTAAAAGTAGTATTTTTAACAATTCTACAGGTTAGATGCAGGAAATGATTATCAGTTGGCTGAAATCAAAGATTTGGCAGGAGCATCTTCTCTTTAAGGCTTGAGGAAAACATCCATTTCTTATCTCCTCTGACTTCTGGTAGGCACCTGTAGTGTTCCTTGGCTTTTGGCTGTATTACTGCAGTCTATAAGGCAAGCATCTAAAAAAGTCTGTCTGTGTTCTGTCTTTCCATTGCCTTCTCTTGTGTATGTTGAATCTTTCTCTTCATCCATAGGGACCAGCTTTGGGAGTTCATTGTCCTGTCCCACTTCCGGTTCCTTCTTGACTTTGTGTTTGCTCATAAAGAAGCAGTCTCTTAAATTATTGCCCTGGCTGCCTGCTACCAGGTTTCCTATACTATTATGGACTCTGCCTTTGGAACCTTAAATCAAAAGAAACTCTTTGCTCCATAAATTGTTTTGGTCAAGGTGTTTAGTCATGGCAACAAAAAGTACCTAAAACAGGAAGCTATTGCATTCAGGCTCCTCCACCAAGGCAATCCAAGATAATCTTTTCCAATGCCACTAACTTCAGTTGTATTTGCAAACTGCATTTTAATTGCTCTACTAGAAACAGAGATTAAACTCTTACTACTTTGGGGATCACTGGTCAATGTGTCTTTAAAGAATTTTAGCAAAAATGGGAATGTAACCATAATCAATGAAATTTATATCTGTATTCTTTCATATATGGGTAGGTGAAATTTTTAAAGTGGGATTGTGGGGGGAATTTCCAAGTCAAAAGATTCTTTTAAGAAAAAAATAAATTTTAAACAAGGCCAAAGTGCCCTCCAAATCTCAGAATGCATAGAGGTACACCCCTTAAAACCTTTATTATAGAAACTTCTGCATATTGGTCAAGATTAAACTCTTTATTTTTTTCTCGCAACTTGAGGGGTTAAAACTGGGGACCTGTTGAATTGTCTTTATTTTTAATTGATGAAAAATCCCATTTGTATCATTTTTATTTCAATATTTCAGTTTTTCCATGTTTTTCTGTTAATCAACAAGTATTTGCTATTTCATTTTGATTTATTACAAAGCTTCTTGTACCTTTGGTCTTTGAAGACTTACTGAAATTTTAACTAAAGTAAAATCTTCGTGAGATTTTGGTCTGGTGTCTCTTGTTGAAACCGCCTTTAATTCAGACAACTCTCTCAAACTTACTTCAACTTTTACAACTTTATTATTTATTTTTGGTTTCAGGTACATTAGCTTTGAGGCATAAACTAAGATCTAGCTTTTTAAATAATCTTTCGATGGAAAGCCAAACTACCAGTAATATTTTTGAAATAATTCATTTTTCTCACACACTAAGTTGAAACTCCATTTTACGAACTAGGTTCCCAAACACACCCGGAGCTGGTTTGAGTCACATGTGACAGATCTATTTTTGCTCTGTCTGTGAGTTCTGTGAGGACAGACTTTGTTTCTCCATGACTTTACCTTAGTGATACACAGCAAGGAGTCAGCCAAGATGCCAAATAAAATACAGACGTCCAGTTAAATTTGAATTTCAGTTGTGTAATAAATAATGTTTAGTTGAACTCTGTTCCAAACATTACTGGGAACATACTTAAGCTTCTGCATCATTTGTTGTTTTATTACAAATGTATTCAAGTCATATTTTCACTTGCTAAATACACTACTCTATTAAGGAGCTATTGGATAAATGAATGAAAACATTATCGTAGTTTTACAAATCTATTTATTATGTTTCACAAGTATATTTATGTCAGCCAGGAAGAATTTCTTTTTGTTGTGCTTTTATGAATGTCTTTGACTCTTTATAAGAATTTTCCTCCTGTTTAAAATTCAGAAAGAAATTTTCATTGACATTTTATTGGGACTTAATTAACCTTATCAATGCTGTTAGCTTTACTTAGTAAATTTCTCTAATTTATAATTTATAGTTGTGTTGAAAAGAAGTTATTTAGAAAGCAAAACTAAATCGTGAAACTTTTGAGTAATCTCAAGCTTAATGGCTAAACACTAAAACTATTATCATCAATAGGATAATTATGCAAGGACATACACCATTGCCATCAGGAATTTCAACTTCTGTATAAAAACAGCAATAGCATGGGAAAACATATACTAAGAACTGAAATAAAAAATATTTTCTAATAAATGCCTTCCTAGAAAATTGAATCATATTGAATTAATGTGAATTAGTTTGGAGTTTTGCTATCAACAAAATACATATTTAAAAAGTAACTTTTATATATTTCTATAAAGGTCAGAAGCTATGATAAATGGATTATCTATTTCCTCTTTGAAAATGAAACTATAAGACATCTAGAAAAAAGATTTTAAGAAATCATTTGAAGAATGTATAATAAAAAGAGATATTTTCCTGTTCACACATAAGATTTAACAGCAAATCTATTATTTTATTAAAATAGCATCCATATTTATAATCATTTTTATTAGAAGTTTAAAAATTATATATAAATGTAATATTTGAATATTTTATATTTATAGTTTAATATAGTAAACAAAATAAAAATATTCATGATAGAAATGAAGAAAACATCAAGAAGTTCATTAAAAGAAGTTGTGATGATAATTTTTATATATCAACTTGGCTAGATAAAGAATATTTGGTGCCAAGGATTGGATCTATTTTTGGTTATCTATGGAGGAGTTTTCAGTAGAGGTTGTTGAATGAGGCTACATGGACCACATGGGAAGAGCAACCCTTCCTGTCTCTTGGCTTCACCTTCTAGATAAGAATCTAGAAAGTAAAAATACAGTCAACGAATCTTCCCCTTCCTCCTGACTTTCCTTCCCATCTCAGATTTGTGGTGGATTTATCTTCTGTCCTATTTGAGCTCTCAGACTTTCAACCTTGAGGTAGGGATTATACCATTCATCAAATAATTATCTGAGCCTTTTGAAGTTCTCATCTGTGTAACCAACATGCCAGCATCTCTGGACTGCAAACAACCTGTTGCTGAACTCCTCAGCCACTGTAATCACACAAGTCAATTCTAATAAATCCCATATAATATATTTATATACATATTCTATTCTAGTATGCTCTATACTAGAGAATTGAAACAAAGAAAGAAGGGCTAAGAAGAACTAAACAAATTGATCTTTCTCCCTTTCCCTTTCTCTACTCCATAGTCCAAAAAGTATTGGCTTCACTTTGACAACAGGAGCAAAAACTAAATAAGTCACCATAAAACATGTGATCTCTTTAGCAATGTGTATTAATGATTATACATTGGAAAATACAAAATATAAGCCCAGGTAAAATGATGTTTCTATTTGATTTCACATCCTATATACATGAAAAAAAAGACAGAAGAACCAGCTATCTCTAAGAATTAAAGTCAGCACATCAAACACACTGTTCATAGACAAGTCTGACCCTCTGACCAAAAGCAACATAGGGGAGAATGGATTTCTTTGATTGTACTAGCAGGTCAGGCCATCACTGAAAACACTGAGGACATGAACTAGAAGCAGAAATCATGGAGAAATGATACTTCCTAGTTCTCCTCCTCATAGGCCTATCTAGCTTTCTTATACACATCAGAACTACCTGTCTGAGGAACGGTGCTGCCCACAGTGTGTTGGGCCCTCCCACATGAGTTAAAAATTAAAACAATCCTCTACATACATGTCCTCAGGCCAGTCTGACATAGTCAGTCCCTTACATGAAATTTCCTTGTAAGGCGACTCTCAGCTGTGTCAAGTTGATAGTTAAAGCCAACTGAGAAACTAGTTGTCCCTTGTAAGGAATGAGGGCATTGGAAAGAACCCTACAACTCTAAAAAGGATCTTGCATCATTTACCTGTACTGATTAATGTTAAATAATTCATAGGAATGACCCAACCACCAACAAAAACAAGGCAATTATATAACTAATCTAATGATAGGGAAGAAGAAAGATCAAAAAGAAAAAAAAGTTGATCTTGATTTTAAAAAACAGCAATAAAACAAAGAGAAGAAAACCTAAACACTTCTAACTACTGTCCTCAATGCCTTTACCACAATGTATCTGCAGAGGGAAACATATCAGATAGGCCATTAATTATAATGGAGCCAATAGCATGCAGACTCTACAGCTACTAAAATCATACACTGTGTCTACATAAAATGACATGCATGGGAGTTTAAGATTTGATTTAGTTGAAAAAGGTTAGTTGCAAATGCCATGAGTAGTGTGATCCAGTAGCTGAAAATACAAAAGAAAGTTTGTAATGCATACACCAAGATGTTTCATAAGGCATAAGGAGGAAAGGGAATATGGGGTTTGTTTATTGCTTTTGTAGAGTGTCTTAGGGTTTCTATTGGTATGAAGAGATGCCATGACCACAGCAACTCTTATAAGAGAAACATTTAACTGGGGTAGCTCAATTACAGTTTCAGAGTTTTAGTCCATTATTATCATGGTGGAGAGCATGGTGATACGCAGGCAGACATGGTGTTGGCTACATCTTGGTCAGTAGGCAACAGAAAATGGATTATCTCACTGGGTGTGGCTTGAACAAATGAGACCTCAAAGCCCATGACCATGGAGATACACTTCCTCCAACAAGGCCACACCTATTTGAACAAAGTCATACCTCCTTATAGTGCTACTCCCTTGGAGGTTATTTTCTTTCAAACCACCACATTCCACTCCCTGGACCCCACTTGTAACCACATCATAAAGTAAAAATGTATTCAATCCAACTTGAAAAGTCCCCATAGTCTGTAACAGTTTCAAACTTGTTTCAAAATTCAAAGTCTCTTCTGAGACTCATGGCAATATCTTAATTGTAATTTCCCTGTAAAATCAAAATCACAAGGCAGATCGCATACTTCAAACACATAATGGCACAGGATATACATTACCATCCTAAAAGGTAGTAAAGGGAGCATAATGAGGAAATACTGGACCAAAGCAAGACTGAAAACCTGCTGGGCAAACTCCAAAGAGTGTATCTCTGTCTGTTATCAAAATGCTCTTTAGATCTCCAACACTTTTCAGCTTTGTTGATGGCAACATATATTTTTCACTTGGGCTGGTTTCACTCCCTATCAGTTTTCCTTGCCAGGTATCTCACAACTCTGGCATCTCTAACATCTTGGGTTCTCCAAGGCAATCTAGGCTTCAACTTCACAGCTTCATGCAATGGCCTCTCTAGGCGTCTGCTCAAGGACATCCCGGACACACGCCCAGCCTCTGCAGCTTTCCTTAGGTAAGGAGGCAGATTCCATAACCCCCCTTTTTTTTCTATTCTTCACTCTAAAGCCAAAGCCAAGTGGCAAAAGCTGCTAAGTTCTACTGCTTGCTGAGGCTAGAATATGGCCCCCTTATTCAATTACAACTTCATCAGCTTTCTGTGCATATTTTCAGGCAGCTTTACTATGTATGATTGGTTATCCTGAGACTGTGTCTGTAGACTAGGCTGGCCTCACACTCAGCGTTCTGCCAGCCTCTGCATTCTGAGTGCTGTAATTAAAGGCATGTACTAACACACAGGGCTCTAAGCTTTTCTTTAGTTCTATCTCACAAGTTGAAAACTTAGTTGATTGGGATCTTGCCCTGAGGTCACTATCCCTTTATTCCATTTCTTAATCCATTTATCTCCTTGAACACAAGCTTTAGCTCCTTTCCATAACCTGGTATTCCTTTTCTCTTCAAAATTTACATTTTGTTATTTACCTTATTCAGCTCATTTCTTTTCATTATAAATCTTCATTAGAGTTATGACTAATAACCACAGGACAGAGTTATGCTAGGTTGTTTTGAGATTTCCTCTGCCAATGGAATTCACCAAAACTCTTCACTTTACCTTCAAGCAGACTCTTCAGACAAGGGTAAAAGGCAGTTACTTTCTTTACCAAAATATCAAAAGAACAATCTCTAGGCAACACACTAAACTTTTCCTCTGAAACCTCTTGAGTAAGCTCCCCACAGTTCAAATCACTCTTACCAGTACTGTCTTCTACGCTCCCACTAGTATGGCCCATTAAGCAGTGCTTACGTCACTCCACTGCTTTCTTAATCCAAAGTATCAAAGTCTAAATTCCTTCAAACAAAAACATGGTCAGGGCTATCACAGCAATACCCCAGTCTCTGGTACAAATTTCTGTCTTAGTTAGAGTTTCTATTACTGTGAATACTAAGACACACCATGACCATGGCAATTCTTATAAGGAAAATATTTAATTGTGGTAGCCCAATTAAAGCTTCAGAGTTTCAGTCTATTATCATCACGGTGGGGAGCATGGTAGTACACAGGCACATATGGTGCTGGCTGCATCTTGGTCAGTAGGTAATAGGAAGTAGACTGTCTCACTGGGTGTGGCTTGAGCAAAGGAGACCTGAAGGTCCACCCCCACAGTGACACACTTCCTCCAACAAGACCGCACCTATTTGAACAAAGCCACACCTCCTTATAGTGCACCCAGTTTGGTGGCCATTATTATTAAATCACAACATATCATTTAAATTATTTTGCAGTTAGGATGGTTGACTTTTGTGTTTAAATAACAGATGGAAGGGGTAATAAGAACAACTCAGTGGTAAAGTGCTTGCTGAACAAGTATGAAGGCCTGAGTTCAACTGCCCATTACCCACTTACAAAGACAGGTATGGTGGCAAGTGCCTTTGACCCCAGCACTGGGAAGGCAGAACAGAAGGGTCATGGGTTCATTAGCCCAGTAGCCTAGCCAAATTTTTGAGATAAATACAGGTTCAGTGAGAGATCTTGAATCAAAATATAAGATAGAGGCTACAACAAATAGCTAATGTTTACCTCTAGCATGCACACACACACGCACGCACGCACACACACATGCACACAGACAGGCAGGCTACAGCATTAAAACAAATAATTTGCCTCTTTTACTGGTAGAAAATGGGCAGGTGTTTAACACACTGGGTATCACAGAGAATCTTCACACTGGTTTTAATTAGAACATGTAAATTAAGATGAACTTAGTCCATCAAAGATTCACCATTCCCCTCTTACATTTGAAGCTCTCCAGATCACACTTGTAGGTGTCATTGCAGGATATGATTGAGACTAACAGCATGGGTGACACCACAACTTTGTTTTAATGTTTATTTCCAAACACCTTCATACCTACTTGATAAAGATAAATTAGTGGGTGTTCAAAGATGTACAGACAATTGATCATTGGTCTGAAGGGACTGACTTAGGGGGAACGGATTGGAACAAACACATATGTATCTGATAAAGTAAATGACAATTTGATTAGGTGGGAAGAAAAAATATTACGGTTAGAATCCAAAGACCACTTTAAAATGATAGGTTCCAAACCCAGACAGTCTGTAGTATTCACTGAGAGTTAACAAACCACATTTGGTTAACCAGCCAATTCTTGGTATACTCACCCAGTAGAGAATCTATTTATTTCTAGGTTCTGCCTCAACACACCATTTTGAAACAAAATATCCTTCAATATCTGAAAGGATGTTGCTTCAGATATTCTCATTATTCTCGGAGTGAGGGATTGTTCGGGCCAGTGAATAGTTGTGAATGGGAAAAAGCCATGAGTAGGTTGTCCCTGCTATTGATTCATGACATGGATGGTGCATGGTTAAGCCCCCATTGGGCCTTTGTTACCACTTTCTGACCTCTTCCCTATACCTTACCCATGACCACTCAGAACATTAAGTTTAGTAGAGAGCTTCCCTTATATATTATTTTGTTTCAGTCTCTACTATTAGCCCACAAGTTCATAACTGCTAGGAATGTATTCATTCAAAAAGATAGCCTGTGAATCCATGTTTGGGGTCAGAGAACCTAGTAAGTGCTCAATGAATGGTTGAGAACGTGAAAAAAATGACTTGAGGCTGATAGTTTGCTGCTTAAAATAATATCAGGATGAGAAATGTGCTTCAGTCCAGAAGACATAAAAATGTTCACAAATTCAAAGTTAGAGCTAAAAGACATGCCAAAGAGTGGCAGAGTGCTAATGTCACCTTAGCTTGACCTATATGGAAGCATTGGCAAAATTACCACTACCTATTATTTTTGTAATCTGCTTTTAATCTCTCTAGTCTTATATAAAAGACATGCCAGGATGAAGTAGTGTTATAATAGAACATCTAACTCCATATAGCAGATACCCCTTAGTGGAATGATTTAAAACAGGGCCCTTGGGCTAACTAGCTTTAAATCCTAGCTCTGTTACTCTTATAGGTGGTCTATTTGGCCGCAGCCATATCACTTAGTTTATACCTAGAATATTTTCATCAGTAAAATAAAAATTAACACTAATACCTAACTCTCAGAATTCTTATGAGCATTGAAGGCAAGTACTTGTTAAATAATGAAGGCAGTTGCTGGCCTCTGGTCTCATGTCTTTTGAACAATTTGTTTTTCAACCCATCATAGGAACCCTGCCTCCGTCACCACTGGCAATTATTTCACATACACTCTCAGTTCTTACCTACCAATCTGTTTCTCTGCACAGCTATCTCTGCTACCCGTGCCCCTCCCACAGGAAGAACTTCTTTACACAATTGCCTAGAGCAGTATTCTCACAGTGCATTAATTCTGACATTTATGGGTAAGTTTGCATATTCCCTGTGCGGAGGAGGAAGAACAGAAAAGTATGTTTCCCCAAAAGTACATGAAGCATCCTGTTCTGTGCTACTGCTTCCTTGGTCACCATCTCTCTATTGGTTTTCATTTGTCATCTTTACTGTAGTTGAAGGCAGCCACTCATCTCTTTTGTTCTGTCATGGTAGAAGAAAGGGAAGGTGGCTGATCACATCACACTCACCGTCGGGCTGTGGAAAGCAATGAATGCTGATGCTCAGCTAGTTTTCTCCTTTTGCTCTGTTCAGAATGAAGGTGCCACCCACATTCAGGGTGGGTAATTAACCTAATATGCATAGGTACTTCCAGATGCTCTGCTTCTATGTGATTCTAGATTCTGCTAAGTTGACACAATATTAAATATCATAGTAATGTCAAACACTTTTCATTGCATAGGTGTCTGCTCATAACCTTTGCCCATTTGTCAAGTGGATTATCTGGCTTCTATAAGAGTACCTGATATAGTCTAGATGAAATCCATTGTTTAAAGATTTCTTCCACTCTGTGGGCTGTCTTCCATTTTCTTAGTAAGGCGCCTATTTTTTCCTATTTTTGTTTTAAAATTACTTTTGATTTTGGAATCCATTTTAAATATTGTTTCTTTTGAAGCTTATGCATTTGGTGTTGAAGGCACTCAGTAGCAGGAAGAAGCCAGAAACAAAGGTAGCAGAATAGTAAATTGATAAAGATAGAAAGTAAATGAAAATCCATTAAGGACTGGCAGCAGGGATGGTGAAGATACACTATGACTTTAGGATAGTATAAGGGGAATCCTGGGTGTTCTGACTGCGATGGTGACTATGGAGCTCTGTGAACATAGCAAAATTCACTGCATCATGTACTTTTTAAAATAAATATTATGGTATGTGGGTTATATCATAATGTAAAATTATTCACCAGTAGAAAGATGTAAGAGTACACACTGTGAAGACTTCTCCTTTGATTTATCTAGAAGACATTTCTGAGCTCCTACTCCTTGACAAACACAGTAGTAAGAACAAGAGATAGAGTAACTGACTTCAAGAGAAGAAACCACTGTTTAATCCATGTGTGTACCTATGTACTCTTCAAGAACTCTTAAGACCTCTTTGAATGATGGCATGTGATCCATTTTGAGTTACTCTTTGTATATGATACTAGGTAAGGATCCAACTTTGCTTTTCCAGATGCCAGTACTTAGTTGTCCCAGACTCCCTTGTTAAAGAGACTCTTCTTTCCCTTAGTGAATGGTTTGGCACCCTTGTTGGAAATTAGCTGGCCAACAAGAGAAAGTTGCTTTCTGGACTTTTGATCCCATGTCATTGATTTACATGCCTATCCTTAGACTGGTATGATATTGTCTTTATTGCTTTAACACTGCAATACATTTTGAAAATGCGAAATGTTAGTTTTTCAGCAGTATTTTTCCTATTCAAAGTTTTTCTATATATTCTGTTTTTTCTTTGCATTCTTGTGTGAATTATTGAATCAGCTTGTTAGATAGGGCAAGAGAGAATCATTAGATTATGTTTAATATAAAGGACAGTTTTTGAAGGGTATCTTAGAAATATTTAACATTCTAATCAATGAATTTGGATGTCATTCCAGTTGTTAGTCTCTTTAATGTTTTATTTGTTGTGTTAAGTTTATTCAGGCATATATTTCTTTTTTTTAGATACTTTTGAAAATGAATACCCTTCCAGTTCCATATCTTAGATAGGTCATTGCTAATATACATAAATAAGAATTTTATTGTTTTGGTATATTTTACTTGTATCTGGCAACTTAACTGTGCTTTGTTACTTTGAGTTTTGGTTCTATGATTCTTTGGAATTTCTGCATATGACACTATCATATATGAATAGAGATTGTTTTATAAGCATCTTTGAAACAGAGTGCCTACAGTTTCTTTTCCTTGCTTAGTTTTTTCATGCTGTGAGTTCTTAATAGGATATTGGACAGAAGTGCAGAAAGTTGACATACTTGTCTTATTCTTGACTTCTTGATTTTAGGAAAAGACATTTTCAGTTTTTATCACGTGTGTGTTTGTAATTTTCTATTTATATTTGCAATTATATAACAATTATATGCTTATGATAGTATATATACTATATAACAAATAATAACAGCTAACACTATATATAGTAATAGTTGCTTGTTTTATTGATATGACAAACACCTGATATAGGCAAAGTAAAGGAGAACCAGTTTATTTTGACTTTTTTGGCTCACAGTTTACAGGGCACAGTCCATCACAGAAGTGAGGCATAGAGACTAGAATAACACGATTCTTGCCTGTGAGAGATTGTGACAGATGCTTCTCATATCTAGTGAAAAACCGAATCTTCAGTCCAGAATCAAAAGGAGATATTTCTTTCAAAACCAGCTTCTGGTGACCCCTCTGTGCCATCCATTATGCTCCCCTCAAGACTTCATAAACCCCCAAAACAGCACCACAATCTGGGATTCCAGTGTTAAATACACAGGCCTGTAGAAAAAGTTGTACATTTAATCCATAATCATCTTTCTTTCTCACATACACAACTTTCACAAGTTGATAGAGTCCCATTTTATTTCTAACTGCTGAGCTTTTATCATGAAAGAGTATTGGGTGTTCTGAAAGCATGTAGTCTTCCTGTGTAACACTACACTGATGACTCTTATATGTTGAAACACACCAAATTTGTAGGATAAAATTTACTTGGTCATGGAAGTTGTAGAGCCTTTGGAGCATTACTGGAAGAGATGGACTCCATGGACGCTGACCTTAAAGGAGATATCTATTTTCATTTTTGTACTGAGCTCTCTGCTTTCTACCAAGACATGAGAATTATCAGTTACAAGCTCTCAGAGTCAAGAGCCATGCTTGGTGTGTGTTGCTTTTATTGGTTAATGAATAAAGAACTTCTTTGAGTCTGTGGCAATGGCAGAACAGAACTAGGTAGAAAAAGCTAGGCTGTATGCTGGGAGAAAGAAGGGCGGAGTCAGAGAGAAGTCATGGATCCTTTGCCTGAGATAGATGCTGGGAACATTACCTGGTAAGCCACTACCATGTGGTAATAAACAGATTAATAGAAATGGGTTAAATTAATATATAAGAGTTAGACAATAAGAAGCTAGAGCTAATGGGCCAAGCAGTGTTTTAATTAATAAGGTTTCTGTTTGATTATTTCAGGTCTAAGCGGCAGGGAACAAACAAGTGGCCTCCACCAACAGATGCTCCTCACCTTTTTGTCTATTTAAAGCTGTTAACTGTTATTGCTTTGTTGAAGATTTTAATAATAATATTAATAAGCTTTCTTATTTTTATTTCTAGCTTTTGTGTTAAGACAACACTTCCCCCATCAAAAAGTTTGAAACATTTTCCTCTTATTTGTTTTTAAATTCACTGATTTTTTTTCTTTTGTCAGTATCAAATCTGGTATTGAACATTACACAACTTTCATTTCAATAATTGCAGTTTCTATTGGCTCATTTCATAGTTTGTAGCTTCTTTTTGATACTTCTTGATAAGATATAAATTTTGAAATTATGTTATCCTCTCTCCTCTTTTATTGCTTCTGCCATGCTCTTGAATTCATTCTGAGAACTTTCTGACCACTTTTTTTTGTTTGTACAAGCATAAATATCTCACAGCTTTCTTTTCTGATTTTACTCTATCTATTTATCATCTATAGATCTACATATCTATCATCTATCTGTGTGCATATGCTTATGTGTGCTTGTATACATGCCATTGCACATGTATGGTCAGAAGGCAACTCAGTCTTGCTGTACATCTGGTGGGTTCTAGGGATTGAACTCAGGTCATCAGGCTTGGCAGCAAGTATTCTTCTCACTCTTCAGCCCTGAAGTGTTGTTAATACACCTCAATTTGATGGTCACTGCTTATACATACATACATACACACATTTTATATATATATATATATGAGTGTGGGCAGTGGCCATGGAGGCTAGTAGAGGGCATCAGATCCCCATAAACTGGAGTTACAGGTAGTTGTAAACTTCCGTGTGGGTGTGCTGGGAGTGAAACCTGGGCCTTCTAGAAGAGCAATCTGTGTTTTTGACCACAGAACCATGTCTTCAAGCCCTGCTGCATTTTATTTCCAGTATCAAGAAATGAACTTAGGACCTTATGCATGCCTGTTAAGTACTCTGGTACTGAGTTATATTCCCTAGTTGTACATATTTCTATTCTTCTTCCCATTTTAAGCAAGAAACCATTAACCTCGCTTCATTCATATTCAAATACTTGTTAGACATTTAATATATGTCTTAACTTTAAGCTTGCTGGATTTTGTGTGATTTATTATTTAAGAGATAGTTTCCGACCAGTTGAGAGTCTACAACCTAGAAATAGATTTGAAATAATAGGATGAACTGGATGCTTAACTTGCAACATGCAAAGTGCTTTTGTGAGGCCTGGTGAAGAGTCTGGGGAAAAGGCTCCGGAAGTGACCTGAGGCTTGCCGGCAAAGTTCAGCAGCTTAGCCACCAGTATACTATCCATGTGAAAGGTGACATCATAGACACTCTATCCAGGAAGGGCTCTAGGGACTCTCAGATATCCCAAGCCCCTTAGCGTGTCTCCAAAAATAAGATGCTTCAAACATCTCACTCTTGGTTATCTGTCAAATAAACACTTGGTTATTTAGTGGAAATTTACTGAATAAACATGCTATGGCCTAGAGAATCTCAAAACCTGAGCTATTCCGGGCATTTACTCCTTCAGTCTCTTTAACTCACTCTTCTGTGTTGCCCAGTTTCTGATCTCCGTGATAACTCACTTCCTTGTCCATCATCCAAATGCAGAACTATCATTTGGCCAACATAGTTCTTAAAAATTACACCTGCCATTTCTGCTGTTCCTTTCCCACACAACTAGAGGGTTTGTTATAGTGTCCCTGTCACTTTATAAACATGTGCCCATCTGAGAGCTAGCACTCTACTGTGTGATTCAACCTCAGAACTTGGCTTACTTCAGTGTGGGCTGATTATTTTGCTCTGCATTGGCTCTCAAGATGGACTCTGTAGTATGTCATTTTCACACTGAATTTAATAAACAATTGTAAAAATCAAACATTAAAATGACACTTTACTACACAAGCAGTTGGGGGAAAGAGTGAAGGAAGCTGTCCTGGGATGGGAGCCCACAGCCCCACATAGCGGGGTCCCTGCAACATCTCAGCCTTGAAGAAAGGAGTTTTATGCGCTGTCATGTTTCTCTGTGTGTTCACAGGTGTGTGAAAGCCTGTCATCTGCAGGATAAAACACCCTGTGGCACCACGACAATAAAAAAAATGGTAACTCTCATCTATCTTTGCCTGAGGGGAAGGGAACTTGAGAATACACAGAAATAGAATGGGGGAGGATAGAGAAGGCCACAAGCAAAGTCTAAATTGTTTCCAATTTGGGTCAGTCAAAGGGAATGCCCCACATAGGGCTCAGAGGCATTGACCTTGTGGTCCAGCAAGCAGCAGCATCTACAGATGTGGCAAGATGGTCCAGGACAAAGCCCTGGTTGACACAGCTGTAGTTGTGACCTAAATTAAGGAAGCAGAAAGACATTAAAAAAGCAAGATAAGAACCTAATCGCATCTCTCTGGAAAGAGAGAGAGAAAGATATTGTTAATAGAATAGATTGGAGAGAAGGACAAAAGTACAAAGAAACACCCAGAAGAGTAGACAAGTTTCCATTAAATAAAAAGTTGAGAAAAGCCAGTACTGCAAGAAAAATTTAGTCAACTGGGTGACAAGTTCATTTACTCTGTTGCTGTATTGTATCTTTCTTCTATGCTATGAAGGACAATATATTAAATAGAATGAGATCTGCTTTTATTGAAAGCACAAGAAGATTGCTAGTTTAAAAAGTGTAACTTTTTAGAAATCTAAACTATCCTGAACATTTTTAAAATACTAAAACATTAAATAAAATAACGGAATTGTACACCAAACGCAGGGGTTTTCTTTGATAACTGAAGAATCAATGCTGCTTGCAGAAAGCAGTGTAGTTAAGATAAAGAGGCAAATATGAAACAAACAACACCCTTTTTATCCCCCCAGGGCTGAAGAGAAGGCTCAGTTGGTAAAGTGATTGCTGTGTTGCTGTGCATGAGGCGCTGAGTTTGAGTCGTAGAACTCATGAGAAATTCCACCCAGTGTGAGGGCATGTACTTGTAATCTCAGATCTGAGGTTACAGAGTTCCAGGCCAGTGAGAGAGCTCAGAGAACGTGTGCTAGGGAATGACACCTAGAGTTGACTTCTGGTCCCCACAAGCATGCTCACACTCATATGAGAGCACGCACACACACACACACACACACACACACACACATACACATTCTTCCCACTGTTTGCACATAAACTGTAGGTTGCTACTATCCTGGTTTCACCCTGAGTGACCACAGGAAGAGAGTCACTGTAACCAGCTAGGGGAGGAGAGCTGAATGATATTATTTCATTTGGGAGGACAGTGGTCACCTCAACAGACCACGAGAAACTGCGTCTGCTCTGAAAGCAGCACATCCTGCGATGCTTAACCTCCTGGTGAAAGGGCTACTTTTCCAACAGGATGGTACAGGCCTGGCATCTGCTTTCAAAGATTCCATCAGCTCAGAAATCTCGGGGAAACACATTCCCAGACTCAGAAAACAAAGCCTAACGCATTGGAGGGCATCGATTTCCTTCTACCCCCAATGCTTCTGCTTTCAGTCAGGCATTCTGAGTCTGAAAGGGAGGTAGGTACCTTGTAGAAACAGTGGGGTGTAATGATTTTCCCTGCAGTCGAGTGAGCTGTGTATTGTGCTGAAGAGCATTCAAACAGAATACTCTATCCAGGGGAAGGGAGGACACATTTTTACATTTTCCTTTTTCCTGAGTTTCTCCCTCTCTAGAGTTTATCTTCTCAGACTAGAATTTATAAGCATAGGTTTCCAAAGTAATTATTTGGTTTAATATCAGAATGGAGAACAGCTTTGCTCTTTGCTCTTTTTTTTTAAATAGCATGTTGGGTGTTTATTCAAGGGAAACAATCTTAGGGCGGTTGCATTTCTATTCCTCTGCACTCCGGAGGGTGGGGATTTGAATACTAGTATTTATGGAGTTTGAAGGTCTGGCGGTACTGGGAACCGCCGAACTTTGTTTATCCAGAGTCCTGTTTCGATGCAAAGGTGCCAAGGCAAACTTCTGCACGCTACCATGCCAAAACTGTACACCCTGTCTTTGAGGAGCAGCCTTCCAGAGCAGGGAGAGGCACTGGGAGCCACAGCTGCTTGAAGCTGAGCTGCACAGAGAGCCCAAACACTAAACCGTACTGTCCCAAGCACAGCAGTTTAAAAACACGCATTTTTTTAAATCGGATTTGTCTCCTATTTTGCCTCGTATTTTTTATCACAGCAGGAGCCTGCCATCACCAGCTAAGCTGATTGACTGTGTCCTATCCCTGCGTCCGTCTTTGATATTCATGTCTTTGGGAAAGCTCCATCCCTTTCACTTACACTCTTGCTGGGGGTCTCTTTATGCACCCATTATTACTACAGTTGCAGCGTCTGTCCCCCGACTGGGAAGGAAGCTTTAGCTCATCAGGATCACCTGCGTGTCTGCTAACTGTGGGTGCAGTCAAAAATGGTCGCTGTCAGCACTTTCTTTCTAGTCTTGAGACATTACATCTCCACAGCCCTTGGGGTGTTTCATTGTAACAGCTGGAAATTCCTGAGTTTTCAATACAATTTGCTTCTTCCTCTTCGTATTGCTCAGTATCGGGGCCAACTTTTTAAGGCAGTTTTTAATGAACCCATAACCAGTGTGTTAAATATGGTAGCTGAGTTTTTCCATAAAGCTAAGTTAATATAACGTGATTGTTTTCTTAGGCACCCTGTGGGGAGCAGAAAAGGTAGGAGGTAGGAAAAGTGAGGGTGTAAAATTGATGGCGTAGGCATATTGCCAAATTCCCCCACCTTTCAGGACTGCCCCCCACCCAACAGCGTGCTGATGGTCTTTGCTGAGCTTTCTAAACTCACGAGTTCATCTACTGATGGGAGCCAAGGCCTTCACATTCAAATATAAGTCTTGGAAAAATGCTGCCATGCTTGGAAAGGTTGACTTTCTGGATTGGTCAAAAGTAAGTGTTAAAAACTTCAACATTGAGCCCCATGCTTGCTGCCTTCAACCCTAGGATGTGTCTCACAGCAAAACTGTCAAAAGATCACACACATACACACACACACACACACACACACATACAGGCACGCACGCACACGAGCATGCATGCACACAAAAGCTAACTGTGTGCACCGTAAAGATAATGTAGCACAATTAAAGATGCCACAATTCCTCCCATTTACTTTCTCTTCAACTTGTATTTACAGCCTAAGTACAGTGGCTAGGGTACAGCAAGCCTCCAAGCTGGACTGTTTCCATTGCGATCTCACTAGAGACTCCTGAGAGAAATAGGAAACAGATGTCAGGAACCAGAGCAGTCAATCAATCTAGGCTCAAGACAGTATTGAAAGTCGGCACAAACAAACAAAATAGACGAACACAATCCCCTCATCAAGAACTCATTCACAATGCATTAGTTGAAATCTAGGGTGCTGGACATTGGGGTTTCCATGTCAGTTGCTTCCTAGAAGATGGAATTGCGCATTTATCAAAACTCTTTTTGCAGTTTGATGTTCTCTTCTGTAAAATTGGGGGGTAGTAATAGCATTTATTCTTTTAACTAGAATGAAGCAAATTTAGGTTTCGTCTGTAAAGGTTTAGTGTCTGGCATATGAAAAGCATTTAGATATCTGTTAAGTGAAACATTCGTGGGATGTTGGTCACGAATTAGAAGTTGTCATTGTCTCTTCAGTTTCAAAAGCATCACAGCTACACAGAATACACAGAGCAAACAAAAGAATGAAGCCATTAGCCCTGAACTATTCTAGTACCATGGTAAATAGTCAAATAAAACAAAGTATTGGGAAATGAGCGGGGAGAGACTCACCAATGATGTTTAAAGAAACTGGAGAGAGGCTCAGCTGTTCTTGCACAAGACCAAAGTTTAGTTCCTACAACCTGAGTTCAACTCGGACGCACAATTGCCTGTGACTCCAGCTCCAACAAATCCGATGGCCTCTTCTGGACTCTCAGGGATCATGTGCTGTCATGGGCCATGTACTCAATTACGCATACTCCCTAACACAGAGATATGCATAATAAAAATAATTTCAGAATTTTAAAGTCTTGTATAAAAAGAAAAGAATTAAAAAGTTGAGAGTCAGACCGGCAAAGGCTTCAATTTCCATGTCATCGTTGACAACCCTGTTACTAAAATTTCTACAACCCACACTTCTCAACTGTAACATGGTTTTGTAGGTCCTTCTAGAATAGGCAAAATTTTAAAAAGATGTGAAATGCCTAAAAGTTGCTATGCGTCATGTCTCACACATAGTAGTATCACAATAATTGGGATAATAAACATTGTGTATGAAACTGCAGCATTTTGATTGTTTAACAGGAAGCAGATTTATGAAATCATTAACTCCAGAAATTTGACAAACTCTAGCTGCAAAGATAAGTTTAAAGATTTACCAAGCTTAAAATTTCCCTCTGATTTTTTTGCTATATGGCGTTGAAGAAAAGCAAATCTCTTTATTTTTACTTTACATACACACAATGAGAAGTAGTCAATATTATGTGAATGATGACAACTACTCATATTTTATGAAGCTCTTTATATTTTTCATATATTGCTAAAAATATATACAAAACTGGGAGGGATAGAAGAATACAGCTTTCTAGTTCTAGAAGTTAAAATGAAAGATTTTAAAATGATTTCATATGGTAAAGTAAAGTGGTTCAAGAGGCCAAGAACTCCAAGTCAAGGGGCCATATCTGGCAAAATCCCCTTTCTGGGTTATTCCAAGACAGGAGAACAGAAGGCAGAGGAAGAGCAGGAAAGGGAAGAGGAGTGGAAAGAAAAAAGGAGACAGAGAGAACCTAACTTACCCTTTTATGCCTGAAATCTGTTCATGAGAGCTCACCCAGCCTTGCAGCTCATTCTGGAAGGCAACATTCTTGTGACTCTATCAACTCTTAGGAGCCCTACCCTTCAACACTGTGACCCTGCACTTGTAGCTTCTGATGTGAACTTTGGGGGACATTAGTACTTTTAGAGTTCTGTTTCCTGCCTAAACTGGTTTGTCCCTGTATTCCTTCAAACTCCTCACAGAGACAATTTGTGCACACAGTCTTAGTATGAAGACCCCTTAGAAGCAATCCTTGTGGGCAAGCAAGCAGAGAGGTGGAGGCCACAGAAGCGCTCGGAGACAGGGTGAGAGTCCAGTGGTCTAGTGTTCTCATTTGATTCGGAACACTGGAGGAAGTCTGTGGAAGTTATTAGGCAAGTCACACCGGCCATCACTTTCGGGTTTTGTTTACCGAGTTTGGATGGATAAGGCTGGTGCTCGTCTTTGAGATACCATAGCTGCATTTTGGGTGCCTGACACCAGACGAATGCTGGTGCCTAAGCTACACAGTCTGGTCTTCTGCATAAATGAGAGGATTCTCAAATCGACTCTCTGATTTATATTGCTGATTCTTTCTGTATATGTGTGTGGGTACACACACATGTGCATATATCTTTGTCATGTATGTTTACATCTGCCTGCTCTTGTTGATTTAGAAAGTGAGTACGTATATATAATACGTTGTTATGACTTAAGGAGACGTAATACTTAATTTGTAGGCAATGCTAGTGGGAATCATCTGACACTGTTTGAAGATGTTCCCCAAAGTTCATGTCAGAAACTATGTGTGCAGTGTCACAATGGTGAAAGTTGGGGCTTGTAAGAGGTGGTTGAGTCACAAGAGCATTGCCGTCAAGAAAGAACTAACGTCATCGCTGCAAGACTGGGTGAGCTATCATGAGCAGATTGCAGGCCTAAGAGGGAAAGTTCGGTTCTGTCTCCTTTCTCCCCCCCCACTTCCATTTCTTGCTCTCCCTCTGCCTTCTGTTCTCCCGTCTTGGAATAACTCAGAAAGGAAACTTGGCTACACATAGTCCCTTGACCTTAGAGATCTTGGCCTCTTGAACCATTTCTGCTCTTCTTCTTTGTAACTCATCAGGTTGTGGATAATCTGTAAAAGCAACAACGTGTTTAACACACAATTGTAGCCGAGCCCAACCTGGGTCTTCTGCTAAAGTAGAAAACAGGGTTTGCAATAAATTTGAACTTGAACTTGGAACCCTCCTGGGTATATGGACACCTGCTGAGTACAGCATTGGGAAACTTTGTTTTACACTTAAGCACCCTTTCTTTGGGATTCCACTGGTCTCAGCTTAT
This sequence comes from Bramus lutescens, assembly GCA_001685075.1. Taxonomy (NCBI): domain Eukaryota; kingdom Metazoa; phylum Chordata; class Mammalia; order Rodentia; family Cricetidae; genus Bramus; species Bramus lutescens. The sequence continues at coordinate 86,762 of LOEQ01000497.1, forward strand.
GATGCATCACAAATATGGCACAATGTACTCTTTCTAGAATTAACAAGCAGCTTCCACGCTACCTAACTCCACCTCTCCATCCTTTATTTGGGGAAAGACAAACACGGACTAGTAAATATAGTAAGTAAAAAGAAGTTTAATCCTTAAAGTAACTGATGACATCAACTACAGCATTACCTTTTGTAACTCCAGAGACTCAAGCACAATGTGGTTATGAAATTTGTTCAGTTAGTGACAAGGGGAGATTTGAACTCAGAAGGCTCCAAGTCACTGCTTTTGAACACTATACACTTAGAACTTCTCTAATTAGCCACTTCATTCTTCAAGAAAGAAAAGGTCCTATTAATATATAAATATATGCATATATATAGAACATAGTGTTATAATTCAATTATTCACCTTCCTTTTGAAATATTGTCTTTAAAAATTGTATTGCACTTACTTGTGTATGTGCGCACATGTGTATGTGTGGGCATATGTGCATGTTAATGAGTATAGGTGCCATGACATGCCTGTGAAGGTCAGAGAACAACTCATAGGAGTTGCTTCTCTCTTTCTACTATGAGCAAACATAGGTCATTAGGCTTGGCATCAGACACATCTATCTGCTGAGCCACCATGTTGGTCCTGCTTACCATTCCCCGTGTTTCCCCAACTCATCTTTAATCCAAGGACAAATTCAGAAAGCAAGCTTATTCTCTGATGAACTGCTTTAATATATTATACAAAGTTTAATGTATTTAGGCCAAATATTGTGAAATTAAATGCATATATATGAATTACTTATGAATATATATATATGAAGTATGTACTACATATATGGTGCTGCCATGGATATGGTGAATTGTCACTAAATGCAGACTGTATTCAAGGTGTTTGAAAGTGAAGGGAAATTAATTATTTTATGTTTAAAATATGAGCAATGCTCTCTGAAAACAAACCAAAAAATAGTCTAATCATATTAAATATAAATTTTGTAATGTAAACTATTCATGAAAAAATAGAAAATTATTTTAGTAAGAAACCAAATAACATATTGTAATTGCCATAATGGGTATTCTTCTTACATAGCAAAATTATACCTTTCAATTGTTCTTTTTTCGTTGTTAGACCCTAGCATCTATGATAATCAGCAATTTTCTCTAACACATAATTAGTCCCTGTTTACCTACTCACATTTGCAGACATAGTAGTATACAGTGCCCTGAGCTCAATAAACTGGTATTAAAGTTCCCTGTACAGGTCATGTTTGCTACACTCAGAGTTCCTGCTCTGTGCATTGTTCCTCTGCTATCCTGGGATCCACACTATAGATTTCCTCATGTCATGGAGTTGCCCTCTATCTGGACTGTAAAAGTCATACACCAAGAGTTCTGGATCATTCACACCCTAGTCCAAGGAACTCATAGCGAGGAGGCACACACCCAAGTATACTCAGTCACCACCCTGCAGGGATGAAACTGAACTCTTGAACTTGAAGCGTGGAATGAGAAAAAGATAGCAGAGGCCAAGATAAGAATGAGCCGCAGAGCTTTGGAGGAAGTGGGTATCAGGCTGTGTATGAGAAAAGATGCAAGGAAGAAGAGAGAGATTCAGGAGACCATGGCTGACACAGGGTCCACAAGGAAACCAGGCCTGCGGGAGACGGAGAGCAGCACTGGAGGCTGTGTGCTCTTTCCAAAGAGGATGGATTCTGAGGCATGGGTCACAGCACAGTCTGTGCTAGCCCAACAGAAACCTATCCTAGCTCGATTCCCCACAGGGAGGCTTCATATGAGCCTCTAGGCACTCTATCAACCCCTGGAGATCCTTTCCATGGTCTCAGCTAACTGATCTTCTGCTACATCCTTTGGAAATAAAACTTAGGGGGAAAAGACTGGTGCAGACTATTATTTTTGGAGAAGTTCAAGGACAAAAAGTGTCCTGACCTTGATCTAAACAGCAGGCACAGGGTCCTCCTGGTCCCAGCCTTTCAGCTCCACATACTGCTGGCAGTAAGTCGCTGGTGGAGAGTTACAGCCACTGAGCCAAGGTGGTCAGAAAAGTAGATACTGGCCCTAATCTTCTCTTGCTCAAATCTGAACAGTATTGACTATCCAAAGTGAAAATCATCCTTATATATCCTCAGGGGTCTCTTTTGAAAGCAGTTTGGTGGGACACATTGGATAGCAACAGCAAATCTTTATAATCAATCTAATTATCTCTGCCTGAAGACACCAATTAACTCCTTGCCAAATTCTTGGCCATCCAGGGAGCCAGCCCTAAAATTTCAGACTTGCCATCCTCCCACAATAGCATAAGGCAGTTTCATAAATAAAACATTTGTGTGTGTGTGTGTGTGTGTGTGTCTCTCTGTCTGTCTGTCTGTCTGTCTGTTCATCTCTTTCTTTCTCTCTCTCTTTCTGAAGGGTGGGTGTCTCACAGGTTTATTTTTTCTGCAGAATCTTGAAAAGATGCTTTAGATTTTCATTGTAGACGGCATTGATGATGTAGACATTTAAAACCTTTCTCATTTTTGGTGATTAGTTTTTAGGAGGTTGACAAAGTGAGGTATGGCTCTGTGTCTCTATAACAGAGGCTCAGGAAGAGACAGGAGGATCGCTAGAGCTCACTGGCCAACTGGCCTAGCTGACTAAACAGTGGGATCCAGGTTCAGTGTCTCCAGGGTGTATGGTGGAAATCTACAGAGAATGATATCTGAAGTCCTGTGGCCTCTCGCACAGCAATACATATACATACACATGTACAAACACACACACACACACACAATTGGTGCAGGAGGTCCTTCTGTCTATATGTTGCTTTTATTAGTTAAAGAGTAAATAAACTGGCTTGGCCTATCACATGGGAGGAGGAAGGTGGAGATAGGGAGAAGCCATGGAGCCACAGAGATAGACACTGGGAACTTTACTGGGTAAGCCACAGTTATGTGGTGATATACAGATTAATAGAAATGGGTTAAATTAATATAAGAGTTACCCAATAAGAAGCTAGATCTAATGGGCCAAGCAGTGATTTAATGAATACAGTTCTGTGTGATTATTTTGTGTCTAAGCTAGCCTGGCAGCCTGGAACCAACAAACGGCCTTCTCCAACACACAATCTTTCACAAGAAATAGCAAACAATAACAAATTATACCCATGGGTTCATTTACACAGATGTAGTCAAACTAAGTCAAATATGAAGGGAAGAGCCTATGAAATATGATAGACCTATTTTCAGACTGTCTGGTTGGAACACCTAGTGCCATATGACCTGGAACTTATTTGTTTATTCCTTGTTTCCTTGGTGGTTTGTTTCCTAATTAGCATCATCAAAATGATCTTGGAGAAGATGAGGGGAGTGTGACAAGGGAACTTTGCCGAGCTTTACTCAGAATAACAAGTCCAAAACATACTGTCACCAACCTGCAGCCCAAGTTATAATGCTGGAAATAAGTTTACTTAAAACCATGAAGACAGTTAATGGCTGTACATCAGTAATTGAAAGAATGGGTTTTGTGTTGACATCACAGTTGTTCAAAGGCTTGATCCATCGCCTACGTCATCTGAAGGTTCTGGTTGGTTACTAAAGCTACTCTGGGCTTCAGCATCATTATTTGCAGTATCATCTTCAGAGCTTAATGAGAAAAAAACAAAGTGTGCATTTCCATAACTGGGAAGAGTTTCAGACTCATGAGTGCACTATGTAACCTGTTATTAATATGGCTGGCAGCAATTTCATGAGTGAATGCTTACTGGGCACCTACAATGAGTCACAGGATAAGCAAGACATGGTTCTACACCTGCAGGCATGGTCAGACTTACAAGAATAAAATATCCTCTTAGAGAAATCACTGTATTATACTGATAAAGTTGACATTTGAAATTTAATGTCCATTCTCTACCATAGAGACAGGTAGCAATTAAGAACGTGACATGACTTGGAAAACTCTATCTTCCAGTGGCTGAGTGATGCAATTCTTGACCCCAGTGGGTCAAGTTAGAGGGAAAATTTGTTTAATAACTGGGCATGGCATCACAGTGATGGTACATGTGAGTCCACATTACTTCCAACCCACAGGCTCTGTGGACCTTTAACCCACAAAGGGGCTCCACTGGTAATCTTGAAAGCAGCCTTCCTGGAAGACATAAAGTTGAAGTGAAAGGATTGTTCTTTCCTGACTACTAACCGACATTTAAGGGTGTGACATTTAATGTGATAATGGCATAAATTTCTCTGTTACTTATCACTAGGAAGTTATTTTCAAACATAAACATTGTATTTATAAGAAGGAAAGCAAGATCAAGAATGACAATTGTCATTTTTATGGAAACCAGATCTCTCTGAGATAATTGCATGTGTACATTCAAGGCAGAGATTTATAGCTGAAGCGTACTTTGTAGATCCCAATGACAGATACAGGCCTTGAAATACATCTCCAACACAGGAGATCAAACAGATTTTTTTTTCCAGTTAAAGCTCATGATAGTGCAGTAAGAAAATGAGCTGGCAGCTTACTGAGTTTATCTCTCCCCTCTCATGGCCCATACAATAGATTTTTCACAGTTCCTACCGTGTTCATTGTCTCTTATCTCGGACACACACCCATATTGCTCTTGGAATTTGTAGTCACCTGAGCCAGGCCCCTGAGCTCTTCCCCTTGGTGGGCAGCCCTGGTGCTGGAGGCTGCCCTGCTTGTGAGAGTAGTAAGTGCTGCTAACAGGGAGGATTAATCTAAAGCAAGCCTGGAGGTTCTCTAACCCCTAGAAAAACTAGCCTGATCCCTGGAGCTCTACCCTTGTCTGTAAGTGCTAAACCTTACAACGACCTGGGGAAACATAACAACTGCAATTCAAGGGACCTCAGAAGTCATCAGGTGTGGAGTGTCAGATCACTGTGAGCGCTATACATTAACATAAGGAAAAGCTGAATCAACACCTCAGCGGCCTGCTCCCAAGGAGGCAATGCAAAGGGCTTTCTTTGCACAGTGAGGGAACAGTGGATGGAGAAGGATAAAAGGGGTGAGGGATTCATAGAGCGAAAGGAATAAAAGGCACGTGCAATGCCCAGAAAATGCCTGTGAGAAAAAAAATCCAAGCTGTCCAAGTGAAATCTCACAGGACATCTCTCCTGTCCCTCTAAGCATCTCTAAACCACAGCAGGTGCTCCCTTATATTAAGGTGGATGTCACATCACAAAAGTGGTTTGCAGAAATGGACTTCGTATAACATGTTGGTGTGGTTTGGAATAAGAACTGCAAGACCAAAAAGCAAAGTTGTATTGTGGCCAGAGAGACGTTCAAATCCTAAACTCACTGAGCTGAAGCTGGGTGGTCTTGGCTAAGCCATCTAATTTATCAACCTTGATTTCCTCATCTGTCAAAAAGCAGTTTATTACAGAGTCAACTCTATAATGGTTGAACTGTAAGTGGTGATTATTACTAAAGAATACGACCTTCAGTTAGAAAAATACTGGGCTATAAATATCAGGCAAAAGTACTAGGTTAAGCAATCAATAGCTAGAGTAGTAATACATCCCAGTTTGCCTGGGACAATTCCAGTTTATACCTGTTGTCATAATTACTAGCTCTGTGATAGATGGTACAGTCATTCCAGTAATAGCCCAAATAGTCACTTGTCAGCCAAGGCAGCGAAGCAGATGCAGCCATCATGCAATGAACTCCCACTGAAGGAAGCTGAGTAGCCCTCATATTGAGGGGTCTTAATGATCAGATCTGAGTCAATCACGTATTCATTAGAAGGTCAGAAAATGGATAAATGCCCTTGAGTTATAAATGTAATGGTTAATTGTGATTGTTCACCTGATTGGATTCAAAGTCTTTCTGAGGCATTAATAAGGCATGTCTGCAGTTTTCCGTATACCTGTGAAAACATGGGTGCAGAAGATGAACTGAGGGAGGCATAGCACATTCTGAGGATGGGAGACATTACACCCACATGCTGAAGAGGAAAAAGAAAAAGAAGAAATTAGTACTAGAATACCCATTTACTGTTCTCTGCCTGCCTACATAGTGCAACCAGTGGTTATACATTCTCAATGACACACCCTGTCTGCCATGATGGAATTCATCCCCTCAAACCTTGAGCCAAGATAAATCCTCCCTCCCTTGAGTTATTTTGTCAATCTACCAATCACAACAACAACAAAGGTTACTGGTATGTTTCTGGAAGTGTTAATATCTCATCAAACATTTGAGGTTTTTGTCAAGGTATCAAATCTGCCTTGCAAAGTATCTGCCTTTAAACCTTTCTTGTCAACTGTTCAATGAAGACACAAAACTCTTTTAAAGCTTCTAATTGTTAAGTTTATTTCACCTCAAAGTTAAGTTAGGGGCCTTAATGAACGTTTTGGGGAGATTCTTGAAGAAACACTTACCCTTTTGTAGACATAATAAAAGTGGATAGGCTAGAGCCTGGCTTTGCAATTTGGGTATGTATTTTCTAGGCAGGTATGACAAGGCATTTCTAGTGTGGAATACATAAGATGAAGATGCCTTGCCTCTCCAGTCAGTTCTAAGAACTGGATATAAGAACAGAGTAGCTTTAATGAACAGCAGGTAAATGTGGTTTCCTGAGTCAGGAGAAAAGGCCTTGCATGGTTCAGAGCAATCCTGAACTTCCTAAGGATGATTCTAGAGAGCAAAATGACTGGTAATAGAAGAGGACTTTAGCACAGGGGTAAAACTGAAGGCTTCCTGTAATTCCTGAAAATGACTGCTTGAGAGACAGAATCCTTCAGGAACTATTGTATGCTGAACAATAGCTGTTCAGGATAAATTTCTCAAACCTTAGAAGAAGCAAAGTTTTTTCTTCATTTTGTTGCTTTATGCTCCTCCTTCATCAATTTAGAGGCCTTATCCTCCAGGTTTGTAGAGTCATGACCTGTAGAATCTACTATTAACACAAGCAATATTTTCCCTAGGTTGCTCTCAGAAAAGTTAGGAACATTCTGGTGTGCGGTATAGATGGGGCAGCGGATGGAATTAATAACTTCCTAAATGTGTTGATGTGTTGTTATGTTTGTGCTCACCACTATCCATCTTGGGTACTAGACAAGGTGATTAACCGAATCTCAGACACCTAGAGATAATAAATCTTGCATGAATTATACGTCTAAATAGAGATATTTATCAAAAGCAAGGTGTGGTAAGAAAAATGCTTATCCAGTCATATAATCTTTCAATCTTCTCTGGGTCCGAGAATATTATGGGTGTCATGAGAGATTCAAAGTTTAATGAGCTAAGGTAACTGCCTTCAAAGATTAAAGAGAACTCAGATAAGTCCAGGAATAGATGATAGAAAGTAATATATAAGAGGATTCTGGGGGAAACTAGTAATGTTAAAGATATAAAATACCCTGCTTTCTGTTCCAAGTAGTTAGAAATGCCAAGTAAAATAATATTTCATATATAGGAATGTGTATTTCTATCTGAAGTTGAATGTGAATATTAAGGTTTAAGGAATTTTAGTAATAACTGAAAACCAAACAATTCATGAAAGAACATTTTAGGGTATGGCCTTGACATGCACATGCTGATAATGGCTCAAACCACAGCCAGCAAATGGAAGGAGGCGAAACAAGGATCCTGTGTCTCATTTTCAGAGCTGAGAAAAGGCTGACTCATAAAGAGGAGCTTAGACATCTCTACCTTCCACTGTAGTTCACACCTAAAGTTAGCTGCCCAGTTGGGCCCTTAAATATAAATAGTCTGTAACAGATGGAAATCCACATTAGGGGATTAGGCTGAATTTGAGTTATACGGTATGGAAATGCACACAGCAGAATCATTAATTAGAACACTGTAAGATTGATTATGCAGAAATGGCAAAAGTAGCCCATACTGAACCACTATCATCTGGGTCATGCCTAGGAGAAAACACTCTTCAGATAGGAGGGAGTCTGCTATTAATAAGCAGATGTATATCAATGCAGAAAGCCAACTCCCAGGAGATTTGGAGTATGAGATAACATGGAAGAATCAGACTATAAAATAAGAATAAATGATGGCATTAAAAAGAACCAAACAGAAATAGAAATAACATGGTCAGTTAAAATATGAGAAGAGACTACTGAGAAGATCGAGTTAAAGAAAGAATTGAGTAGCTGGATGATAGAACACGTGAAGTCCTTTCCTCAGCCAGAAATAGGAAAGTGGAGCCAATGACAGAAGGACAGAAGTCATGTTTTTATAAAACATGGGAAGAATGCAATAGGAATCTTCCTAAGTACTCAGTAGCTTAGAATTTTTATTTTTAATTAATTATAGATTCATAGGCATTGGCAAAAGCACATATCTTAGTGTTCGGTAATGTTTTTTATGTACAAAAGGTAGAGTCTTTCATAAGGAGAGTTGGTAAGACAGCTATCATAGTCCATGTTAAGATTATTTCAAAGGGGAGAAGTAATTACCTAAAAGCTCATGGAAACACATAACAAAGCACATGTAAAATATTCATATGACAAATACTATAATTTTTTCAAAAAGTAATCAACCTGTTTATGCCTCATTTGCATATTATTCGCCTCCTGAGCAGAAGGAAAACAAGAAACAGAACTTTTCATCCATTTTAGAATCATAGCAAACATTCCCATTCATCATTTGTGAAAGCATATATTAAGCTTCACTTTGCTTTTTAATGAAAACCTGGAAGAGGGTGACTGAAAATTAATAGTAATGATTGCTTCTGGAGAGAAACATAACTATTTAATAGTTAATATAGGTAGTAAATATATGAGTATACATTTTATATAATTTATGTTATTATATGTAAAGTATTATTTCTAAGAAATATTAATAGTAGGGACTAAGGAGATAGTTTAGTCAGTAAAATGCTTTCACACAGGCAGGAGGATCTGAGTTCAATCCTAGAACCTTTGTAAAAGCACCAGGAACAATATCACATTGTTCCAGTCCCAGTACTGAGGAGTCAGAAACAGGGAAGGGCCTGGGGCTTGCTGGCCCGCCAGCCTAGCTTATTTGGAGAGCTTCAGGCCACTAAGAGAGCTTGCCTTTGAAAATAAGGTGGCTAGTTATTGTGAAACAACTTCTGAAGTTTTCCTCTGCTTCTCTTACATACACATGCATGCACACATGCATATACACACAGGAGCATTTGCCTACAAACATACACAAAAGGGTACTGTTGATAGGCCATAAGAAAGGTGTTTGGAATATCAAGTGGCATTTGCTGTTTTTTCAAATCTTAAATTTCTCAAGAAGGATCAGGAGGGAGGCTTTAGATGGGAGGACAAGAACTGAAGAACTAGATGACCTAGACCCAGGGAAAGAAGTTGGAAGGAGTATGACAAGTCATTCCACCGAAGGTTTCAAGAGGCATTAAGTGACGGGCTGACACAGATGAGCTGGGGAGCACTTATTAGATACAATGTGTTGGGTATTCACCTCATTCTCAACCCAATGGTTAATATCTGCGTTATACCGTAGACTCTCATATAGGTTGTATATGACTCATTTCTTCTGATAAGGAATTTAGGAAGCCATGATTTAATTCCTTTTCCCCCCACTGAATCCCAAAGAAAAGGGACTGATGCTGTGCTGCTGCTGGTGGTGATGGAGGTCCAGCTCCCCTGCTGTCTCAGGCTTCTTGCTGGACTTGGCCTTCCTGCTCCCCTCCAACGCAAGAAGTTAGTCAGTTTAAGTATATGATGGTTAACCTGTATTATCAACTTTATTGTACTTATTCTCACTGAGGAGACACGCTTCTGGGCATGTCTATGACTCTATGATGGTGTTTACAGAGATTAATGAGGAGGCACCACCCATCCTGAGTATGAATGGAATCATCCCATAGGCTGGGGTCCTGGACTGAACACAAAACACAATTTGAGAGACACCAGCAGTGATTTTTTCTTTGCTTTCTGCCTGTGGTCACAAAGGCATGAGCTGCTTCAATCTCCCCTAGTCAGTCATGTCTTCCTGTCCCCTGGGTGAAACCGATTATTCTTTCATTTGCTTTCTCTTACATATTCTCATAGTGATGAGATAGCTAACTATTGTGAATATTAGACCTACATGACCCAGGGAGGCAAAATCCACCATATTCAGTCTGCTGTAGCCTACGAAGGATCATCAAATGGCTGGACTATTTATTTACTCTATTATTTTTCTGGATATAGAAAGCCACAGATACTATTTCAAGACCTTGTTTGGAAATGACAGTACTAGCTGGATGCCAATTCATTGGTGTCTTTAAGCTGAAATGACATATTATTTGTTAATACAAAGGCTCTACCAAAAACTTTTATGGACGTTAACCACACACACACACACGCAAGTGTCTCTGAAACAAGAACAAAGAGTGTGATTACCTGAAACTTTTATTTTTAAATAATGTTTGTTAACATTTTGCTCACTTATTCCCCATTTATAAAAGGTTTCCCTTGAATTTCTCCATTCCTTTTCACAGTGCAGGCAAATTTAGATGTGGGCATCATATTTGTTTTCTTTCCAAGGAAATCTGAATTCAGAAAGGCTAGTCCTGTCTTTGGAGTCCAGTTCCCATCTTGAGATTTTTCCAGTCCTTATACTTAACCTATGTTTTCTTTCATATGAACTGTACAAACAGATTTGACAGGTTTAACCCAGAATGCCCTCTGAAAATGAACTAATTGTTATCTGGTTTGAGCTCCTTTTGTGACGACTTTAATTTTAGGAATGATTTGGCTGTAATGTAACCATCATACTGGATCTGAAAGCCTGTGTTAATGTTAATTCATTGTTCACATTAAAAACGTTTGAGTTTCAGAAAAAAGTACATATGCATATATATGAAGTCTTGCAAAATTAAAGAAATGTTTTATAGCACATGGAAGATGTCGAGCTATATTTTGCTCAAAAAGAGCGAAGACGGTACAATACAGCTTTCATTTTCAGCACTTTTTTTTTTCATGCTATTAGTTGCCCCAGAAGTTTCCAGATCCATGTAAAGGGAGGCAGCAGCAGAAAGCATCTGGGCCTTGCTTACATTCCTACAAAAACCTGAGTTAGAAACTCATGATGTGATGAACAAATTATTTGGTCATGAATCAAGTCAGAAGTGTGGGGGGGGATTAAGAAGCAGTGGATAGGAAGAAGGGAGTGACTGGTCAGAGCTTGCTCTAAGATGGAATGGAAGATTCAAGTGACAAATGTGTGTCTCCAAGGGGCAACAGAGGGAAGAGGGACTGGGAGAGCCTTGAACTCCTCCTGCAATGTCTTCAGGAGTCAGAGTGAAATATTGGCAAGAACAAGGCCCAGCCAGGAAAATAAATAACGGGTCAATGCCTAAGATCTAAAAGAAATAAGGTTAAACCTAATGAAAATCAGACATCAGATCTAAGGAGAAATGTGCAGGATCCTGTTCTTTGCTTTTTCCGCTTTGATTGGTTTTGATAGGAACATGTGTTTATGGGAGGGCTCTAATCTATGCGTGGAGATATTTGTTTTCTTTTAAAGCCTGGAGTCAGAGAGGAACAGAAATGGCAGAACATTGAACTGGGGAATTAGCTTAAACCCGTGCAAATTTTATGGGATGTTAGACGTTGGTATCCAAATGTTATTTTTAAATTATTGCATATTCAGTATATGCTTTGGATCCCAAAGATCCATGATTTTGGTCTCTGGAGGCCACAGATGAGGCAAGTGAGCCAAGGACATTTCCAGAACTTTTGTGAGATCTTTATTTGAAGGCCTTTGGAAGACTTGGGTGTCTGTACCCGAGGTGAGCTTGTACAGGAGGACAGATCCAGGCTCAAGGGTGCCTACGATACTGAGGAGGTGAAGGAGATTTAGGTACCAACGGGAGCTGATTGTATGGTGTTTATAATTTCCTTCAGTTCATGGGGCAAGTGTCTGCAAATATGAAATTAAAAACAATTTTAAGTTCCTAATGAGTGATGTAGAAGAAACAGGACTGAACTCAATGCACAACCCATGTATTTATATCCATGCATTTATAAAGACAGAAGTGGATTAGGGGTGATCACAGGACATCAAAAACCTCCACAGTGTAGAAATACTACAGTGACCCATGAGGCAAAAGCAATGAGACCAAGAATACAGCCCTCTGTACTGTTTTGATAATTTTAGAAGTTATTTTTCTATTTACTCATTCATTCAGTGACTAGAAGTTACTGAACACAAGTCATACATACACCGAGTATTATACATACAGAGTAGACATAGAACATAAACAAGACCCTGAGTTGCTTAGAATCTAAAGAAGAGTTGTTTTCTAAGGGCGAAAAACACACTAGAAAGAAGAACACTTTGTGGGAGTCATTCTAATTAAGAAATGAAAACTAAAGTGTGTTTGAAAGTATTCAAATGCAGGAAGAGATGTCAAACCATTCTAGAAAGTGTGTTCAGGGATACTAATGGGGAACTTATTATTTCTTTTTAAATATGAAAGAGCTAGGGTTTTCACAGAAGCAAATCAGCCTACATTAGCATTGCCCAGCTTCCTTGGGTTGCAGGCCAGATGCAGAAAGCTTCAGCAAACATAGCTGTGAAGCTGGCCTGAGTTATGAGCACTGAGCAGTGAGAATCTAGTTCAGGACAGACTTTTCCTCTGCAGGACAGAACTGAGATCTTCACTCAGATCTTTCCCAGTGGGTCTGGTAATGATGACTTAGAATGGGAACGTGTGCAGAATCTCCCTGGTGGGCACTAGCATTCACTAGAGACCCAGGTTCTGTCAGACGTGCGGCATGAGCCTGCTCAACTAGTACCAGGGTCCATGATCACAGCTGGCAGGGAAGGGCATGCAGAGAGCGAGAGAGGAAAAATGGAGGAAGGAAGCACACAGTCTGAGGTTTATAATGGATACCTTTGTTCCTTGTGCATTTTTTAAATGCAACTGTTAGGTAAATAAGAACGTGTCTATGATATCGTTATCAAGGCCCTTTTATATTTGCAGCATGCAGTAGCTTATTCTCTCTTTCAGCCAAGATTATGTTAGAAAAGTTCATAATTAACTAGAAAAAAGGCTATAGGAATGAAAATAGAGCATACACAAGATCACAAGAAGAGCTGGCAGGTTAAAAGGAAAACAAAGTTAGAGGACTAGAAACAGGACATTCATTAAATCATATTTAATTCAGTTAGACTAAAGGTAGCACACATCTATGCAGAGAAAAAATTGAAACCAATACAGGCTTATAATCTTGAATGCTTTAATAGCTAGTAGACTGATCAGAAAATAGTATACATTTCTTTTATCTCAACATTGAGTTAGGTGACAAAAAACAACTTGACTTTGGGGACAGCTCTGTATTTTTACAGTCTTCTCTCTACTGAAGTGATTGTTTTATTATTATCATTTTAATTATATGCTGGGAAGGGGGGGTATGTGAACAAGACAATGCAGGTGCCTGGGGAGGCCCGAGGTATTGGTTGCCCTGAAGCTGGAGTTGCATGCAGTCCTGAGATACCTTTGAGCCATGTCTCCAGTCCCTACTCTTTGATCTTAAGACATTTTCCCAGCAGTTGATTTTCTGTAGTCACTGTTTAGCAGTTGATTTTCTGTAGTCACTGTTTAGAACTTAATCAAAAGGAAGAGAAGAGGAAAAAAGGAAAGTGAAGGAAGGAAATGGAGGTGGAGAAAAGAGGGAAAGAGTGGGTTTGCACCCAATCTTCCAGGTTTGAAGATACAGCTCTTAGTTCTATCCCCTAATTTCTTTCTGACCTGCTCACCAATGGTCTCTCTGGCTGTTTGCTCACCTGGCAATTCAATTTCTTGTGCCACCTCCCTTCATTCTCACCAGACATTGATGGTTGCAGACCTGTAGGGATCTGTGTTGAAACTTTTTACAATGAGTTTCAAGTACAAACCACCACATCATAAAACAAAACCTTCGACTACAAAACAGGATGCCAGCAAACTCCAGATTATAAGCATTGAGAGTTTTCAATCCTTTAGCCACTTCAGTCAAATCACACATGGCCATTAACCTATTAGTGTAAACTCTGATAGTGAGTGTGTCCAAACAATAATGAATGTTCTAGGAATAATGACCCTCCTGACAGTTAGACACATACTGGATATCAGATTCTAAACATGTCTGAGGGTCGGCTATGCTTTTACTAGAGGACACAGTCTAGTAAAAACTGGCACAGGAGGAGGGGGGGCAAACAAAACCATTCAACGTGGTTTTCTCGAAAAGTAGACAACATTTCCCATGTCTAGAGGCCTATTTAATTATTCCACTCAAGTTCATTCTTAGAGGGATCTTGTCAATAAAGTCAAATCAGCGTCTTGGTGTGCAGCAGAGTTTTTGAGGGTCTTTTTTTGAGAGCTTCATTAAAAGCAGACAGTTTTTCTAACCTTTTAGCAGAGCCTGTTATCTGATGACGTGAATTAAAGTCTCTCAAATGACTAATAATCATATCAGGGCTGCCATGTCAGCTTGTAGATTTGAATAAGAGGGTCGGAAAACATTTGCATGCCTCAACGTGCCCGCGCTAAGAAGCTAATGTGAGAGTGCTGTCATAAAGCACTGGGAAGACATGACTTAATGTAATCTGTCATGTCATATGCTAATCTTCAACCATTACTTGAGTGCTATAAGTAAGTAGAAAGCATTTGGGAGAAATCCTTTCCAATTTCTCTGAGTACCACTTCTGCTGCTGGTCAGCTCAAATGGGTTTTGTGCATTTAATGCAGAGCTCAAGTCAAGTTGGTTTAGGTCACACTTAATTAACCAGCCCACTGATGGGCCTGGTCACTATAGCACTGTGGAAAGTGGTTACTGCAAAGGCTGCCTAACAAGTAAATATTTTATATGCAAAAGGAATAAAAGAAAAGGGCACTTTCCCCGGCCTTGATAAGGAATGTGTTCTCTTCCGAGAACACACTAGGCATCTTCTTCGCAAGTCAATATTTTGCATTTTGCTTGCCACTTTCTTCACTTGAGATGAGTTTACCGTGAGCGAGTATTAAAGAGTTAAAGACATTGCTCTTCCTCAAATGCCCAGAATGTTTCTATTCACCTTGAGTATGGTAAGGACTGCTCCTCCCCTAAACTTGATAGAAATAGAAAAGAAGTGAGCAGAGAAGGGTCATCCTCTGAATTCACTCTCTGACAAGGTGACAGTGCCTCTTAAAAACACAGCCAATAGGAAAGGAGAGTTGGGTCTCGGAGTAAAGTGTGCTTTGGGAGACAACTGAGACTCTAGCACTGACAAATTTTGGTCAAACTTTTTTTTTTGTTGTTTGCTTAAGAAAGTGTGCAAAGGATTGTGATTCAAAATATAAAGTTTATTTTTATCGGCCACATTGAGTCAAGTCAAAAAGATGTTTAAGAACTTGAAGATCTGCCTCCTGGAATAGAATTTTTGAGGATGCTGAGCAGATGGCATGAGATTAGCCTCATCGAAACTGCCTGAATTTCCCAGCATTCCTATAGGGCCTGCTATTGGTAACTCAAGGGAATGTTCCTGCATGTGGGAAATGGCTTTTTATAGGGTCTAATTAGAAAGAAGTGCTAATTCCTACCTACAGCATTAAGAAATGTTTCTGTGAAATATTTTCACTTGAAAAATGTATGTCAATTTCAGAATTAATGTGACTCATAATTGATGGAGATGGGGTCTTCATCTTTTTCTGCCAGCTAAAGGGTCCTGTTGAGGTTTTCGTCTTTATATAAGCCCTCCATTACTACAGTGCTTACACTTCTTATAGAATATCATGACTATTTTTATTGGTAGTCAAAGTGAGCTGATACAGCATCATCTACAGACATCACAAAATTCTAATTTACAGAGTTAATGGGTCGAGGTAATTCTTGATCCTTAGTATAATATGGCTCCTTGCCTAGAGTTTCATTCTTGTCATGGCCTGATCATAGGAGGACCCTTCTTCAGAAGTTTTAAACTCTTGTTCAGTTAGTCAGACCACATTGCTTGGTTAGTTAGAGGCTGGGCTTGTTAACACAAGTGTCTAAGGCCCAATCATCATCTGGACCACCCCTTTTGCTAAACTTACCCAACTCAGTGTGAGCATCTTATATATGTATATTCTTTGCCTTTGGGGCATTCCTTATCATTAAGGAAACAAAGTAATCCCTTCCCAGGCTTTAAGGTCAATAGGTTCACCTCCCCTGTGAAGGCAGTAAAATGTCTTCTAATATAATCTAACAATATTTATCCACAATGGGCCTTGTTTCCCACACCTGCTTACTTCTCTATGACTACCCAAATACTGTATTTGTGCTTGTTTCACCTGTAGTTGCAATAGCCTCCTGATGACCTCTCAAACTTCTAATTGTATCAACATAGATTCTTTTCTACTCTAAGCCTATTTTGTGCTTGCCTTTGTGGAACTCACCAGTGTCTTCAATCACGAACTCATGGACATTCCTCTCATCATTTGACTCAAACCTTGACTCAAAACAAGAAAATACCTCTGCTTCCTTTTTCTTCTCTAAGGTGAATTAATTCATAACTTTTGGTTCAACAGTGCTACTCTTCATGTGGGGCATTTTATCATTCAATTAATACTCAGTTTATTTGGAACATAGTTCCTGAATAATTTAGCAGATTATTAGTATTATCATGGATCCTTGACTAATAATTCTCATCTATTTATTCATCAACACAAGGCTGAACTCCTCTACTGAGTGAAGCATTGTGCTAGCCAGCTGTGATGGTAATCAAATTAGGAAATGGTTCCCATCCACATGGTCATTTAGTGTTGTCTCTGAAAACACTAATAATTATATGGATTAAATCCATGTCCCTTTATTTGGTTGTTTATTTAGTGTGTCTTCTTGAGACTCCTATTCAGCAATAACTTTTTGACTAGATCTCTTGCTTTATATATCAGCCCACTGTTGCTCCTTCTGCCTACTACCTTCTAAGCGGGAGTAGTTTTCTCAGGGGGTTCTCAGTTCAGTTTCATGTAAAGTTACTGGCATTAAAGGGTCTGTGGTACAGTAATGCGGAGGTTTGCAGTGAATCATGGTCTATGCCCCTGACATCAAATGATTTCTAATCTTTTGAAGAAAGTAATACTTTATACATCAGATGTCAGCAAAACTCAAGGACAACATAAAACAAGATGCTAAAATAAAGGCAATCTGCTCACGTCTGTGGGGATGGTAAAGCTGGAACTTACTCACGAGAACTAATGAAGATTGGCCAGAGTCTTCCAGAAAATTCTCATAGAATATTACTGAGAAGCTATGTAGAGCAGCCCATAAATTCCTGCAGATCTGGGATTACCTGAGTTCTGCCATAGGACATGAAGAGACCATGAGTATTTGGTAGCGTAGGAAGGGAACAACAGAAATAGGTAGGGAAGTGGGCTGTTGATGCCAGGGAACAAAAAAAGAGGAAGGAAAAACAGGAAGTCACAACTGTCTGCGACCAGATAACTCCTAGTACTGCACTCACAAGGATGTCTTCAAAAGACAAAATTCTAGCCATCAGAAATACAGGTCCCTGGGGACAAAAGGCTGACAACTCTGAGCTGGGTCTGTTGCCTCATCAAGTAGGCTTTTTAAATCAGGTCAGTCTCACTCCCTTACTGTATGCAGTGTTAAAAATCTATTTCTAGAAATTACTATGGTTATCATAGTCTCCTTTATTAAGAGCCATAATTTATAGCTGGTGTGGTGGTTCAGGCTTCTCTAATACCTGCTCTTCATTCTTCATGAGGGATCTGGGTTCTGCAGAGGGCTCACTACTAAAGGCAGCTTATTCACTGCGAAGCCAGCTCTGCTTTCAGAGGCCATAGGCCTACTCAGTTTCCTGCTGGTTTCTGCCCAAGAACCTAATTGTTAATGGCTCCCAGCTGTGCCACAAAGGACACATCTTTAACTCCTTCCTTCCCAGCTGCCAAAGAGTGCTTTCTACTTGAATTGTCAAGTCCTAAGATAAAGAGGTTGTGGCCAGGTAGGAAAATCCAAGAAAGAAATGTGTATTTTACCAGGTCCACATTTACTAGGTCCACATCATCCTCCCAAGGTGAGGTGATGTGTGAGCATTAACATTGAATCTTGAATAGAATTTCAAAGACCCTTCTTCTGCTCTCTTATATTTTTGACAAATGTCTATTGTTCTTTATTTATGCATAGCTTCTTCCTCTTGGAGCAGTCATCTCAAATGGGGATTCCTGGGTTCCACCTCCACACCCCAACCCAGCCTCTATGAGCTGGAAGCCCTCAGTGACTCCTGCTGTCAGACTCTCTCCGTATCAGTGTGCCCGCATCTGAACAGCCTGGAAATGTATGCAATTTCTTTTTAATTTCTATACTACACGTTGTTATCTCCTGTTGCAAAATGAATATCTCTGGTAGCTCAGTCTGCATGGGTTTTCTTTCCTGAATCTGCACTTTTTTTTTTCTGGTCGTAAGAAACATCTTTCTTTTATGGGGACTGCCAGCAAGAGATGAAGACTTTCCATTACCTTTATGTCCTGTTCTTAAAACTCCCTTAGGAACTTGTTTCCTTCCTAGCCCAATCTTTCAAGATCTTCGGGGTCCCCAGCTCTTTCTACAGCTTCCTTTTCAAGGCTGCATTTATATCAAACAAAGTCCCTAGGCACCCCCACACACCCTCCTATGTGCTAACCATACACAAACCTTCTCTCCAGTACCACCTCAGATTTCTTCCTTCTTCAAATCCATTGCTGGGATTCGCGCACTAATTACAGTCTGTAGTAATGCGTCCCTCAGAGAAGACTAACTAGCAGTAATTTTTTCTGCCTTGTGACTGTGTATATGCAGTGCTTCCTTCAACTTCTGTGGTGACAGCTCTCTTCGAGGATCCCTTCAAGAATGAAAGAAGAATAGAACCAATATTCAATCTCTGCTATTGCTCTAAGCCTCGTATTCATGGTGTTCTTTATGAGTTTTGTATCACGTAAACAACGGGTTTGCATATTGTTTCCAGCCACGTCACCCACAACCATCATCAGAGCTGAACTCCAGCACTTCACTATGTATTTTATTCACATAATTCTGTAGGGTGGACACTTTCAGTATCCCCACTTTTCTGAGAAGTGAGACATGGAGAGGAGGTATCTATTCCAAGTTTACCTGTATAGAAACATGGAAGGAGAAGAGCCTGACTCCACAGGCCAGCTCCTCAGGTTCCAGTCATGAACAAAATGGTCACCGTTCCTATCCCCTTAGAGTTTATGGTCTCCTGGAAGGAACTCATCAATAGTTGATATGAAGTTGAGAGTGGGTGGGTGTGTGGGGAGCTGGAGGTGGGAAATGTGGGTGCATATAATTTGCTTTATACATATATGAAATTCTAAAGAAAAACTAAAAAACCCAAATAGTTATTCAAATAAATATTTCCTGTCTGCCACAGTGGATCTAAGGACCAAGAAGAGGCTCCCTCTGTGCTACAGAACATGAACCCTGATCTTCTATAAAGGATTTTCTTAGGAGCCTAAAAAGATCAAGAATATCTTTTTCAAAGTGGTAATGTTTACAATAAGACAAATCGGATAAGAGTGCATGCCAGTGGGAAATATTGTCAGACAGGAGAAATAGACGGCATAGGCTCCAAGGGCAAGGAAAAATTCAATGGAAACCAGTATTGGCTAAATGCCTATGATGGAAGGAAAGAGAAAAGAAGGAAGTGAGGCTGGGGAGATGGAAGGAATCCTGTCCTGTTAGGGCTCATATGCAAAGGCAAAGGTTTTAATGCACGTCAAGTATAATGAGAAGTATGGAAAATCTTAAATAAAAATGACACAGATTTACTTTTTGAGTGGGTTTTATTAGGATAAATTAGAATGACTTGGAAGCAAATGCAGTACATTAATTGGAAGAATATTTCAATGGATATTGATGCTATAAATGAAGAAAATATAGAACCAATGAGTCGTCTGAGTTCATAGAGTTTGTGTCAAAGCCAAGATTTGAATCCAGTTCTCTCTGACACTCAAGGTCACATTACTTCCAAAAGTAATTATTTCTTCTTAAATGATAATGACTTACAGGTCCCCACTTAGATAACTGACTAGGGGGGCGGAGTCTAGGGGATATTCTCAAGGGCATAAAGCTGGTAATTAGCTCACCTCAGCTCTTAGTTCATGCTCTGTGGTGCTACCATGTGTTTTTTTCACACTGATACCCTTTGCTATGAGCCAACAGCATGTTTCAAAATTATACCTCTTTCTGATAAAAATGGAAACATCCAAGTCTTCAATGACATTAGAGTCATAAATATAATGTATAACAATACCTGACCAGTATATCTCACAGGATTTTATGACCTTAAGATAATATGCATTAAAACACTTCATAAATTGTCAAGTGCGCTACAAAAGTAAAGGATTACTGGTGTTTGTTATATAGGAAATCAAAGTGCCATGGCAACTTGTCCAGTAGAAGGAGGCCTCGGTCCTGAGTGTTCCTATCAGTTGCCAAAAGAGTTCAAAGAATATAACATGTCTCTATATTTCCAAGAGCTTTGTGAGTCAGGATTAGAGCCAAAGAGAAGCAATTGGATCCCTGTTTCCACCATGTTCTCTACACAGTTATGCCTATTTTGAGTTCAATTGGATAATCTCCACAATAATTACTTGTTCTCCAGGAACCTGTGTGCCCCAGAGTGCTGCCCAATATGTCATTATTGGAACTCTTGTTTTACGAGGCAATGGCATCTTTCTTCACCACACCTGAAGCTGAGAATTTATCTTTGCAATTTAAATTCTCAAGGAGAATGAAACACGGGTACACAGACCAAATCAATAGTCATCTTTCTTCCATTAAAGAACTTTTAGGGTCTTTTATAGGATCCCATTACTTGTTAGTAGCCAATTCCTAAAGATACTTTTGGTCTGACTCAGTGTTGGTCAAACTACAAATCATGACCCATTGGTGGGCTATGAAATCAATTTAATGGTTATAAGCAGTATTTAAAACATGAAATAGAAGACAGGAAGACAATCTGAGTTTCTTGTATGTAGCCTTGAGAAGCTTTCTTCAGCCATAAATGCATGTCCCTGGGTCCTGGATTATAATAGAAAACATATTATTATTATTATTTTATTATTATTATTTTAATGTAGGTTACACTAGAAAGAAGTTTGCAACTCAGTGGTGCTCCACATCCAGGGACAATACTGATGTCTTCCCACCTTAATAAGATGGCTTATCTAACTTCAGGATGGGCAATGCCACCCATTCTTGATGGAGGCAGTATGTGTAATTTAATTATTTCCCTGGACATTTCAAAAAGCAGTACCACATGGGAAAGGTGTGAGCTGTGTGCCAGCAAAACCCAAAAGCTGTTTACTGAAGGAAATCTGAGTGGGTGGCTTCTTAAAAGAGTTGAAGGATGCTCAGAGCAATAGCAAAGAAGGGACTATTTTAGACATGCAGATGGGATGTTGGGCTTTCCATTGACCTGTTTGTTCTATTCATTTTCCTAACATCTGCGTGATATACCCAATGTGCCAGGCCTTGTTCTTGGTCCTTTACACATCTTTACTCTTGTGACCCATGAGGCAGGTACGTACGATTGCCACCCTGAAGATGAAACTGTGTCACTAAATGGGCACTGAACTGCCATGAGAATGCCCTTCAACATGTTCTGCAGCTTTGCTGTGGCCCATTAGCTTCCCATCAAGGTGCTCACTAATAAGGGTGTTTCCCATCAATTCTAATTCAGTTCCCATCCCTAGATGAAGGCTTTCTCTCTCTCTCTCTCTCTCTCTCTCTCTCTCTCTCTCTCTCTCTCTC